>JBCNJP010000027.1:69539197-69979441 GCA_039602395.1 Deinandra increscens subsp. villosa
GCTCAAACCCGTTTAATCCCAACCGACTGCGTCATGCTTAATATAGTACAATATTACCGTCATGTTTAAGTGTCCCCACACCCAAGCGTACACAGCAAAACCTACCCAACCTCAGAGTTTATTGAGGATTCACAAACCCCCAACTTGAGGAACCATGCAACACCGTTATGACTACCACTTATTTCATTAACCATCAGTTGGTGATCAGGTCGACCGCTAAGCACGCAAAGAAGACCAACTGAGTGATTATTTATTCTCTTTTCTTTTTCATTTTCTTTTTCTTTTCTTTTTCTTTTTCTTTTTCTTTTTCCTTTCTTTTTCATTTTCTTTTGCTCTGTGGTGTTGTCAAGATAGCATAAACATGGCGTGTGAGAGAGTGAATACTAGGTAATTACCACTCTCAACCCATTTTTGCCGGGACTCAGTTTTTTAAACCATGCAACCTGGGATGGAAACTAAACATATATATCTTTTAAGTTCACTGCACTTTCATTGGAGGTCATAAGTTTAGGTCGAGCCTACCGAGCATATCACCGTGGAGCTTGCCTTTCACTTCCGCCTTACGCGTGTCAGCCATCTCCAACCCAGACATTCATTTTACTTCCCCTAAACTTCTCAAAAACAAGACACAAACAATTAAAAATTGAAAAGCACACTATTTTTGAGGGGTCAACATTTTCATCTTTTCCATTTCTTCCCCTTGCTTTTTGATTTTTAATGTCACAATTTTGTGAACATCATTTTTTCATTTTTTTTTAAACAATAAAGATAAAACACACAAACACACTTAAAAGAACAAAACACAAAATTTTGAAGACATCTGGCCAAGCTAACTTTCAAAGTATTGATTTTGAAAATTTTAGAAAATTGGGTTTCATGACATGCACACTTCATTGCATTTGAAGTCAAACACATAATCAATCAACAGCTTAATTGAAACTTTAATGAAATAGGTTTGACTCAAAAGACCCTTTGCTGCCTCATCATTCAAACAACCAAGTTAAGAACAGTACCTTTCATGCTGATTTTGACCTTTTACCTCTCAATGAGACATACCTTCCATTTATAGATTACTTGACATGACATGAAGATATGTCTTCTAAACTTGTGCCTGGAATAATCACTTATCAACAAACAAATTAGTAATAAAAACGTTAGTGATAATCCTCCTTGATCGTTCCTGCACAGAGTGAGAGATTAGTTAGCTAATAGTACCCAGGCCATTGTTTTTCTGGGTACTCCTGAGGAATCAGTGAATGAAATTTCTTTTAAAAACATTCCTTTTGAAAAATCAGGAAGTTGGGATGATTCGGTTGTAGCTGCATTAGCCTTCGGTTTCCAAGTTCCAGGTGATTTAACATTTGTTTTAGTCACCTTTGGAGTTGTGCTTTAGGTATTTCAACCTTCTTTGTTTTAGATTCATTTTTCAAAACAGTTTTAGTTACCTTGGGAGGGGTAACTTTGGGTTTCTCAAGCTTTGGTTGTTTTGAAAACGGTTTCTTCACCTGTTTTTGGAAATTTTGATAACTTGGAAAACTGTTGTTTTGATTTAAAGATTTTCTTTCAGCTTTGGCAGCACCCCAATGTTGATCAGAGGGTTTAACCTTAAGAGTAACAGTCTTCATTGCCTTAGGTTTTTGCACCATCATCGGCTTAGACTTCACAGACTCCTGAGATGAAACCCTTGGAGTTTTCGGATAATAGGGTTCATAGGGGCGATACAGACAGTTTCTAGCAATATGACCAGCAATGCCACAATTAAAGCAAGTCTGCTTCTTTAGATAGAAGTCAGATGTGTACCCATTTGACTTTGGTGGCTGATATGGAGCTGGTTTGCTCTGTGTCTGCTTCTTTGGTTTGACTGCAGCTTCAGATTTGACTTTCTGCTGGTTTGTCGTAGCCTGTGTCGAACCTGTCTTTACTATCTTTGTGCTTCCTTGATTCTTTGACGTTGAAGCACCATTCTTGCAATTACAACAGCAACTGCATGATCCAACTGAAGAAATGGGAGACATAGCTACTCCCTTGAGTTTTTCATTCTTTACTCCAGTTGTTGGCTTCATACTCGGATGCTTGATGGTGATCTTTGGCTTCTCAACTTTAGGTTCACTTATCACTCCATCGGTTATTCCCTTGAACTTGGAGGAGAAGGATGGTAAGTCAAACCCAACATCTGGTTCTTGGTCAAACATGGATCCAGATGTCATAAAGATCTTCCCCTCAGGCCGTGTCGTCAAGATCACTTTTTCCCTTTTGACTTCGTCAATTACTTTGAAGCATGGGGTTTCAATTATAGGGTATGGTTTCAACTCTATCCCAGCATCATCAGACTTAGAGTTGGGACACCTGTCATACTCCTGACACTTAGCATCATTGTCTGATATATCCTTTACTCTCCCTTCACCATAAGTCATGTTTGCTTCATTATCAATTTCTTCTTGAGTCAAAGGTGTAATTCCAACCAAGACACTATCAATAGGAGGAGCAGCTTCTTTATAATCATACTCGGTTCGTTCAACTTGATCCTCACTAAGAAGTATTCCTATAATGTCTCTGGGAACTGGTGGAGGAATAATGCTGTTTGCAGACAGAGATTTATCAGACTTTTCTGACCCACACCCAGTTTTATCTTTCCCAACTTGGCCGGTCACAACGGCATGTGACAATTCCTTTCCAGCATCGAGCATTCTTTTGCTTCTCATTTGATTCATATCAAGCTTCACTTGCAACTCATTGTTTTTATGCTTAAGGTCATCTATCTGCTTACTAAGCTCAGCTATTTCTAACTTAGCGTTGTCATACAGATAAGCGTTCTCAGTTGCTAGTTTCCGATATTTCACTATGTCTAATTTCTGAGCTTTTACCTTCTCCTCATTCTTTTGCCATCTACCCTTGAATGAACTCCTTTCGCATTTTACCTCAAACAGTTCTGACTGAATTTTTTTACAGAATTGCCTAAGTCCAGGAATTAATCGAGCACATGTAGGATTCGGGCATATCTTAGTTTCGTCAACTTCATCTAAGAAAGCATCCTTGTCCTCAGCCATATTATTTTCTTCAACCACTGAACTCATTTTCTTTCTTTAGGTATGCAGCTTCTGAAAATCTTGAAAAAAACGGCAAAAACGGCAAAATCGGCAAAAGTACTATTCAAAGAATAGTGTCAAAAACTTAAAACTGAAAAACGGAGGCCTTTGGAGTGGAATTTGGGGGTCCAAATGAGCTCCCCTAGACGTTAGTCTGGGGTAAATCTGGGGCTTGTTGTCACGAACGTCGTGTTAAAATTTGAGCTTCTAACTCCAAACGAGTCAAAAGTTACGTCCGTTTCCGTGAAAATGTGAAATAGTGACTTTTTGCCGCAAACTAGTTTCCGATCGTAAACCCTGTTTCCGATCGTAAACGTGATTCCGATCGTAAACACCTTCAATCGCAAACTCCTTCAGTCGTAAACAATGATTCCGATGGAGTTGAGTCGTAAACACTTTTTCGATAAGAGGCAGATCGTAAACTCCGATTACGATACTTGATTCCGGTAACTTAAAATCGTAAACGCCTGATTCCGATGCAGTACACTAACTCCAATCTCCGGGTCGTAAACACGTAAAAAACCTATCTTGAAGTCGTGAACGCGTTTTTCTCAATCGTAAACGCAAACTGATGAAGAACACTTGATCGTAAACACCTGAAGAACCCAGAAATCGATCGTAAACCTTCAAAATCACCAGAAACTGATCGTAAACGCAGAAAACAGCCTCGGAACCTTCAAAAACTCGAACCTTTTAAGAAGACACTTCAATCCAATATCGTTAGAACCTCGAATCAAAGATTCTTGGCTCTGATACCAATTGTAGATCCTGAAAAACTCCTGAACACGATATTTTAATCACAAACGAGTGCGGAATCCTCGTTTATGATTGATTCAAGATAGAGAAGAGAAGAAACACGAAGAATGCGATGATTAAACGTTAAAAACTTGATCCTTTCCACACAAGAAAACTTGTCGGGTACAAATACAGAATCGTAAACGTGATCCTCTCGGGTTTACGATCGTAATCACTCTGTGATCGTAAACACTCTTGGGCAGCTCCTCTCAATCGTAAATAGCCAACCTCAAATAAGGAGGTCAAGTGGTCTATATATAGACCACCATTGGGTTTACTATTGGGCCCCTTTTGGATCATAAACCCAATAGTAAACCCAAGCCCAATCATAAACTAGCCTAAATACAATAACCAAACTAGCCTATGATTCTAATGAAACCCTCTAAGCCTAGCTCAAACTATTTAATATTACAAGCCTCATAATCTAGCCTCAACAGTTTTGAACTATCGTTTACTAAAACACCATGGGTTACCAACTTTTGATCACCGCCACGTGTTGCTTCCGCTTAATTAAGAAAATTGGGGTGTGACAACTTGTAAGACTCATTCTCATTCTTTTATTTAACCCATACCTTATCCTCTCAACAAACCCACTTGCAATATCCAGTTTCTCTCTCTTCAAAATTCCAAAGATTTTAGTTATTATTCATTGAAGAAAAAGAATGTTAAAAGAACTCATGAAAAGATAACACGAGACTGCAGCTCGTGATTCTACCTTTCGGTTATATTCTTATTTGTTTTGTTATGGGTTAACATTATTAAAAATGATGGTAAGGGGCCGATGATCTTAAAACGGTTATATGGTACGATTTTTAGGTTTATCTAAAATGATGAATGGTCCCACAGAAAGTAAACTGGAATAAAAAACACTATTTTTGGGTTTTTAGAATTTTTGAAAAATTAAATAAAAATGTAAATCAACTAAAATAAACTAATCAACAGGCGCACTAAGTCCCCGGCAACGGTGCCAATTTGATAACGGTGTGTCAAACCGTCACAAATCCCCAACTAAATGTAATTTGTAGAAGTGGTAAGTTAGGGTTATCGAACCTACGGAATATGTGAAAATTGACTAATTGACTGGAATTACTATTAATTACTAATTAACCTAAAGCTACCTACTTTGCCTCTTAGCTGTTTTGAATGAGTTAGGTTGAATAACTAGAAATTAACTAGCTTAAAAACTAAAGCAATTGATTATACTAAAGATTTGATTACTAAATTCTGAAACTTGTTCACGAATGGGAAAAGCTAACTACTTTTGGATCCTGGTTGGCTACCGATCTGGGAAAAACCTAATCTATAGCTAATACCACATAGACATGATCCCCAATTGCTTAGTTAACCTAATAACTTAAGTTCGTAATGGGTTGCTTAGTTCCTGCCGCAAGAAAAGGCTAGATCATGACAGTGGACCACTAAAACCCTAATTTACTAGTTGATTAAACAAGTTTGGCATGCGGGTGCTCGACGGTTGCAAGGAAAATCAGAACAATTAACGATAGACGATTAGAAACAGAACGAATCCACCAACCAATCACTAAAAGTAGTTAAGGGTGATTATCCGGATATGGCAAATGAGACAAACATGATTTCAAATAAGAATTGCATTAAAGCAAAAGTACCTTACTAAACAAATGATTCGAGAATACCAAATCCCTAAAAGAAACATCTGAAAATCGTCTCCAGATCACAAAAGTGACAAGTTAGATTTACAACACTTAATCTCCAAGTTTAAATACTAAACCTTAAGTTAATCTTTCTGTCGACCGATTTGGGGCGTACCGCCCCAAACTGTGGTATTTTGGGCGTACCGCCCGAAACTCTGTTCTCGGCTGCAAATCTTCAAATCAGGGCGTACCGCCCTTTTGTCTTCACTCCTGGGCGTACCGCCCAAAAATGGATCTCAGGAAATTTCTTCAATTTCTTCTAACTCTTCATCGTTTCTCGATCTCGTTCGGACTTTGTACCGATCAGCTTTCATTAACCTTCATAAAAACTCAGTTTCTAGCACTTTAAGCTCTTGGTACCTTGAAACACAAAACCGTGAAAATGTAACGAAATCCAACCGTTATATTTAATAAAAATAGTAAATTAATAGCAATAACGTACGACATTTTGGACTAACATCACATCCCCACCCTTGACTTTTTCCGTCTTGGAAAAACTGCCATGGAATCATAATTAGGAATCAATCTCAAAATCATTTTATTTTCTAATTTGTCAACCAATTCAATTCCTCCAACAATAATGTACCACGCACACTAACTTCAACCTCCGATATTTCGGTCCAACTAAACCCAACCACTGACTTTTTGTTTTGCCCCCAAAGTGTTTATAATTTACCGAATCAAGTGTACCAGCCTACCTATGCGTCCCACATTCAGAAGGTTCAAGGTTAACCTACTCCCGAATCAAATTCAGTCAAAGTAAAGGAGAATTAAGATGATATATTTAAATTGCTCCACCCCCTTTAAATCAGACACTCATATGTCCCAAGAATAGTGGATTTGATGGATGAATGAAGTTTTTGAGCATTTATTCTTCTACCATTGTTTTCTATTTTTTTGTTCTCATTTTTCTCATTTTTTTTCATAATTTGTTAATATTAATTACTTACCCACAAGCATCATCAGAGGTACTCTTTGCGAGATGCTATCCCTCAAATCATACGTGAGTATTTTACCCGGGAATTCCAGAACATCATCAGAGGCACTCACCACGGGATACTATCCTTAGTTTGTACATGAGTATTTTGTCCCTTCACTCCTATGTTATTAGTCGCTTTATTACCTAATATGCTCAAAGATGGAAAGATGGGGCGCCGTTATTTCTCGGATTTGCTTTCGCAAAACGATCATAACGTGCCAGTTATTCTGAGGACATACAAGTCTCCAATTTAAAGTGGTCTTTTTTCCTCCTAATCATCAGTTCAATCTCCCTCTAACTCCTAAAATGGGAATCCACTAATAGACCGATTTAATTACATATTTATACAACAATAAACACAATGGGCAGTTTAAGCTAAACCTAAGTCAGTTGGGCCTACCGACACATTACAGATAAGTTGTGCTTTCCATTCTCTCGTTTTCTACCACTTCCCCTTTCTTTATCTATTTTTATATTTGAAAACGATTCTCAATTGTACTATCATTTTTCATGTACCGGCAGTTAATCCAAAGACAGATTTGACTCAAAACACTAAAACTAAAAATGCAAAATCTTTTTGGATTTTTATGTTTTTTTTTTAATTTTCTTTTTTTAATCTTTTTCAGATTAACACACAAATACCTAAAAATTCAATAATTCAAAAGCTGACGTCCTGTCCCCCTCCCCACACTTAAGATTGACATTTCCCTCAATGTGAAAGAAGAACAAGCACATAACGAATATACAGACACGAACCGTAAACATCAAATAACTAAAGATAAAATAAAATGCGACAATAAATAAGAAAAATAAATAAATAAAAGTAAAAAGTTGGAACAGACTCCCCTGATAACATCGTGAAAGCTCCTCAAAAGTCGTGCCAACGCCCTCTCATACCAGATCATGAATTCCAGAAATCGGATGGAAGAAATAATGCAGGAATGTCACATCTCAACATGGTGCTACCAACAAACACATTCATCATATCATATATATACATATCAAATAAATCACAACCACCCAACCGGCTACCCCATACAGTACCTCCCAAGTATCGTATAGTATAATATTATACAGACCATGATCAGATGAAAACAAAATAACCATAAAGAGTACAGGGTAAAAGAAAATAAACTGATCGGTAGTGGCAGTGAAATCAGCACATTAGCGTCCTAATCCTCATCATCTCCTCCATCTCCAATAGCACCTGCTCCAGCATTACCCTCAGCATCCATCTAATCATCACCAACCTCGTCATCACCCCCAGCATCATCATCCTCAAGCTCCTGGAAAAACTCATGGATATCCATCCCCTGCTGCAGCATCATATAACACATGGCCCTCTCTAACCTCTCAAACCTTGTATCCACATAATCCAACACAGTCTCCTGAACCGTCTCTAAAGTCACCTGATCAGCCCTAGGTTGCCTCTCTGCTCTCTGCCTCAACGGCCTCTCCACCCGGTGGGCAATCCGACGTCTCCTCATGACCCACTGTGGGGGATCAGTTATAGTAACCATCAAAGCCATCCGCATATCACCAAACTCATAATGAGAGGTCTAGTCCCCACCGTGAGATGTGTCTCCATATAACTGTCAAACACTCCTAATCAACTCGCTAACCTTGTCACACACGGTCCCATACTCAGATGCATAGCCCGTCCGAAGGTCCTCCTCCTCGCAAACGACGAAATCAAAACACCAGCAATGTTGAGGTCGTGCCCCTCAACCATAGATCGCAGCACCACCACATCTAGCTTCGAGCATTTCTCTACACCGGACCGGTGTCCGATGAGAGTGCATACAACAATCCTGTGCAAATAACGAATCACAGGATCTCGAATCTGGGACTCTAACAAGTTATCTGTATACGGCACCGACCCGATCTCATCCCAAAACGCCGCAATCTGAACATCAGTAATCCCCAGGGGGTGATCGGCTAAACACTCCTTTAGGTAACACAGCAAACTCTGGCGCCTCAACCTCCGCCTGCGCATACAAACCAGTCATCACTGCAAACTCAGGAATACTCATATGGTGAGTCTGGCGCCCTAAAGCAAAAGGCAACGCGTTTCCGTCTCCAAATTTCCCCGGACCCACCTGAAAAGTCACTAAGAACTCCACCATCAGCTCCAGATACTGATAATCATCTGGTTTCAAATACCTCCTTCATCTATCAGTCACTATACCCCGAATCCTCTCAAGCTGACCTAACTGCGCAATCAAACCCCAGTCAATTGTCCGGTGATGTAACAGTGGTATCACCATAAACCTCCTCATCTGCCGATCCTCATGTGCCCACACTCAAATTTTGTAAGGAAAAATAGAGCTTGGAAGAATTCCAGCTGAATTGCCGATTTTACTAGTTCCGGCTGAAGTTGAAGTTGAAGCGGAATTCATACTTCAAGCGGAACAGGCAGTTCAAGCGGAAAGAAGCAGTTTTGTTTCTTAGCGAATATTCCGGGTGAACTCGTTTATCCACCAGATAAAGAGTTCAACCTGACTTTTCACGAGAAGTCTTTTCAGAAGTCCAATCCTGCAAAAGCCTCTCATATGCTTCTAAATCTGATTCAAGCCGCTCTCCTAAAGTAGATTGTTGCTGCCAACACGCAAGTCATTCCGATTGTCGATGTTTATTCTTTTGGTAGTTTATATTTGACTTTTATGTTTACGGTCTAGATTAGATCGCATGAGATCAATGGCTGTCATTGATCTCATCAGCACTATATATAGCATGTAATCTCTTAGTTTACACACACGGTCATCACTTGTAATAGTGTAGCTTTGAGTTAATGCAAATAGTGCCGAATATTCGATATATCGTTGTCTTTACTATTCTGCAAATCAAGCATTTACATTATACAAGAGCTTAATATCGCTTAAGTAAAGTGAAATATAACTTTAATTCCGCAGGGTTATATTTGCAAGTAAAGGGCTTAGTTTTAGTTTATTCATAACTAATAACGATCCTACAAGTGGTATCAGAGCTTTGGCTCTCACTTTGAAGACTTTCTGTGCTTCAAAGTCGATACTTTACTTGCTTACTTTACAAGCTTCGTTGTTTTATCTTTCTAAAAGGGTTTTTCAAGATGAGTGATTTCAGTTTAAGTTGCCCAAATGGCTCCTCCAACAAACCACCAATGTTCACTCCTGACGACTTTGGTACCTGGATACTCAGGATGGAAGGTTTTGTTAGGATTTTGGACCATCGTATTTGGAAATCTTTCACTGAAGGACCCTACTCACCAATGGTTTCATCTGCTGATGATGCAGAAGTCAAAATACCTAAGCCATTAGATAAATATGTTGAATCTGACTACACTGCTCTTGAATTTGACCATAAGGCATACTGGACTCTACAGGCTGCACTTCCTAATTCCATTTTAAGTGGGTTTAAAGGATATAAAACTGCATTTGACCTGTGGAATGCCTTAAGTGAAATGTATGAAGGAACCAGTGAAGTAAAAGAAAACAAGAAAGATGTTTTAAAACAAAAATATGAAAACTTTACTTTTAAATCTGGTGAAACAATGACAAACCAGTACTTGAGATTTGTCTCATTGCTTGATGAACTCCAAAAGGTGGATGTTAAACTAGAACAAGTAGATGTGAACAGAAAATTCCTACGTTCCCTGCCTTCTGTGTGGACAGTTTACACTGTAAGCATCAGGGAATGCAAGAATTTGAAAAAGATGAGACTCAGTGAACTTCATGGCATACTCAGTGCTTATGAAATGGAACTAGATCTTAAACAAAGCTCATCTTCTGAATCAACTCAGTTGTTCTCATCTGCACTAGTAACCACTGATTTTAACAGTCAAAGGTCATCTAACTCATCATCATATTCCTCACCTATAGTCAGTTTCCCTGAGACACCAAGGTGTCAAGAGAACTTTTCAAACTCTTTTGAAAGTTCTCACAATTCTCATGTAGCAGCTGACTCTTATCAAGGTTTCATACCTGAAGATCTTGAGTGCATAGGTGCTGATGATTTAGAAGAAATGGATATATTGACCCAACTTGCCATGGTTTCTGTAAGAGCTCAAAGGTTTTATAAAAGGACAGGTAGAACCTACAAGGGAGCAAAAGGTGCTCACATAGGCCTTGACAAAAGCAGTGTCAAATGCTACAACTGTCACCAACTTGGTCACTTTGCAAGAGAATGCTCTCAACCAAGAAGAGAAGGACAGAACCAGAACCATGCTCAAGGGAAAAATCATGGAGGAAGCAACTCAAACAACAACAATTCTGGAAACAACTCAGGTTCACACCCCACCCCACCAAAGCCAACCGGAAGTCAAAACCATCAGAACGTGGTAGCTGCTGTAGCAAATCAAACATCATGTGTTGAATGGGAAGATTTCGTTGCTGAGTTTGAACCCATCAACTATGCTTTAATGGCCAAACAGGACTCCATCACAGATCAGGTAAATTCTATCCCTGAAAAGGTCTTAGAGAATCTATGTAGTCCTGCCTGCATAGAACAAGTGGCAAAATATCGAAATCACAACACTGATTTGATTGATGAAGTTTCAAATTTAAATGAGTTAAAGGAATGTTTTAAGAAAACTGAATCATCATACATTTCAAAAATTGAAAACTTAACCAAAGAGTATGAACAGTTAAAACAAACCAACTCAGTGCTTGAAACACAGCTTGATGACTTGCTGTCAAAACTTGAAAAATCAAGAAATAAAACCAAAGATGCTAAGGCTGAGGTTGATGTTCTTGAGATCAAGCTGAAAGATGCTTTGTTTACTTGTGATAAATTTCAAACAGCAAACAAAAAGGCTGAAAAACTGTGGATGGGAGGGATGTATGGTAAAGCAGGTGTTGGCTATAACTCTGTTGAGCCACCAATTGAATACTCACCTGCAATCAAACCAATTGAAGCCTTAAATTCAGAATGCAAAGTTAGCCTCACAGTTGATGACATTTCATCACAATCCAGTTCTGAAAACACTGTTGAGTCTAATAAAGTTGATATCACTGCTGCTAGCACATCTGCTTCAGCTGACCAATTAAACATTTTGAAACCATCAATTGCTGTTCCTCCACCAACTGTTTATGAACCTAAGGATTCAAAAGTTGGAGGAAAGCAACCTGAGCAACCAAAGGGAAGTCAAACTCAAAGGTTTGGTCAAGTAAATTTTAATCAAGTAACCAAAATTGAGTCTCCCAGAAAATTTGAAACCAAAATTTTTGAGTGCATGTGCTGTGGTGAACAAGGTCACCTAGCTGCTGTCTATCAGTTTAACCCAATGAGTAAAGTTAGACCATTTCAAAAACCAAAACCTGTTTTGAAACCAAAAACTGATTTTTAAAAGAAGCTCACAGGAAGAATTTCACCTGTGAAAAACCACACTTTGAAGCATTTTGGATCTGAATCCAACAGAGTTTTAGTTGGTAATGATAGAAATGGAAATTTCACTGTTTTAAAGCAAAATCGTATTTCGGCTGAAGTTCAAGCGGAACATTTTTCCGCTCGAACACATGTTCAACCGGAAATTAAATTTCAACCCAGATCAGCTACTGCTCCAAAGCAGAGACCTCAAGTTCATTTTGCTAATGGGTTTGAACATTTTGAAGCTCAAGGAAAAAGAAACCCCTCCAGAGGAAAAGTCACCTCTAGAGAAAAATTTTCAAGAAACAGCAAACCCATTCAATTTGAAACTGTATTTGATAATGGTTCAAGTGGAAATCATTATGTTCCACTTCAGGGGGGAGTTTAAATCAAAGCAAACATTTTCCCCAAAGATTTTCAAAATCACCTGAAAGAACTAAGTTAGTTAATCAAGAAAGTGAAAAACTTAAGAAACTAACTAACAAGAAAAGAAAGTTTAAAGAATATAGGGATAGAAAAATTGCTGCAAAAAGGAACACCAAAGATGAAAGGTCTAGTCAAACAAGTGCTCAGTATGAGAACTTCAGTTTGGACAATGATGATCTGTTAAATGAAGCTCCAGTTGTTAATACTCTAGTACTCAAAGAGTATAGGTATAATGATGCTTATGGCAGACCCAAGACCACTCAGGCTTGGGTCCCCTATAGAAATTAATCATTTCTGATATGTGCAGGTGCAAAATAAAGGCCAGAATAGCCTATGGGTAGTTGACAGTGGTTGCACTTGCGACATGACAGGGAATAAGCACATTCTGGAAAATACAAAAAGAATCAATGGAGGACCAGTTGCCTTTGGAAGCACAAAATGCCATATCACAGCACAAGGTGATGTGACAAATGGACTGGTAAAATTTGATAAAGTCAATTTTGTTGATACATTGAATTTTAATTTGCTCAGTGTCTCACAAATGTGTGACAAGAACTTAAATTTAATGTTTAATGAGAAAGAGGCAATAGTTCTCAAACCTGGTGTTAAAATTCCTGATGAATTGATAATGCTTAAGGCACCTAGGAGAGATGGACTATACATTCTGGATATGTCAGTGGCTACACCTTCATGTGGCACTGCTTGCTTTGTATCCAAGGCCTCAGTTGACGAATCTGATCTTTGGCATAGGAGGTTAGGTCATGTGAACTACAAAAACATGAATAGAATTGTAAATTTAGGCTTGGTTAAGGGTCTTCCTAACAAGCACTTTATTTGTTCTGAAAACTGTGTGCCATGTCTCAAGGGCAAGCAACACAGAACCTCTTTCAAGCCAAAAGTTGAATCTTCAATCTCAAAACCTCTAGAGCTTTTGCACATGGACTTATTTGGTCCAACTAGAGTAATGAGTCTAGGAAAAAGGTCATACTGCTTTGTTATAATTGATGATTTTTCTAGATATACTTGGGTTTTCTTTCTTAAAACAAAAGATGAAACTGCTGAACTGTTGAAAACTCTTGTCATCAATTTAGAAAATCAATCCAATCTTAAAGTCAAAACAATCAGATGTGACAATGGCACAGAATTCAAAAATCATGTTCTGAATTCTTTTTGTGAGGAAAAGGGAATTTTGAGGCAATTTAGTGCTCCTAGAACTCCTCGGCAAAACGGTGTTGCTGAAAGGAGAAACAGGACATTGATTGAAGCTGCCAGGTCAATGTTGGCAGACTCTAAGCTCCCTGTGATATTTTGGGCTGAAGCAGTGAACACTGCTTGCTATGTCCAAAACAGGATTTTAATTGTCAAGGGAAAGAATAAAACACCTTATGAGCTTTGGAGAAAAAGGAAGCCAAACATTTATTTCTTCAAGCCATTTGGTTGTTCCGTCACTATCTTAATAACCAATGAGTCTTTGCCTAAGTTTGCTGAAAAGGCAGATGAGGGTTATTTTTTTGGCTACTCTGGTGTGTCAAAGGCATTTAGAGTATACAACAAGAGAACTAAAATTGTTGAGGAAACCATAAACGTATCTTTCAATGAAAAATCTGCCAACAATTTTAAGTCTCAGCCAAGCTGGGTATTTGATATTGATGCACTAACCACTGCTTTCAACATAACTGTTGATAAGCCTGTGAGCTCTCTAGTGCAGGAACATAACTTTAACAGGTCTGCTGATGTGCACTGGAAGAAAAATCAAACTGTTAATGAGAAGTCAATCTTCTTCTCTTCAATGAGTTCTCAACCTGTTTTCCCAAGAAATGACAAGAAACTGACTGAAATAATTCAAATTGAAGAAGAAATTGTTCCGCTTGAAGTTCAAGCTGAACATATTTCTCCGGTTCAAGTTCAACCGGAAAATCAAATTTCAGAAACTGAAGAGAATACTGAATCAGAGTCACATGAAGCTGGAAACTCACATGATAACACATCAAATGAGCTCAATTTAGATCATGTGATCTACAATTCAGATACCAATTCTCTTGAATCAGTTGGAATTTCAGATCCTATGTCACAACTTGAAAATGTTGAGCTTGATCACAGACTTCCTCAGCTCAACATACCCTCGAATGGAAGAAGCCATGAATTTCCTATGTTCATTGATAGAAGAATCAACAGAGATCATCCAGCGGGAAATATTATTGGAGAAGCTTCAGCTCCAGTGCTGACAAGAAGTAGATCTGCAAATGCAAATATCTGTTTGCATGCTGCATTTTTGTCTCAAGAAGTACCCAAGAAGGTAGCAGATGCCTTAGAAGACAACAGCTGGGTAGAGGCAATGCAAGAAGAACTATTTCAGATAAACAAGCAAAAGGTTTGGGAATTGGTGGATCTGCCTGATGGAGCAGAACCAATTGGAACAAAATGGGTGTTCAGAAACAAGAAAGATGACAGGGGAATTGTTATCAAGAATAAAGCAAGACTGGTTGTGCAAGGCTATGTACAGGAGGAAGGCATTGATTATGATGAAGTCTTTGCACCAGTAGCCAGGTTGGAAGCAATCAGAATCTTCCTAGCCTATGCTGCATTTAAAGACTTCCAAGTATATTAAATGGATGTGAAAAGTGCTTTCCTGTATGGCCTCCTGGAACAAGAAGTTTATGTCAATCAACCTCCTGGTTTTGAAGACCCTCACCATCCGAACAAGGTATGCAAGCTAATCAAAGCTTTGTATGGTCTCAAACAAGCCCCTAGAACCTGGTATGAAACTCTTTCTAACTACCTTCTAGTGAATGGCTACAAGAGAGGAGCAATTGACAAAACTCTTTTTGTTAAAACTGTTGGTAATGACATGCTAATGGTACAAATTTATGTTGATGATATTATTTTTGGTTCATCTAACACTTTGTTGTGCAAGGAGTTTGAAACTTTGATGCAGTCAAAATTTGAAATGAGCTCCATGGGAGAACTAACCTTCTTCCTAGGGCTTCAAGTAAAGCAAACTGCAGCCGGAATCTTTCTGAATCAATCAAAGTACATCCAAGACATGCTGAAGAGATTCGACATGTTATCATGCTCGAGTGCCAAGACTCCAATCTCCACTTCCCACAAGTTAACTAATGACTTAAGTGGAAAGCCAGTGGATGTGCACATGTATAGAGCAATGATAGGCTCTCTAATGTATCTCACAGCTAGTAGACCTGACATCATGTTCAGTGTTTGCTTATGTGCTAGATATCAATCTTCTCCAAAAGAGTCACACATGCTCGCTGTTAAGAGAATTTTCAAGTACCTAAAAGGGCAACCCAAACTGGGTTTGTGGTATCCCAAGAACTCTGACTTCTCTTTTAAAGCATACACAGACAGTGATTATGGAGGATGTGATATAGATAAGAAATCAACATCAGGAGGATGTCAATTTCTAGGAGAAAGGCTTGTCTCTTGGCAATGCAAGAAGCAAACATGTGTTTCTACTTCAACTGCAGAGGCTGAGTACATTGCTGCCTCAAGTTGTTGCAGCCAAGTCCTTTGGATCCAAAATCAGATGCTTGATTATGGAATCGTATTCATGGAGACTCCTATTCTTGCAGATAACAACAGTGCCATTTCCATCATCAACAATCCAGTGAAGCACTCCAAGACCAAACACATTGACATAAGGTATCACTTTATTAGAGTTTGTGCTGAAAAGAACTTAATCAAATTATTTAAAGTTCACACTGATCATCAACTGGCAGATTTGTTTACAAAAGCTTTCGATGAGGCAAGATTTTTCTACCTCATCACAGCCATTGGGATGATGAACTTTGAATAAAACTTTTCACAACTTTAATAAAAGAAAAGAGATGTGCTCAAGAGCCCGCCTCTTGATACAAAAAGAAAAAGAAAAAGAAAATCTCTTGTGTTAATTGAAGAATATTTCAGTTCATAGTCAATAACTGTTGTTAAAACTATAAAAAATCGACACAAATTTTCAAAATTTATGTGTTTTGGATTTTCCGGTTCAAGTTCAGGTTCAACCTGAAAGAACAACTTTTGAAATTCACCGGGTGAACTTCAACCGGAAAAATGCTTTAACTTTGGCGTGGAAACTTGCTTTTGAAAACAATTCTTCCAAGCGGAAAACTTGTCCGCATAAAGTTCAAACGGAAGAAATTTGGTTTTTACAATAAAGGAGAAAATGAGTTCCGCTTGAACTTCCGGGTCAACAAAGTCAAGGAATCATTTAATTACCCGGAATGCACAATTTTTTAAGCGGATATTCATTTATTTTACCCATTGAATTTTTAACTGTTCAATTCTGAGGTTTCAGTAAATTAATTTTTGGATAAGGGCATGCTTTAACCAGTTGTAATGTATAACCCCTAAAGCACCTGTCCCATCCGTCAATGAACCGTCGATTTACAACCTCTCTCCTCCACGTCATCTCCGAAAAGGTAAAAAGCCCTAAATTACCGTCATTTTCCCCATTTCTCGCAACACAACTCAGAAATTACTCACAAAACCCTCTCAAACCTTCTCCGATTAACTCCCACAAAACCGTCGACATTCTCACATTCCGTCAACAATGGCTCCGAAAGGAAAGGCCAGTGGCAAGAAGCCAGTTGGTGACTCAAAATTTCCGGTAGAACACAACTTGATGGCATATCTTGAACCACCATCCAAGACTGAAATCTACAATGAAATGATCGAGTTCATCAAAAGCTCTCACCTCCATCATGCGCTTACTGTAGAAGCCGAAATATTTGAAGAAGTGATGGAAGACTTTTGGGTTCACGCTAGGGTTACCGACGAGGGTAGCGGAAGTGGTAAAATTGTGTCAACTGTCCAAGGGAAGGAAGTTGAAATTGATGAAGCAAAGGTTCGAAGACTGTTGAAACTGAGGGATGAAGATGGTTACGGAGAGATAGATCAGAAAAGATATCTCCGCCTACACAGCAAAACTATTAAGAAGGGGAAGTTACCATATAAATGGAGATTTCTTGCACACATACTCCTGGTGTGTCTATCTCCAAAGAAGGGAGGTTTTGATGAGCTCTCCGGTGAGCAAGCCTCTGCCTTCTACGTTGTGGTCAAGGGTGAGAACTTCAATTTTTCCAAACAAATTTTTCAAGCCCTAAAATCCAATGTTCATTCTGAATATGTATACTTGTATCCCAGATTTTTGACATATATTCTCAAAGAAGAGTACCCCCATATAGTATGGCTTGGTACAATTTTGCACCAAAAACTTCTGAATGAGAAAACATTTTCAAATCTTGCTTTAAACAAATCTCCATTTCTTGGAAGGGATACTGACCACCCCTTACCAATTCCAAGGCAATTTCCTGATGAACCTGCTACAGTAGAGGTTCAACCAGAAATTGTAGGAGTAACTGAGCTCCCTGCTCAAGATGACAGAGATGTAGACCTAACAGTTTCTGATCCCACATCTGTCCCAGCTTCCTCTTCACTAATAGTTTTTCAATCCAAAAAGAGGAAAGCTACCACAATCACTTCCACTGCCACCTCCTCATCAAACTCACCCCCTGTCATTTTCAAGAGACAGAGAAAAGTGGTTACTAGGTCTCCTCCACCTAGCACCACCAACCAACCTGAAGCTTCAAACCCCGTTCAAGGCAAAAAGCCTAAACGGAAACTGGTAAATTTGGGATTATCTCTTAGGGATGAACTTTCTGTTGAGGGGGAGTCATTAGAAGCAGATGCAGCTTCCCCATCTGAAAATCTTTCACCCCTACAACCCCTGTCACCTAGGAGTGACAGTGTTCTCAATCCTGGCTTAAATGAAGGTGTTATTAACTCACCTGCCATATTACATGAGAACATCCTGATAAGCCAGGACACTGTAGCACTGCAACCCCACTCCTCATCGGAGGTGAATCTCAGTGGTTCTGAAGAGATTCATGCAGAAAGGGCTGCTGCTGCCCAAGTATCCCAAGCGGAGCTTGGTGTCAGCAGTAACATAAATAAGACCCAATCTGAGGCAATCTTCTCTGAATCAGCACCCGGAAGTCCTTCATTGGAACCAAGGGTTGTTGAAACAGCAGAAGAGAATCCCAGGTGCCAAGAAGCCATGGGTACCAATGCTGATCAATCTAGGATTGATAGCTTGGTTATTTCCAAGGATACTGGCAAAAAGCCAGTTGAGGATAGTCTTACACTACCTGAATTGACGAAACTGTACCTTTCTCTGCAAGCACAGGTTGAAGCTCTAAACTCAACTGTTGCCAAACTGGTTCAAGCTGATCCAATTCCAACTGAGCAGGTCCTTCAAACCCTACCAGATATGCTGAAGAAGTTCTTGTAACTGATGAAGCTGATACTGTCAAATTGGGGGAGAAGTTACTGTCAAAACCTGCTATTACTGAAATCGAAGAGGTAGAAAGGATACCGGCTGAAGTCAGAGCCACAGCTTGCCAAAAGACTGGCATTGAGCCTTTTTCTGTTGAAGAGTGTTGGGTGAATATGAAGTGCAGTCAACTGATTGCTATTTCTCCCTTCGAGGACCCCAACCTCACCGAGCTTGTTCAGTCGTCCATGCTGATTGCTGGTGCTCTCCCTGAGCATATCAACATGATCACAACACTTCTGACAGATGTTATTTTTCCGGCTGAAAGAGCCAGTGATCATGTTGTAGGTAACATTGCCTCCACCAGCAAGGCAGCAGTTGACATGGAAGAAAGTACTGCAACTGTAGCAGTTGGTACTATGACTGAAGGAGAAGGAGAAAGTTTGATTGGTGAAGATGAAGGAACCGAGGTACTGGAGATTACTGATAAAGAACCTGAAGTCACCCAACCTCAGGTGGTGACTGATGGTCAATTACTAGTTCAAGCGAAACTTCAACCGGAAGTTCAACCGGTAGTTTCAGGTGAAGGAGATCTGAATGTTCAACCGGAACAACAAATACTGTTAGGACCGATTTTCACTACGAGAATCTCGATCTTGAGCAAGAACAGGTTCGGATGAGAAAAACTCAAAAAACAAATGAAGAAGATGATGATGATGAATCATGAATAATCATAAACAAGAAAGATGATGAACATAGTCGAATGATTTCATATAACCAAATGATTAGTTACAAGAAATCATGAAGAACACACAATCTCTCTCTAGAATCCATGACTCACTCTCTCTCTAGAATGGAAATCTCACACTCTACAAGAAATTCATCATCTCCCCATTCGGAGACTCCTTTACTTGTAATGGGCACCCTCACTATATATAGTGAGGGTGACTAACGACAGAAAAACATAACGAATGAACGAAATTACAAGTAAAGCAAATAAACATAAATATTAATTAAATCAAAGCTGATTAAATTAATCTGAAGCTTGACTCGCTCGAACCGATCTTCCGTTGACTTTTGCGTTGACCGTTGACCCAAACGGTTGACTTTTCCGGAAAACGGTCTTCGGTCCAAACTGCAAGCCTCGAGCATCACAACTCAGTCTCTAAATCGATTCACATGGATTCTTCAGTCGAATGCTTCGGTAAACAGATTTGATGGCGTCAGTCACATAGATTTTTGTTCTAACAATTTCCCCCTTGACTGATGCTTTCAAATCTGTTCAACTGCTGAAGAATCGCTCTGCCGTACATCTTCAATGAGAAACTGATAAACCGGAGACAATCTGTCGAAGAGATTCCCCCTCTGAATAAGCTTCTTCTTTTCTTGTTGCTCCAGTTCGAGATCCAAGTGTTCTGACTCACTCGGTTCACACGGTCGGGTACAATACTAAGAAAATGCTACATCTCGGAGTCATAACCGCAACAAACTGAATCAGATAAACCAGTTTGACATCGAACATGCTCTAACTCCGAATAATCGACCCGATATCCAAATTCATAATAATTCCCCCTATTTCTCTAAATCTCCCCAAAAACATCAAGTCGGAAGCGTAAAATCAGATGCGGAGAGTCGAACCGTCGCGATCGGTTGCCTAGAGAAACCGGATAAAAAATCTTGAAATCGGACAATTTTGCGAAAAACCGGAAGCCGGATGCTGACAGTTGTGAATAATCCGTGTGACTGAGGTTGGATGTGAAAATTAAAATAAACTGTTAAATTTCTTCAAGAAACGGTCATCCGAGAGATTTAACCGGATAAATTCCAATATTTAACTGAGATTCCAGTTAATCCGGTTAGTTGACGACAGCGCTGCATCCACTAAAAATAAACCGTGAGATATAACGAGAAAGCCGAGTAATTAACCGGATAATAAAGCTAACCCGTCAGTGATCGATAGCAAACGCGCGCGACGTCAATAAACGAGAACCCCAATAAATAAATTGAATAAATCCACGACCAATAAAACAAATTTCAAATTTTCGTTGCGGCATTATCTCGGTAGTCTCGTTGAAAAACTTATAAGAAAAAGCCCGCGATTAACGAAAAATACTGAAAAATTAATTAGAGGTAAAAAATCTCTCAAGAAGAAGCACAATCTATGTGCTCTCCTATTAACCAATCAGATTTGAGATCCATTTAAATCAAACGGCTGAAAATGGAGCAGATTTACGGATCAGATTTCAATCCGTGTGATGTAGGCGACCTCCAATCAGAATCCATCAGCCAATAGATCCAACGGTTAGATTAGAAAGGATCCAAGGGCTGTTGGCAATGATTCGCTTGAAAATAGGGTGAGCCAATAGGAGGCCGACAGCGTGAAGGGCCCAACGATTCTCAATGTCTCTTTCCAGGCGTGGCCCACGAGAGTGTCTGCAGCGAATGATGATGCAACAACCATTACAGCCTTAACGGTTGTTTTGAAAAACAGCTGGCCTGGTCCCACTCCTTATTCTCCACCAATAGAAACACGACAACAAGAAAGGAATGTTGGGTTGCTTGTCTCGGTCCGACATCAGGAGAAGAGAGAAACATTCGCAGACCAATAGAGTCACGCCACGTCATCATCATCATTCTCAATCCTGCGAAACCCTAGTCTGGTTGGAAAAGCCATAACCCACGCCGGAAAACAGAAACCCACATCGGAAAAACGTGTTTCACCCGTATCTCGACGATTACTCGACCAAAATTCACGATTTTTATATGGCAGAACTCGTAGCGACATGCTCTACGACCCTTAACGATCAGAATCTCCTGAAAATGTCTCGAACGAAAACCCAGTAACAAGTCCGCTAACCCGTTCAAGTCCGCTAAGCTTACCAGAAGTTCGCTAAGAGGCTTGAGAAGTTCGCTAAGACTTTCCTCAAGTCCGCTAAGGACTCAAGTTCGCTAAGGTATACTTCAAGTACGCTAAACAGTGATGAAGTTCGCTAAGAGGAGAACAAGTCCGCTAAGACTTGAACAAGTTCGCTAAGGCAATCTTCATAACTTCAATACTGATGAACAATTCTGGAAAACTCGATGAACACGAAGAACACATACTAGAACACCTTCCTGATGCAGATTCAAGGTTCCAAAACGAGTGTAGATTGTAGATTAATGACTGATTCGAAGAGATAAGCCATTCACGTGATTGTCCTGGCCACAAACAATCCATAAACAGCAGCATTCTTTGATCAAAACAGCCCCAAATCTGCAAATCTTCAAAAACACGAAGAACACACACTTACACCGTCAGTGTGTGTTTTTCCAGATCCGCTCAAACCGTTGAGATTCAGACGAAATGGATGCTTCCAATGGATCCGGAATGCGTTTTCCACTGAGATTCATACCTCACTTCATCCAAAAACATGAAGAATCGCCCAGAAAATGAAGAATCAAGCTCCAAAATCTTCAAAAACTCCAAATACGGGAAAACCCCAAAGTTACGAAAAAATGAGCTCGGATCTTCAATTTTCTCACAGATTTGAACAAGTAGAAGATAGAATCACATCTAAATGAACTCCCAAACATGAATCCATCATCCATATCATCAGAATCCATCCAGAAATGAAGAAAAATAGAAAAAAGTCTCTAAAAACTAAGTTTTCTCATCTTCACCATTCAAGCTCAAAATCACAGATTCGAGTGACCAGATTCACGGTGAGATGAATCTGATCGGTACCTGCTCTGATACCATTTGTTAGGACCGATTTTCACTACGAGAATCTCGATCTTGAGCAAGAACAGGTTCGGATGAGAAAAACTCAAAAAACAAATGAAGAAGATGATGATGATGAATCATGAATAATCATAAACAAGAAAGATGATGAACATAGTCGAATGATTTCATATAACCGAATGATTAGTTACAAGAAATCATGAAGAACACACAATCTCTCTCTAGAATCCATGACTCACTCTCTCTCTAGAATGGAAATTTCACACTCTACAAGAAATTCATCATCTCCCCATTCGGAGACTCCTTTACTTGTAATGGGCACCCTCACTATATATAGTGAGGGTGACTAACGACAGAAAAACATAACGAATGAACGAAATTACAAGTAAAGCAAATAAACATAAATATTAATTAAATCAAAGCTGATTAAATTAATCTGAAGCTTGACTCGCTCGAACCGATCTTCCGTTGACTTTTGCGTTGACCGTTGACCCGAACGGTTGACTTTTCCGGAAAACGGTCTTCGGTCCAAACTGCAAGCCTCGAGCATCACAACTCAGTCTCTAAATCGATTCACATGGATTCTTCAGTCGAATGCTTCGGTAAACAGATTTGATGGCGTCAGTCACATAGATTTTTGTTCTAACAAATACCAACCCAGGTGGATGTTCAAGGTCCTAGCTCCTCAATTTTTGGGACTGTTGAAACACCTGTGGTTCAACCGGAAGAGCAAAGAAATGAAGAAGCTGAGGATGTGGCTAGATCACTAATAGCCTTAAGGAGTTCAGAGACAGTTCAAACTGAGGAACCTGTTCAAGCTGATATAGCTAGAACCCTTCAACAGGTAACTCAAACTCCTGAAGCTGAGGCTATAGTGAAAATGGTTGAAGATGCCAGAAGGGTTGCTGAGGATGAGAGAATAGCCAGAGAGCTCCAAGAAGAATTTGATCTATACATGCAAAACAATGTGTTTGAAAATCTTCTTGAAGAAGCAAAGACCAGGTCTTTCAACTGGAGGTTAAAGGATTATGATCTGGATACAATGTCTGAAGCTAATAGGCAGAGGTTAATTGCTATTGCCTCTCACTTGCCTACCAAGCTGGTAAAGAATGATGAAAATTACCATCTGTTAAAAAAGATTAAGAGGGCTCTTGTGATTAGAAATTTGAAGAAAGAGGAAGAGCTAGCTCAGATGCAGATTAAAGGACTTTGCAGCTTGATTGACAAAGTATTTTATGAGCTAAAAGGAGAAATTGCTGCTGTCAATCCTAACCTGGTGATGCCTTCACCATCAGAGCTGGTCTCAGGTACTATAATTGCTAATGTTAAACCTGAAATTGATGATATTGCAGATATACCACCTCCACCTTCATTTATCTACAATCCAAACCCAATGCCTACAACAACTTCATCCATTCTACAGTCACTTCCAATCATACCTTACAAACCTCCACACATCCCCAAGAAGCTTGCTGCTAAACTTGCCAATCCTAAGTTTAGATCAGACAACTTCACACCCATCACTCCCTTTAAGAAGAAGCCTCCACCAACTATGGACTTCTCTGACATCTTTCCACCTACTCCACCATCAAGCCCAACTCCCGAAACCAATGAACCACCTCCAAAAACCACCCTGCCTCCACTCACCATAAGAGAACCTTCTTCCACCACCACCAAACCTACTGAAACTCAACCAGGTCCCTCTTCATCTTCTGCCAAAGGCAAAAGGCCTATTGTGCAAGAATCTGCTGGTGATTCTGATGAAGAGAGGGAAATTAAGAAGAAAAAGTTGATGCATGCCAGAAATAAAAGAAATCAAAGACAAATGAGAAGAGGCCCTTCCAGCAAAAGAAGAATTGCTAGTTGGACAGTGGATGAAGCCACACTTGATTTCACTTTCACCATGGTCAGCGGCATAACTCAGGTGGTGAATGCTCGCAAGGCAACTTCCCAACTCACCCTGCAGCAAATGACTGACATCATTCTAAAGCTCAGAGAAATTATGAACCCTTCAAGAGCAGAGAACATGCTAAGGCTTTTAATTGAGCCTTCTGTGCTGGAATGTGGAATGCTCTATCGAAGCAATTTAGATGATGAATCAGCAGGAGAAGAAGAAGAGCCTACCAGTGAGATCAAATTTATCATTTGGGAAGAAGAAGAGAAGCTCTTCTATGTTCATAGAGCTGATGGCACCTTTACAATCCATGAGTCCATTTCTGTTCAAGAAGAATGGAACGAAATGGACTGGGATTCAATTAAACATGTAAAGGTGACCAAAACAAACACCAAAGAGCTTTCTCAAAATCTTGATGCCAGCATCGGATCTTCTAACAAGTAGGTTGTGGAGAAGAAAATTTTTGGGTACAAGTCAGTTTTGAAGATAAACATTGAAGACAATGAATAATTTGACAGCATCAGCTTAGGGGGAGATTGTAAGGAAAAATAGAGCTTGGAAGAATTCCGGCTGAATTGCCGATTTTACTAGTTCCGGCTGAAGTTGAAGTTGAAGCGGAATTCATACTTCAAGCGGAACAGGCAGTTCAAGCGGAAAGAAGCAGTTTTGTTTCTTAGCGAATATTCCGGGTGAACTCGTTTATCCACCAGATAAAGAGTTCAACCTGACTTTTCACGAGAAGTCTTTTCAGAAGTCCAATCCTGCAAAAGCCTCTCGTATGCTTCTAAATCTGATTCAAGCCGCTCTCCTGAAGTAGATTGTTGCTGCCAACACGCAAGTCATTCCGATTGTCGATGTTTATTCTTTTGGTAGTTTATATTTGACTTTTATGTTTACGGTCTAGATTAGATCGCATGAGATCAATGGTTGTCATTGATCTCATCAGCACTATATATAGCATGTAATCTCTTAGTTTACACACACGGTCATCACTTGTAATAGTGTAGCTTTGAGTTAATGCAAATAGTGCCGAATATTCGATATATCGTTGTCTTTACTATTCTGCAAATCAAGCATTTACATTATACAAGAGCTTAATATCGCTTAAGTATAGTGAAATATAACTTTAATTCCGCATGGTTATATTTGCAAGTAAAGGGCTTAGTTTTAGTTTATTCATAACTAATAACGATCCTACAAATTTCAATAGTGAATGGTGCTGGTGATTCCTCTTATCAACCGGAGGTGGTGGAACCTCTGGGTCGGGCTAAATCTCAGGCCCCCAGTAGCTAATAATCCGCCTCCTGAACGGAGGCACCGGCACAGCAGGATCCGGATCACCATGCTTCCTCTTCCGCGGTCCTCACTTTCCAAAACTGGACTTCGGTCGTTTAGACATCCTGATTCAAACAAGTTAGCACGCAAAACAATAATAACAATAATAATCGGGCCTCTTGCGCTTAATTTCCACATTTCACAAACTATTTTTGTATTTTCGATTTTTTTTTATTTTTTGGTTTTTTCAAAAATTTATAAAATAAAATAAAAATTAAACTTGAAATAAAAATAAAATTGAAAATGAAAAGCAAACGAGAAACAAGAATGGATTTTAAAGAAAATTATAAAAATTCTGCCATTTTAACCCATGGGCATACCGCCCAAAAATGACCCAAATGGACGGTACGCCGCCCAATTTTCCTGCAGGAACCATAATTTCAATTTGGGGCGTACCGCCCCAAACTAGTAAGCCCTAGGCGGTACGCCGCCTAAACTGAAACGCAGATCCGATAAACAGTGATCACCGATCCATCTTGCCTAATCTCACCTTCCGACAACCTCATTTTTCGCATCAATCGGTTCACCAATCGATCATACTATTAATAAAACTAAAAACCAACCAAAAGCTTTCTAATACTAATCTAATCTAACAAAGTTAAACACATGAATCGAGAAAAATAACCTGGTAAAGCTCGGGTTGATTTGCGGTGGTTGCCGGCGGTGTCGCGTGGCAGCGATAACTAGAAATAGTTGCGACGGTGGCGAGCTTGGTTGTGAACAGTTTTATGGCGAGCTTCGGTGGTGAAAACTTCGGCCCCAACAGTGGTTGCGTGGGTGCGTTGGCTGTGGTGCGGATGTGGCGACGGTGTGTGGTTAGTGGTGGTTGTGGGTGTTTGAGAAAAGGGTGGAGGCGGTGGTGTGTTGTTAAAAACCGATCCGCTGAAAAGGGTTTTATTATTTTTTTCTCGTTCGAAAATTCGGGCGTATCACCCTAAATGTGAAGGAATTTGGTGTACCACCCATAAATTAAAGAACGAATAAATTCTCAAAATTTTAGGGCGTACCGCCTCTGATCCCACAATCTTGGTTGTACCGCCCATCCTCTTTTTTGGCAGAAAGTTTGGAAAATTTTGGAGACTCAAAAATCTTCTATCTCTGGAAAAATACCTGTTTTGCACCATCGAACATTTCTACAGCAAAATTTTCGATAAAACATACCTAGAACGCTGTATATGGCACAATTCCACTCCCGAGCTTCTCGATTCCATGAAAACACACCAACAAACGTAAAATCTAACAAAAACTACGAAAACATAAAAATTAAAAGAAAACAAACCGCTGGGTTGCCTGCTAAGTTTTTACGGTCTTCAGCCAGACCGTACTTCCCTTTCACTTTTCAGGGCTTTCAGATGCGGGCGCCAAAAAGTAATCATCCTTGTCGATTTGCCCATGAATGTCCGCTGCATCCAAACAGGGCTTCAATCTGTGCCCATTCACTGCCTGCCTCAGGTGGTCATCGAAGTCTTCAATTTCGAAATCACCATACCCCCCCCCCCCCCGCCCCACCATACTTGTGATGAGGTACGGCCCCGTCCACTTACTTTTCAAATTACCGGGAAACAATTTCAATCGAGAATTAAAAAACTATACCTTTTGACCTACCTGGAAATCCATCCGCTTTAACTTGGCATCATGCACTTTCTTCATCTTGTTCTTGTAGGTAGATGCACACTCATACGCCTCATCGCGTAGCTCTTCCAATTCTCTCAGCTGGAGCTTCCTTTCTCTACCTGCAGCATCAAAACTCATGTAACCTTTTTCACATCCCATAACGCTCTGTGAGCTAACTCTACAGGTAAATGACACCCCTTTCCATAGACCAACCGATATGGAGTAGTTCCAATAGGCGTTTTAAATGCAGTGTGATACGCCCACAAGGCATCATTTAATTTGGAAGACCAATCCTTGCGGTCGGTTCGCACAGTTTTCTGCAAAATTTCTTTGATTTGCCTATTGGAAACATCCATTTGACCGCTTGTTTGCGTATGATATGGGGTTGCAATTCGGTGGTCTACGCCATACTTCTTAAGTAGTTTGCCAAATTAAAAACTCTTGAAATGGGATCCCCCATCACTTATGATCACACGGGGGGTTCCAAATCGCGTAAAAATGTTTTGTTGGACAAATTTACAAACTACACTATGGTCATTAGTCTTAGTGGCAATAGCTTCTATCCATTTCGAAACATAATCTACTGCCACTAATATGTAAACAAAACCAATAGAATAAAGGAAAGGACCCATAAAATTGATGCCCCAAACATCAGAAATCTCTACAACCAAAAGTGGTTGCAAAGGCATCTCGTCACGCTTCGTGATGCTCCCCATCTGATGACATCTCACGCAGTGCTTTACGAACTCGAACGCAACCTTAAAAATTGTAGGCCAAAACAATCCGGATGAAAGAACCCGATGACCCGTCTTTTACCCACTAAAGTGGCCTCCACATGCTGATGCGTGTACCAACTCTAACACTACTTGCACCTCCGACTCTGGTACACGTCTCCGGATCAATTGATCCGGCCCTACCTTGAACAAATCCGGTTTGTCCAATATGTATTTGGTCGCTTGAGCTTTCAAGTGCACCTTCCTCCTTTTGGTCCAATGTCCAGAATTATACCCGCAGCGAAATAATTCACGGTGTTAGCATACCAAGGTAAATTAGAAAAACTTAATAATTGTTCATCAGGAAAGGTTTCGTTAATTCTCCATTCATCTTCCTCTGCTTCAATGTAGGGCAATCAGGACAAATGGTCCGCCACCACATTCTCACTCCCCTTCTTGTCTCGAATCTCCAGATTAAACTCCTGAAATAGAAGGATCCACCGATTGAGCCTCGGCTTGGCATCCTTCTTCTCCATCAAGTATCGAACCGCATTGTGGTCCGAATAGACTATGACCTTGCTTCCCCAGATGTAGGACCTGAACTTATCAAGAGCAAACACAACTGCAAGTAATTCTTTTTCAGTGGTAGTATAGTTTAATTGAGCCCCATATAAAGAATTTTTGAAAAATTAAAAGACACTATTTTTGGGTTTTTGGAATTTATTAAAAATTAAATAAAAATGCAAATTAACTAAAATCAACTAATCAACATGCGCACTAATTCCCCGGCAACAGTGCCAATTTGATAACGGTTTGTCAAACCGTCACAAATCCCCAACTAAATTTAATTTGTAGAAGTGGTATGTGACAATCCGTCTTTTCAGGTCCTTTCCCGACTTTATCTGAACTGAAACTTTAATAAATGATGTGTGAACATTTATGTGTTGACCGTGTTGACCTTAGCAAATTAGGGTTTTGTATAACCATCACTATACGAGTATGCACTTGAGTCTAGGCGTTTGATATTCTATGATTTTATGTAAATCATATGTTGTGATTTCATGTGAACATTTTGTCATTTTATGTAACCAGTATACTTATTTTTTTATGTGATATATATACACACAAACACACACACATTATATCTCCTATTATCTTATGTGACAATGTGTCACGTGGCCACACTTAACGTTTCCATTATTTTATGCGAGTTTTAACGTATCGTTACAAATTCAGACTCATCATTCTATGTGAACTCAAAGTATATATTATGAAATTAAATTCATGATTTTATATGGATAGTCGAGTGTTATATTTTATATACATGTTATACCTTAAATATGTTTGGTCACGCACACGTATAATCATCATCAAGTCACTCTCATTAACTTCGTTACAGTTCGTTAGGGAATTATAAACTTTGAGGGACCCATCCTGTAATTTCCGAAACGTATTTCAATTTTAATAAACATAGAGGGTCTGGTTCTGTCAAAAACTAAATCCGAGTTCCTCTTATATAAAAGATATAAAAGATTAGAGGGATCAATCTTTCCTTGCCTGTTGTCAATTTGAAGACTTGAAACCGACGTCCATGACCGTACGCATCCGGTAACCGCCCCACCTTAAACCCTCAAATTAAAACCGTCGGTTTTGTCCCTCCCTTGAATGAAATGGAAGATCGATCATAGTCATTTGCTCGAACCCACTTTCAAACACCCTCGCATATCACCTTCCTCCTCTCTCATGTACCACCACTAGAAGGAAACCACGAACCCAGTAGCAAAATCCGACCACCGGACACAAACTCTTTGTCGATTCGCCCATGTGCTCCGATCATCAAACTCGCGCCATCACTCAACCCAGGCTTCGCAGCGGCTGGAGCATCGCAGGTCCACTCTATAACGAGTTCGAGTTCATCATCTTCTTCCGCGAGTCTCTGATTTCAACCCCATACAAGGTATGTGTTTCTGTTCACGTCGTATAGCCCCCTGGTTGTCGGTAGCGTCTTTCTGTTTTTTCTTTTGGTCATCAATGGAGGTGGGGTATATTAGGGTTTTTGTGGGGAAGAAGACACCCGATATCCAGTTGTTAAATAATATGTATTCCGGGTTAAAACACAATCGAATCAAGTAGTTTGGTGGTCTGGGTTCCGAATTCTCAACTCAAGGTCCCTAGTTCGAATCTTGGTTGCCCCCTTTCTTTTTATGCATTTTCTGTAATCAGATTTCCAGGTTAACTACATGCATAAAAGTAATATTTTCTAAATGGTAATCAATAAAAGCCCCTAGCCTAGTGGTAAGGGTGCTATGTGGGGAGCTAGAGGTCACAAGAGGTCACAGGTCCGAACCTTGTGACCTCCATTTGTTGTTGTTTTATTATTATTCCTTGATTTGTGAACTTTTTTAATCCAAAACCATTGAACGATTATTCTATATGTTATTTTCAACCCGTAAACTTTGTTATTGATTCGTTATCTTGAGTTTCTCTTTATTTTGATTAAAACATACTTTTAAAGAAAAATATATATATTAGTCACAGAATTCGAAATGGAGTACATATATATTTAAATTGGAGACATTTGGAAAATATATTTATATATAGTAATGGGGGTTATAAAACGAGCATTTTTGTAAACTTTATATCGTGGAAAATGCGTAAATAAATAGTACATTTATCGTCATTACGATACTAATAATTGCAAGCATTGAGTATATATATTTATAAAGATTTTATACAAAGATATAATCATATTTTTGGTTATGTGTGTGTATATATATATATATATATATATATATATATATATATAAACACACACACATATTTTTATCATCTGATTTCATGGACGTATATTATTGGTCAATAACACACGTTTCATCAACTTTCATAATCATCATGATTTTGGCTATGTGTCATCCTCGACTCGCTTGGACTCTATTATCTTCAGTCATGTTGTCGTTTGACATTATTTATTTTCACCGTTGGTCTAGACTTAGTCGTCTTCAATTGAACACACACTTGTACTTGTATGCTCGTTAGGTGATTGATTGATTTTGCAAGACCCGTTTTTTTTACTTGATTAACTGTTTATCTGGAACATTGTTGTGCAACCTAAGGTGAGTTTCACGGCCCCATTTTACTGTTTTAATCCTTTTGGGGGAGATTAACATGTATGAACTAAAACAACTGAGATAATTAGACTTTTATATATCACTTGAAGTACTTGTAGCACACTGATACAACAAAGTCCTTATTATGGTACCGTTAATATTAATGACGATAGCGGGAAATATATTGTAGTACTACTGGGTCTGACAAACCCCACCCGGGTCAGTCGCTCTGGCACGATTGGATATCGAACGGGTGTTATATTCATCCTAAACACAACAAGGCAAACTATAAACAACTGTTAGCTTCGGTGACCATAAACGTGCGAAGTTCCATGTATATAGCCTAGCTAGCTATTTGATATATATTGGTGATTATGCTCTTACAACTTGATTGTTGTTGAACAGTCAATCTTAAACTGAACTTGAACTGTTGTTGAACAGTCAACGTTGAACTTAAACTTGAACTGTCGATGAACAGTTGTTTTACACTGAACTGGGACTGTTGTTGAACAGCCGATTTACATTTAACTGGAACTGTTTTTGAACTGATAAACCTGTGAACTCACCAACCTTTGTGTTGACACTTTTTCGCATGTTATTTCTTAGGTTGCGGATATTCGAGTATCACGAGTACGCATGTATGAGTCTTGAAACACTTTTAATATCTTTGAACAAGCCAAGTCACATTGGGTGACAAAGATATTACATAAGTACTTTTATTGTATTTACGTTTCCGCATTTGTAGAACTCTAATTTTATTTTTTTTAATGAAATATGAAACGTTTTTATTAATTATTGATTGTTTGGTGTAACTAATAGACGGCGATCCTGGTTTGTCACGCTCCCTGCGACGCATTGGTTAATAAACTTGAAGTATTTTATGGGAAACACTTGTGGAACTTAATAAACTATTCCTGAAACGAAACTGAAAACATTTTTGAGATTCATGAGAATCCGGTAAACCGTTTTAATATGGCTAGTGTAGGTTTAAGTCTAAACCACATGATATCACATGATTTCTAAGGATTGCCTTACAACTGAAAAAGTCCTCAACTTAATTGTGCCATTAATTGTAAAGCGAGGGGATGTTGGGTAGATCTACTGGAGTTTGACAAACTCCGCCTCGTGACACTGGAGGTGCACGGAGGTACAATATCAGCCTATCTGACCGTGATCCCGAGAGGACACGGGGGAGGCAAAGCCGCGATGACGTATGTTCGCAAAACAAAATAGATGATGGCGATGCCACTACAATACTTATTAGTCAGCTTTGGTACAAACTTCCTTAGTGCATGGAACAACGGATTAGCTACCCGCGATATCGGTTGAGCACTTTAATTTTACAAAACTAGTACATACCCGATAACGCATGTTACGGACAATACTTTTACTAAATCACGCTACCATGATTATGGACTGGTGTATTATCACTGAGCATTGCTTTTCACAAATGAATATTACATAAGTATATGTTGACACAATTATGATTATGAGACCGGGCCATTGCGTGACAAGCCCACTGTGAACTCACCAACCGTTAGGTTGACACTTGCGTGGTTTAAACTTTTGCAGATCGCTGAGGAGTATCCGGAGCGGGTTGGCATGGCACATGAAGACATTTTACTTTTGTTTAAATCAATTTGGGAATTCGAAACAATGATTTTGTAAAGCACGTGGTTAGTGCTAAGACAATATTTTCCGCTGCGTATTTTGAGACTTTAATTTATGTCATATGTTTGGACTAACTCTGATTCGTTTAGTATTTGTAACTAATGGTTGTGGTCCTGGTTTGCTCGCACCCCTTAACGGTATAAACTCCGTTAGTGGTTATTTTGGGGGTGTGACAGATTGGTGGCAACCCTAAAACTTTTGCTTTCTTTCCCCAGCAACTACAGCAACTACGACAGCCGAGGCTGCGAACGCTACAACGCAAGAATAATTTTCGGGACGAAAATTCCATTTACAAGGGGATGATGTGACATCCGAGAATTCCAAGGTTAATTTCCGTTAGACAATCTCCGTTAGTTACATTATAAGTGTTAACTTAGTAACTAATGCTTAACTAGACCGAATACGTCCACGACCTTTGGTTGATCACCGAACCCGACCATATGTGTTATGTGTTTATTTATTTATTGTTATTATGTGCAACGTGTTTAATTAATTAATTTTGAAAATTGGCCCTTTTGGTTTCCAGCGAAACTACCGAGCGAAATTGTAGATTCGCTCGGTGGACAAACTTTCGATTTACACGAATTCAGAGTCAGTTTCGCTTGGCCAGCGAAACTGCCAGCGAAACTAGCTCATGACCTATATATTTTATAAAACCCTAATCTTCTCATTTTACTTACATCATTTCTCAAAAACACACACACACTCTCCTGAATTCTGGTCAGCTGAGAAACACCACGAGCCGTTGTGATCTCAACCTCGAGACATCACCCATTCGGATCCTAGATCAAACCGTGAGTCTCCAAAACCATTTTCATGCATTTTCTATGTGTTTTCTTAAAAAGCATGACCAAATCTTCATGAATTCGTGTATGCTTGTAGTATGATGCTTAGGAACGCTAGATCTATCATAAAGTCTGTAACTTTACGTGTGAAATCAAGCCATAATGAAGATTCATGCTAGTTAGGTTAACTTTGTGCTAAAAATGAGCTTTGAGGTGTTTTTGGTGATTTGATGATGAAAACTTATGTTTAAGGTGTTAAAATTGCCCCTGTGATGTTGGTAAATGTTTATGCATGCTAGATATTGAATTACATGATGTATGGAAGCTGTTAGATTGATTTTTGGTCTTAAAAACGAGTTTTTTCACGACTAGCGAAACTGTGCATTCATTAGGCGAAACTATGAAGCGAAACTGTTTGAATATTCATAAAGCGATACTATGTAGCGAAACTATAGTGTCGCCGGTGAAACTAAGTAACGAAACTACCAAGCGAAACAACCATAGACCCTCTCCCTGAACGAAAGTTCAAACCAGTTTCGAGCGAAGCTATGCTAGCGAAACTGTGTCATCAGTTTCGAGCGAAACTAGCTAGCGAAACTTTGTCATCGGGTATTCCCTAGCGAAAGTGCTGCCCGTGCACATAGCGAAACTGCGTAGCGAAACTGTAGCGAAACTGAGCCAAGACCAAAACCCAAACTTGTGCAACTTATTTGAATGCTATGCCATGACTTACCCGATTATGCAATAATGAAACATGCTTTGATTTCTAAATTATGTGAACCCTCGTTTATGATCAACCATCGGTGTCGTGTGTCCGTATGTCGTGTCATAGTTCCAACGTGCTATGTTATGGGCCATAGTGACGTAAGTTAAATATTAGACACAAACTAATACTTAAGACCTAAATGTGTTCTTAGGTCTTCGTTAAGCAAACAATACTTGGATTATTTAGCAAGTGTAGCAGTGCAACCAAAGGTGAGTGTCACTAACCCGTTTACTGTGAGCCCGTTTGGGACACACTGAATAACTTAATGAAAAACAAACCTTATGAGTGCTATGCACCTCTTTTATGAACTTGAAACCTTATGAGTGCTATGCACCTCTTTGAAAAACTTGAAGTGTTTTATGGGAAACACTTGTGGAACTTAATAAACTATTCCTGAAACGAAACTGAAAACATTTTTGAGATTCATGAGAATCCGGTAAACCGTTTTAATATGGCTAGTGTAGGTTAAAGTCTAAACCACATGATATCACATGATTTCTAAGGATTGCCTTATAACTGAAAAAGTCCTCAACTTAATTGTGCCATTAATTGTAAAGCGAGGGGATGTTGGGTAGATCTACTGGAGTTTGACAAACTCCGCCTCGTGACACTGGAGGTGCACGGAGGTACAATATCAGCCTATCTGACCGTGATCCCGAGAGGACACGGGGGAGGCAAAGCCGCGATGACGTATGTCCGCAAAACAAAATAGATGATGGCGATGCCACTACAATACTTATTAGTCAGCTTTGGTACAAACTTCCTTAGTGCATGGAACAACGGATTAGCTACCCGCGATATCGGTTGAGCACTTTAATTTTACAAAACTAGTACATACCCGATAACGCATGTTACGGACAATACTTTTACTAAATCACGCTACCATGATTATGGACTGGTGTATTATCACTGAGCATTGCTTTTCACAAATGAATATTACATAAGTATATGTTGACACAATTATGATTATGAGACCGGGCCACTGCGTGACAAGCCCACTGTGAACTCACTAACCGTTAGGTTGACACTTGCGTGGTTTAAACTTTTGCAGATCGCTGAGGAGTATCCAGAGCGGGTTGGCATGGCACATGAAGACATTTTACTTTTGTTTAAATCAATTTGGGAATTCGAAACAATGATTTTGTAAAGCACGTGGTTAGTGCTAAGACAATATTTTCCGCTGCGTATTTTGAGACTTTAATTTATGTCATATGTTTGGAATAACTCTGATTCGTTTAGTATTTGTAACTAATGGTTGTGGTCCTGGTTTGCTCGCACCCCTTAATGGTATAAACTCCGTTAGTGGTTATTTTGGGGGTGTGACATGAATTGTCGATGAACAGTTGTTTTACACTAAACTGGGACTGTTGTTGAACAGTCGATTTACATTTAACTGGAACTGTTTTTAAAATGATAAACCTGTGAACTCACCAACCTTTGTGTTGACACTTTTTCGCATGTTATTTCTCAGGTTGCGGATGTTCGAGTATCACGAGTACGCATGCATGTGTCTTGAAACACTTTTAATGTCTTTGAACAAGCCAAGTCACATTGGGTGACAAAGATCTTACATAAGTACTTTTATTGTATTTACGTTTCCGCATTTGTAAAACTCTAATTTTTTTAATGAAATATGAAACGTTTTTATTAATTATTGATCGTTTGGTGTAACTAATGGACGACGATTCTGGTTTGTCACGCTCCCTGCGGCGCGTTATCGCGCGTGGGATTTTTGGGGGTGTGACATGGTAAGTGAGGGTCATCGAACCTAGGGGATATGTGGAAATTGACTGGAATTACTATTAATTACTAATTAACCTAAAGCTACCTACTTTGCCTTTTAGCTGTTTTGAATGAGTTGGGTTGAATAACTAGAAATTAACTAACTTAAAAACTAAAGCAATTGACCAAACTAAAGATTTGATTACTAAATTATGAAACTTGTTCACGAATGGGAAAAGCTAACTACTTTTGGATCCTAGTTGGCTACCGGTCTGGGCAAAACCAAATCTATCGCTAATAACACATAGACATGATCCCCAATTGCTAGTTGACCTAATAACTTAAGTTCCTAATGGCCTGCTTAGTTCCTGCCCCAAGAAAAGGCTAGATCATGACAGTGGACCACTAAAACCCTAATTTACTAGTTTATTAAACAAGTTCAGCATGCGGGTGCTCGACGGTTGCAAGGAAAACCGGAACAATTAACGATAGACGGTTAGGAACAGAACGAATCCACCAACCAATCACCAAAAGTAGTTAAGGGTTATTAGCCGGACATGGCTAATGAGACAAACATGATTTCAAATAAGAATTGCATTAAACCAAAAGTACCTTACTAAACAAATGATTCGAGAATACCAAATCCCTAAAAGAAACCTCTGAAAATCGTCTCTAGAGAGCTCTGGTTCGCAAACGTGACAAGTTAGATTTACAAAACTTAATCTCCAAGTTTAAATACTAAACCCTAAATTAATCTTTATGTCGACCGATTTGGGGCGTACCGCCCCAAACTGTGGTATTTTGGGCGTACAGCCCGAAACTCTGTTCTCGGCTGCAAATCTTTAAATCAGGGCGTACCGCCCTATTGTCTTCACTCCTGGGTGTACCGCCCAAAACTAGATCTCAGGAACTTTTTTCAATTTCTTCTAACTCTTCATCGTTTCTTGATCTCGTTCCTACTTTGTACCAGCTTTCATTAACCTTCATAAAAACTCAGTTTCCAGCACTTTAAGCTCTTGGTACCTTGAAACACAAAACCCTGAAAATGTAATGAAATCCAGTCGTTAATGTTAATAAAAATAGTAAATTAATAGCAATAACGTACGACACTTTAGACTAACATCACTCAGCCGGAGACACTTTCTTCTCCGAGGATCTAGGCCATCAAAGAAACCGGAATAACTTGCAGGTTTAAAAGAACTCCTCCTAGGTAACTGATCAGCTCCGACATAACTGTTTTCTACTCCCGAGATAATCCAAAGTGCCCGATAAAACTTGTCTCTGAGGTAATTAGGTCCATGAAGCTCTCCGACATAATCTCAGGTCACCCGAGGTAACTTTTTGCATCTCGCCGGAATAACTTGCCCGAGGTAAGTGTTTGTCTGAGATAAAATTACAAGGTAATCGTCGGAGTAAAACTCTCTGAGGTAACTGGTTGATCGAGGTAACTCCCACCCGAGGTAAATGCTATTGCAGGTCCGAGATAATAACCTGCCCGAGGTAACTGTGTCCCGAGATAATCTAGCCGGAGTAACAGGCCCGAGGTACTAGACCTCCCGAGATAACTTTTCGAGGTAAGTTACCTCGGCTGAACATTTTATTTCGGAAATGCCCCTGTTCACACTCCAGTCATCGGAGATGGTTCTGGTCATCAGAAAGAGATTTTGTTCACGTTTATGTTCATGCCTCAGGTGGTCGAAGAAATTTTAGGTCACCGGAATCACGTATTTCTGATCGATATGCTTCAGGTACAAGCTCAGTTCATCGGAAATGACACTTCTGGCTGGATTTCTCTAATATTCAACCTCAGGCTACCAGAAGTACGTTTTCATTCAGATTACAAAGACTGTATCGAACCAGATAACATGTTCTAGCCATCAGGAAATCTTATCTTTATTTTTGTTTGAATATGCCATCTACCAAATAGGGGGAGATTATTGGGAATTATATTCGCCAACTTCCAAGACCGAGCGAAGACCGAGTGATTTGGTTAGATGTGATTTATTCAACGAGCCACTTACTAGTTATCGTTCTACCGTTCTGCAACTCGGTGAACGACATGAAGACCCGAAGACTCTTATAAATGAAGATTGGCACAAGTGACATTATAATTCATTATATTATTGTCCACTAGTCATGTTATTTACTATGTTTGCCATTCTTATAAGTCTATATATAGACATATCCCATGGAGGATAAATACACGGAAGCACAAAGTGCTCTTATGAGAGTCTAGTCTTTAAGTTGCAAGGGCTCAAGAACATTCTTGTTCTTGAGTCTGGGGCTCAAGAACTCGGTAAATCCCTGTTCTCGAGTCTACGTATGGGTGAGGTAGGTATTATGTAATAATTCGAATATCAATATAATCCTACGATCACTTCATTTATCATGTTTTGCAATATATATATGTTCTTGATTCTCATTATTGTGTCAAACATCTTAACACTACCGATGGTTCATTCCGGATGTTCATTTGTTCTATCAGACGACTACACAAAGTATTCGATCCTACTTCCGTAGCGCAACCAAGGTTTAAGCTATTAGCCCACCACCTCGGTTTTAAATGGTTATAATTAATCACTTCACCTTCATCAACCACTGGTACGTTCTCTCAAGTAATATTAACTTCGATTTACATTACATAAACTCCACCTTATTAGTCTTTTATTTTCTTTTATTTTTCTTTCTTTAGATTTGAATAACTTAACTTAAAATTAGATCTAGCTAGACGATGACAGCGGACTGAGTACCCAAAGACCTCCTTTTCCATTATGTCCTTAAACGATCCCGATTCAACTTACCACTACTATACTGCTCTATGATGGATATACTTCCCCGTGTTATTTGGTGAAATAGTAGTCGTCAAATCAATCATGTTTATTGATTTAAAAGCTTAGCTGCTAAAAAGGTAGTGTTAATTTTTCCATACTTTTATATATATCACACGCACACCATCGTCTAAACTACTCTTTACGATCTTCTTTCTATACCTAGCCAAATTCTTGAATTCTTCAGTAAGCTCCAATTCTTCAGGATGTCTTCACCAGCAAGACTCAACGATGAAGTGTTTGAGTTGCCACCAACCAAAGATAGGTCCAAAAAATTCTCCCTTTGGTGGCAATACAAACATCTTGAGAACAACATTATCTAAGTTGACGAAGCAGCTTCAATGGGAATCTCCAATATTTCCTGGCAAGGTTCTCATATTCGTTCACTAAGCATGTAATCTGAGTCCCCCTCAAATACCACAAGTCTTCTCTCTTGAACTTCTTGAAGTCTGAATAATGCCTTAACTCAATCATCCTTTTAGACCCTCGAGAGATTTGGCATATACCCCTATCACACATAAACCACCTTTTCACACCTGCTAGTGACTCATTTGTCATCTTACCAGCGTTGATACACTCCCAACACCACCAATGAATGAATAAAAGGAAGTAATTTTCATGAACCACTACGTAAGGTATGAGTCTGGATGGTACTGTCTCTATCCTTTGGTAGAAGATCCACTTCAGATAGCTCTTTGAGAGAAGTCTTAATATAATAGCAACAAATATTCTGATCATCTAAGCATTTTCTCTTTCAAATACTAGTTCATGTGTTTGCCTGCTATAGTACCAATTCTTGATAGGCTGCTCAGCTTGATTCCCTTTGATCTTCTTTGTCTTAACCTCACTGCCAATATTGCGAAAGATGCCTCTATGTGGCACGATTGCACACTTCTTCTGATCCACTTCATGTTCTTTTAACTCTGCCTCCTTGGAGTGTTTGTGAAGTCTAGAGAGATGTACAGAATAGATCCACTCTTGAGCACGAGTCCCCTTTGGGTCATTAGTGTGGTTGATTATATCCAGCCTTGCAAGTTCTATTAACTCCTAGGAAAACAACTTTAGCAAATCATAAATTGTGGCGAAGAATTACACTTAGCCGTTCCTTCTCTTCATAGTAAATGCATTTAGTTCAGCATCATATTTCCAACCAATAATTTTCATACCATCATTAGTCTTTGGATTCACTGGCATGTTCTTCAGATTCTTTGTAGTAATTTGTAGAAGAGCTTTTCGCTTAGGTGCCATCTATTTCCAATCATCAACTATATGAGGTGCCTCTTTCTTCCTGAGTGCCAAAACCCTTTCCTTTTCCTATCTTGAATGCTCTGTAATCTTGATTTGCTATCTTTCATGTTATCGTTGAACTGAACGAATTCAACTTCTTTTTCAGTATCGACAAATGGGTTGACAAAGGGATCAAAGCCTTTTTCACCTGCTTGAGTTTTGTTCAAGTGAGCATCCATATCAGTTTCATCGGTGTATAACTGCACGATCTGTGTATTCGATAAGCGTCTAAGATAATCAAATTTCAATCCTTGCTTCATCAAGAATCTTACAAAATTAGCTATCAAAGAACCATCTGAACGATCAATATCACTTACTTCAAGATTGGTGATAATGATCGGGGATCATCGAATCTATCTCTTTCAGATCCTGGAGCAACTAGATCTGAGTCGTTGCCAATAGTGACTGAGGGAAATAGACCAGTAATGTGTCTTGAAATTTATTCACCTCTTGGCAGATCTCTTCAGCCAGCTCACGATCATGTGCTTCTTTCAGGTCTTGGAACTTCCGAGGTTTCTCTTTCTTTCTCTTTTCTTCTTCCTCAAGCTCTTCCTCCGGACTCAGCTTTTTATTTCGTTTATCTCTTGCTGCTCTTCTAGCTTCTCTATCTGAGGGTTCAAATGGCCCAAGCTGAGTAGGATGAGATTGCTTAAGTTGTTCAACCACTGTCTCTATCATAGTAGAGAGCTGAAAAGCAATGGAGATAAGTACTTGACCAAGTTTGAAGAGACTAGCTTCCGGAGCATGCTGAGCATTGATTTCAGCTAGTTGGGCTTGAGTTTCAGCATGATCTCTTTCAGCTTGTTTAATAAACTCCTTTCTCCTTTGGGCAGCAGCCTCTCGTTCAGCATATTCCTCATACTGTTCTTTAGTCCGAGTGTATTTTCCTCTATTGGCCTTGATCGCTCCTGATGAATAAACATTTATGTAGACTTACTCTACGCTTTCGCATTTACTTAAACTGTTTTGGCGTTCATACGAATGATGCACGTTGCACATTTTAAAAAAAACGTCATTAAATGGTCGTTCGTATGACTAATGATTTGGATCCTGGTTTGTCACATGCCTCCCGGTAAGAATCCATCAGCGGATTTTGAGGGTGTGACAATTATACTGTTTTATAAATAATATAGTAAAAAACAACCCGAAAGAGATGAATAATTAATGTAAATAGTTTTATGCATATCAATGGTGCCCACACAAGGCATTGTGACATAGATCCAAGTCATTGGGATGAGCAACATCAAAAAACTTAAAGCTCATTCTTGGACATGAAGCAGATAGAAATGTGGGATCATATGGAAAAGAAGTTGAAGAAATGGTGGTATCGTACAAGAAAGAACTCTATCATTTTTATTGCACAAAGATTTTTGGCAGCAACATCTTGGGGGAGATCTTAAGGAAATATTCCTCCGGATGATGTTATTCCTTAAGTATGGTTGTTATGAATTAGTTCATACAGATAAATTGCTAGGAAAAGAGTCTATTCATACGGAAGTAAAGCTGAAGCCTTGTTTTTAGGGATTGTAGAAGAACTAGATGAACTGGAGTTCATAAGGATGCACAGTTCATAATGTATGGACTCGTGTATTGTACTTCATATGGATAACCAATAAGACAACTTTATGTACGGTTGCAGGTGCATGCTTAACCAACCACCAGACATTGTACATTTTGTACATTGTAGCAGTCGTATTACTGATTTTGTGTTGAGTAACCAACTGTGAAATACTTAGTGTCTATATGTTATGTTTTCATGTATTGAATGGTTAATATCATCTTAGCGAAATCAATGGCTCTCACTGATTCCCAATGCTCTATATATTGTAATCTGATTCTGTTGTAACATACGTCTGAACAAGCAGTTTATTCAATACAATAGTAGAGTCGTATTATTCTATCTTCTTGTGTTTTAAGTTATTAATTGATAATTGTTCTAACTTATATCATTGAGAGTGAAAGTTACTACTGAGTTTTGTCTGCCTGTTCAGTACTTATTTTGTAATCTTGTGATTGTTTCTAAGTGAGGATCTACCGATCCTGCACGTAGAGAATCGATATTTATTGAGCTCTATAATTTGTAGATAATATAGAGATTGAGATGTAAACTAGAGGAAATCTCTTTCAGATTCACTTACAAATTTCATAAGTTAAATCTGTTTAGTGATTAGATAGGGTTCTATACTTCTTCAAACATACAAAGAACACAGTTTTTAGAAGAAAATATATTAATATATCATATCATCTGACACGTTTGCATGGAATCATCACCAAGTGTTCCAGATGAAACAACCTTACACCAAAGAAAATGCTCCACATGCTAAGTAGAGAACATTTTCTCCTTATTCATCATCATATAGGATATAGAAGTAGTCATAGAACACTTGTGATTTAAGGTTGTGGCACTTTGTTAGCTTCAATCTTTTCCTTGGCGAGCTCTTCGGCTTTCAGTTTATCTTGAGCCAACTTTTCGGCTTTGGGACAGTTGAAGTAGCAGAAGCACATGTGTTTCTTACCACGCGTGTGACAAGCTCCATGGGCTGCACCCTCCCACGCCTTACATTGGTCGTCACAGTGTCGAGTGTTTCCACAATTTCCAGACCACGTCTTGCTGGCCTTCTCGCATAATTCTCCATTCACAGTCCCGATTACTGTACAAGCGATCCACACAACATTTCGTTGAACGAAAGTACGTTAGTTACTTGATATATCAAGTGGTGAAAATTGAAGGGTAATCTTAATAATGGAATATGTTTAGGGTCTTTGAACGAAAGTATGTTTGTGCATGTGTTTGTTACTCTCTACAACTTATAGCAATACGAGTTCCATATTTTGTAAAACATGTTGTTTGCGGTTTTAATTAATTAAGCCGTTTTCTGATTGGGAGGAACTAGTTAATCTTCGATAAGCTAATACGATACTTCTATTTCTAACTTTTATTATGTATGCAAGACTAAACAAGAGTTAATTAACAAAAATAATAATATGAAAATCAAAAAAGTGTCTAAATAAGATTGATTAAGCACCTGAGATAGCAAGAAGGAAGAGAATCAGAAGAAATGCGGAGAAAACAACTGAGCTTTTTGCCATTTTTTAAGTTACAAAAGCTCAAGAACACTTGTTACAGGTTGTGTGAATAAAAGGTTCAATCCATAGGGGTATTTATAGGAAGTATAAATGATTTTAAGGATTAAAATATGTGAAAAATAAATAAAGAGTAAAGAAAAAGGTCACCAAATTTCCACGCTTGTTGTTTAACATCGGCTTTGTGGATGCATACATTGTATACATCCAACTTTTTTTCACCTTATCAAGAAAAATGTGTTGAAAATAAATGTAGAAAATGTAAAAAGATCATCAAAAATTCCACATTGGTTCTCTTGATCAAAACCCTAAAATATGTTGAGAATATATAAAGGGAAAATTCTAAAAATGTTAATTTTCAAAAAAATTCAAGATTTTGTTCATTTGAAAAGTCTCTCTCTCATTTTGTTCATGTTTTACGGTTTTCCCTACCGTAAATTTTATGGTCATCCTACAATTCAACATCCTCTTAGATCTTGACACGTGGCACTTTGACCATAACTAATGATTAAATCTATCATAAATGTATGGTCGAATCTACCATAAAATTATGGTGGAATCCTATGTGTTTTTTTATTGGTTTAAGAAATGTGTAGTTGACATTAGTTATGGTCGATTAGACCATGTTTTTATGGTCGATCAATCATTTGGTCAATTAAACCATACTTTTATGGTGAAAAATATCATGTGTCAAGATATAAGAAGATATTGAATGTTAAGATGACCATATAATCTTGGTAGGAAAAAGCCGTAAAATTTGGACAAAATGAAGGAGTGACTTTTCAAATGGACAAAACTTTAAATTTTTTTTTAAATTAACATTTTCGGAATTTTCTCATATATAAACCATCAATCAATATAATACTATAAAATATCATCATATTCCAAAAGTTATTATAATTGGATATGGTAGGGGTCATTCCAAAAGTTATGATAATTGGATATGGTAGGGGTCTATGGTCTTGTTAGGTCAAATACTAATTATGTCAAATCGTTACCAAACAATTTTATGTTGTGTTTGGCGCACTAACTGAAAAGCTAGCTGTTAGCTGATAAACTATAAACTAGCTGATAAAAAATGACGTATGGTAAAAACTATCTGAAAAATATAAAATGACATAGAAGTCCAAATTCTCTAGTATTTTATTTATAAATTAGGGAAGGGTCAAGCTGAACATATTATAAAAGTTAGTTGAAACCCTACTTCAAACACATATAAGTTGTATGCCTAACAGCACTATATTCACTTTCCTAATATATATATTTATATATATATCTATATATATATATCTATCTATCTATCTATATATATATATACATATATATATAATTTTTAATAATTTATTTAAATTAATACATATCTATATTAATTTTGTTATTAATTCTTTATTCATTTACTAAATAACATAATAGATAAACACGATTTTACCTTTTTAAAACTTTTAAGTTTACCATATATAACAAAATATAAGAGCTCATTTTATTCCTTTGTAGTTCTTCTTTTTTTTTCTTTTGTCTTCATTAATTTTTAAAATTTTTGTTTTATTTTTCTTATTATTTCTTTTACCTTTTTTGTTTTTTATCCAAGTGCAGGAGTTTATTAAAGAAATTGATGGTGTAATAGAAATAGTCGTGTAACATAGATTTTTTATTTTTTTATTTTCATTCTTAACTAATTTAGCACATAAATTGGTGGTGTAGTTGGTATATTCATGTAACATAGCTTTTAAGACGTAGACTCAATAATTTAAGCGTGTGAGTTGTTGAAAAGTTTTTTTTTTTCGTTTACTTAGCATTATAGCACGCTTGTAAATTGTTTCTTAAATGTTTCATTAGTTCTAATTTTAGTTTCACTCTTTTTAAATTGTTTCTTAAATGTTTCATTAGTTCTAATTTTAGTTTCACATCATTGTTCTTAGGTAACTAATCGTATGTAGTGTCATTTTAACCACGCTTGTAATTTTAACATTTTTTTTTTGTTGTCTTTTAACTTTTTCATGTTTACTTTATTGACGTTAAGCTTTAGCAATACAACTGCTATATATATCCATATTATCCCGCGGTAATACATAAATAGTAAAAGTAGTGTTTAAGTAATTGACAAATATGTCGTATTATAATATAGTATAGATATACGTATAGTGAATTTTAGAGAATTAATATACAACATTAAGTGGAAAGAAAAACATATTATATATATTTACAATAATGAATGGGTGATCCACACTCAAAATCCACTATTCATATGATAACAATAGGAACATGACACGTGTCATGTTCCACCACTAATAACATGACACGTGTCATGTTCATTCAATAATAGATTGGTTACGTGGCCTGACACGTGTCATATGTAGGTCAATGCTTTTGCGACACGTGGTCATGTGTTAGGTCACGTATGACGATACGTGTTAGGCCAATGTTTTTACAAAACGTGGTTAACTTTTAATTCACTATTAGAGTTTTCGACTTTGACCATGGCGTTTCGGAAAATGGGTGGCCCGCCGCGAAGCGTCGTTAAAAGGTGACCCGCCGCAACGCGCGGTGGTTAACTTTCAGACCACTTTTAGAGTTTTTGACTTTGCTCACAGCGTTTTAAAATATGGGTGTTAGGCCGCGTGTCATGTACATGTGGTATTTTTTTCAGACTTAAGCGCAAGTGGTCAACTTTTAAATCAATTTTAGAGTTTTCGACTTTGGCCACGGCGTTTTGGAAAATGGGTGACCCGTCGCAAAGCGCGGGCGGGTCACCATCTTGTTATTATTTATTACCCAAGTATGAAGAAAGTCTTAGAACCATATTAATCCAATACGTAAACCGGTGGTTTACAAAAAAGAAAAAAAAATATAGGTTTAGAAAATAGGAAAACAAAACATCCATATTTACGGCGGGTTTAATCATGTCCACTTTCAAATGGGACATCGATACCACTCCCGAGTATGTCCAAAAGAAAAGTCAATTAAAGTCTAAACCACCATGTTAAAATATATAAAAAGAATTAGGGGTAAATAATTAGGATAAGCTTAACTTACGTAAAGTCACTAAAGATCTTCAAAAGAGTAGATTGTAATCTAGAAATTTTGTACATAGTATTAAATCAAAAGGTAAAGTATAATATCCACTCTGAAAAGTGATAATAATTTAAACTCTAAAATACTTATCTTATTTGACCTTAGAAAAGTTCTTTTATTTTTATGATGTTAATTTGTGTATATTATTTAGAATATACTCGAATTAGAAGTTTGGTTTTGATAAAAAAGATAATAATGAATTTTAGTCGTTACATCTTGATCTAATAAAAAAGGAAGAGGGAGTATTTTAGTGTTAGTCATCTTTATTGACCTTTTATCTAATTTCTTTATTTTTTAAACATTCATAACTTTCACATACGACATTATTTTTAAAAAAAAATACACCATAAAGACGAGCGTTTTCTTATCTTTAAAATGTGTATAGTGTTGCTATATAAAAAATTAAAAAATAATCACTCTTTCGATTTTTGACATAATGTTCAGATCATTGTGTCAAAATGTTCAGATCATTCTGTTATTATGTTACTGTGTCAAAATTATATACAATGTTGCTATATAAAATTACAAGAATTACTCTTTCGATTTTTGACACCATATGACACAATGATCTAAACAATGACACAATGTGACACAACGATCTGAACATTTTGACACAATGACATAACGATCTGAACATTTTTACACAATGATCTAACATTCTAATACAATCGAAAGATAATTTTTTTTTATTTTATATATAACAACATTGTACGTGTTTTAAAGATAAAAAAACGCTCGTTTTTGTGTAACTTAAAAAAATATCGAATCTTAGAGTTATGAAGGTTTAAAAATTAATGAAATTTGATAAAAAGTCCAAAATGTACACAGGAAAACTTTGGGACATAAATCTTTATTAATTTAAAGATCTAATGGCTCTGATTTTTTTTTATCATCTTTATCCAAATCAAACATCTTACAGATTTAACCTTATATAACCTTATATGAATAGTTATGGGTGAGATTATAAAAAAAAGGAAAAATTCGGATTAAAGAGGGGATTAAACTAAAATTTAATTACCTAAATAGTTATATCCCTACCCAAATTATTGGTGTGTATGTGTGTGTGCGGCTGTATATTCGATAGAAGAAAGAAAATGAGGATTTCAACCGATCCAAGGTAAAGAAATTATCTTAACCACCGCCTATCAATTATAGTTATTGATTAAGATTGGTATGTGTGATTGATTAGGTGAATAGAAATCAATATTTCATTGGCTTATAGGTTATAGCTAGCTGAGAGTTCTAAAGGAAATAGTGAAGGTTTCATTCATTTTAGCACTAAGTAAGTTCTATGGTCCCTTTTCTTTATTGTTTTTTTTTTTAAGGTTGGTATGCATGCTTTGATATTTGTATAGAAACGACATGTGTACAAAGAGTTCGGTCGAAATGTAAAGCTTTCGACACTAAGACTTCAATTCGGTCAAAATGTATTGATTTCAGCCCAAGTATTTCGGTCAAAATGTAAGATTTTGACCCAAATATTTTGGTCAAAATGTAAACTTCAACCCAATGTTCGGTTGAAATATATAGTTTTTACCAAGGTTTCAACCAAAGGTTTTGTATGTTAAAGTAAATATGTCAAAGAATGATAAAGTATGTTACAATATGCCAATGTTTTCTCGAGTATGTTAAAGAATGTTAAAAGAAATAGAATTGCTTGGCCAATCAGAGAGTTAAAGAGTCGAGCATATGTCCATATGTGAGACAAAGAGAGTATCATGTATCTTCGGGTCATGGAAAGTGAGTCGGTTACCTTTTTATAAAGGCAACAAGAATTGTATCTGTTAAAAATGAGGGTTCATTTTTAATACTAATTCAAACCTTTGTCTTATGTTTTTTTATCACTAATGGGCTTCTAGTTTTCTTTCATATTGTTACTGGGCTGCTAACTTAAATTGGAGTTAATGGGCTTGTAGAGGTTGTGGTCCGGTAGTAAAGAATGGGCTAAAGGTTGGAACAGATTGGAGCTGAAATCTGGACCGGGTTCACTTAAGTGTGGCTGATATGCAAGAGTTGTTAGAGGGTTTGAAAAAGAAGAGAAGAGGGTCCAAAACGTATCTGTTATGTTACTTCTCTGTCGTCTTCTCTACAACAAGAATTAGGGTTTTATCATTTCTTCTCTGAGAGAGATCTTTGTCTAGCTTGATTGTTCAAGCTGTTGTTAGATCCTTTCTGTATATCATAGTGATTATTCCGATTCTTGTTGTTTCTGTATTTAAACGATTGTAATAGTTTATGGGGATCTCTGGGAATAAACAATGGTTTGGGTAGATCTGCTCTAGATTCGTGGTTCTTGACATGGTATCAGAGCCTCGATGGCTTTGATCGTGTGCTTCCGCTCGTGTATAATTGTGACACCTCGTCCGAAAATCCAGGTCAAACCATTTACTTTGACTTTTAATTAAGTATTAATTGTGCTTTATCTGATCTGATTTATGTTAATATGTTAAATTACTGTGTCTGACTGTTAACTGATGACGTAAACCTAATCCCGCGTTTGTGCTAAAAGCATATACCCGTTAAAAACATTATGATTTTATGTATAGATCATGGAACTTCAGTAATAAGAAAAATAAATATAAAATGTATTTTTATATTTTATCCGGAACTGGTGTCGAACGTTTATATAATCGACACGTCAAAACTGATGAGCGATCATACGTTTAGAACTATTCGGTTTTAAACAACCTGGACGATCGAGTTTAAACTGTTACAAACTGACAAACTGAAAACGTTATCCGTAACCAGACTGAAAAACTGAAAAACATAACTGATTTCAGAAAAACGTTTATAATCAACTTAAACAATTGTTTTTATGAAATAAAAACATCACGAACTGAAAAGTTGTCAAGACTTAAGCCTAAACCCTACCGAACACCCAATTGGGCCCGACTTGGCCCAATAAGCCTAAAACAAATAAAACCGAGCCCGAAACTTTGACCCGTTACCTAAACTTAACAATCTGAATAATCGTGGCGATCCGTAACCTCAACCGATGCAAAACGGGCCCGGGCCTCGATCCGGTGCCTCGTTTGGGCCCGTACGGCCCATAACCGACGGACCGAGCCCAATTACATTTTCTTTAAAATGTTCAGGCCGAATATAAAGCCCAAAGCCCAATAGGTTTATTTTTATAAATTAAATCCATCAAGCTTGTATTAATTTTTATAAAATGATTATCATCTTTTATATTTTTATAAAAATTAGTCATGAACTTGTATAAAATTGTTTACAACATTTAATTATAAAACTTGTAGATTATTTCACCTCAAATATTTATAAGTCTTATAAACCTTCACAACACTTACACTTTATTTATAAAACCATGGCTATCTTTTTAATACAAAGTCACCTACACATGAGATTTTTTTTTTATAAAAATGGTTAGGAGACTTTATAGTAAAAGAGTTGTGATTAAAAGCTAACCACCTCACCATAGCCTATCTCCCTAAGGTAGCTAATGATGGAAAAATAGTGAGGGGATGACCCAACCATCACCATCACCACACTCTCCTACCAACCTTCTACACCCAAACACTCAAGAGACCAACCCACCTCACTTTTCCTTCCCCCTTCTCCTGCATGTCGAGACCAGCCCTCCTTCTCTCCCTTTTTCTGTTTTCCGACCAGCACAAACCCCCCACCACCACTGCCATTCACCACCACCTTCTACCCTCACCATCACCATAAACCGCCACCACCATGAACCGCCATCTCCAGCCCCTTCCTCCTTCTCCTCGGTGAACAACCAACCAGCCCCCCATTCCCTTTCTGTCTTTCCGGTCAGCCCAGCCACCACCGCCGTAACCTGCCACCACAGTCACCACCTCTTTCCTTCTTCTCGGTGAAGCCACAACCACCCAAAACCAGCACCGCCACCTTTCTTTCTTTTTTTTCTCTTTTTCTTGATGACAAGGAGACCACAGCCCCACCACCGCTAACCCTGACCACCGCCATCACCATTTCCAGCCACCTTCGCCACCACTGCAGCCCCTCTCCTCCTCCTTTCTGGTCGCAACCCGTCACCCCCTCTCCCCTTCCTCTTCTTGGCTAAGCAACACCCACAACCACCACCGCATACCACCACTCCACTGCCACGTGCTGCTGCTGCTGTGACCGCCCCTTGCCACCGCTAAACTGCTGCTGCTGTTGCCGGAAACTGCTGCTGCCGGGACTGCTGCTGTGAACAGCCGCAGGCCACCGCCACCCCCCCCCCCCCGTTCTCTCGTTTTCTTTCCTCACCCGTTGTGAGTCTTTTAACCGGTTTCGTTTACGTTTCTTATACATTGTTAACGTCCCAAATGAGCAACCAAGTCTTGACAACTAACCGTTTAACGTGAAGTTTTTCTAACGAACATAAACACCGAACTACATTTTATATGGAACCGAAGAGTTTTTAAGGATTGAAAATGTGAGTTAATGTGGATTTTTTTTTTTTGATAAGTTTATGATAATCTCTAAATGTTAGCATGATTTTATGTTGTTGTTATCATATGCTAAAAGATTGTATATGTTGAGTTTTGTTGAAATCATGTAATAGTAGGTTATAAAAACATGCTAGAATTATAATTATGATTTAATGATTAATAATCTCATTTATAAGTTAATTTATGCTAATGATGATCATAATGGACTAGATAGTGATTAGAGACATGTATGGACTTAACTTGGACATTTGGATGATTTTATAAAAAGATTGGACATGAAATGATAACATAAAACCATTTAAATGAATTTTATGGACAAAATATAAAAACTAGTGATTTTATAAATTACTTGGATGTTTAAACCATAAAAATATCACCATAATCATTTTTATATAAAATGGTCACATTTTATAAAAATATATATCCTAAAAGACAAGAATTAAAAGTCTTGTTTAGAATTTATAAAAGGAATAAAATGGATAAAATATATAGTTATATTTTATGTTCAAAAATGATAGAATACCATATTTTTGAATAAATGACAAAAAGTATAAAACATTTGGATTTTATATAAAAATAGAAACATTTTATGTTAATGAATTTCTATAAAAAGTCTTTTATTTAAAACCCTAACTTTGTTTAATAAATAAAGTTAATTAAAAAATGATTTTATAAAAATAAAATCAAAAGACTTATAGAAACTATGAAAAACAAATTTTAAACATTTTTGATTATTTTAAAAGAATCAAAATAATCAAAACGTTTTAACCGGATCCAATGTTTATTTTTAAACGTTTGAAATTGAAACGAAATATTTAAACGATTTAAAAACGTTTTACGACGTAACGAATCATAAATAATTATTTTCAACAAATAATTATCTTTACGAATTTTAGAAACCGTAATTTGAGTTAAAATCATCTTGGTTTGTAAATATAATTATTTTAATGATAATTATATTTATATTAACTCAAAACCCTAATTTTCTTAACACGAGTTTAAATATTAAAACAACTCTTAATATTTACCTACTTATGTTATATCATTTAACTTGTAATAATTTAATAAAATTATTTCGACAAGTTATAATAATTATTTCAATAATAATTACTAACCCTAGTTATATATATTATAACTTAACGCGATTTATTATTCAATCGATCGAGCGAACATAAAAATAATAATAAATATTATTATTTAAAACAATATTCAAGACTTGATTGAACTGGACTTCATGATACGTTATCGCATGTTTAATACTTGTATTTATTTATATTAAATGCCTGTATACGTAAACGATTGCAATTACTGATTTTGTAAACTGATTAACTAACGGGTTTTCAAACGCTACAAACGGGATTATACGTCAAGACTTGACCGGTATCATTTGGGTAACGTTCGTTACTCAAATGATTATGTGGACCCTTATGCATGTTGTCTTATGTTTTAATAGGACTTTACTTGCTAGTTGCCACTCGGCAATTCATCATTTCCACTGAATCAAGTGAGTTTCACGGCCCCTTTTCTTTACAACTGTTTTACACTTATGGGGGAGAAATCATGAACTGATAAACTGTTTTAACTTAATGTTATGATTACTGTTAGCCGTATGATTATCTGTTCCCTTACTGATTGCCCAACTGGTACTTTATCGTTATAAACGTTAGTACAACTGAATCCCACCATTAGTTGATTTCAATTAGTTCTGATCGAAACGATAACTAGTGAATAGATCTATTTGGGTTGACAACCCTGCCCAGATTGGTAGCTCCAATTCTGACTTCGTATATTGTCAAGGGGTACACATCAGTTATTCTTGCATGTTCGGTATCTCTCGGGCGATGATACCATGGGTGGGTAAACCGTTAGTATTTGAAATCAAGGTTCAGGTGAGATCATACAACTACAGCAGTAAGCCAATATAACATTCTGAGTTTCCTAAAAACTGTTTTACAATCTTACTATCGAGTCCTAAACCTGTGAACCTCACCAACTTTATGTTGACATTTTTAAACTCATGATTTCTCAGGTAACTAAGCTGATCATGGAAGCCGTGCAAATGGGACTTCGCCTTTATATTCGGACCTGCTTCGTTGGAGTCCTAGTCCCTATCTATCCTAAATAACTACTTTATGTTTTCAATAAATGAAACTTGACTTTTAAAGTTCAAATGTAAGATAATATCGTATGCCACACTTTCCGCTGCAACGATTAATGATATTATGTTTAAATTAACGTTTGAATTCAATAGTAGTTGTTCTGTATTTCTGTGACTATGATTCCATCTCGCTCACACCCAATCATTTGTCCGGGGTGTGACAGATTGGTATCAGAGCCGTAGTTATAGCGAACCAGGTTAAACACTTTAACTAAAACCAAACCTGGACTATGACCGGCTCCGAAGCTTCCGTTTGCACGCAAGACCATTTCCTTACTCATTTATTATGTTAACTTTACATGAGTTATTAATTTTGTCATGCATTTATATCTTTGTTTTAAATGCTATTATCATGGTACTAACTTTGTTCTCTGTTGGAATATTATCGCAGTGATGACTTCCTCCTCGGATGAGGTTATATGCATTTCTGATTCTGGCAGAGACGATCAAGTGGTGCCGGAGTACTCTCCATCACCAGAAGACTATGTACCATCCAGCCCTGAGGCTGAGATCCCTACAGTGGGTACGGTCCGACTATCGACCATCCCATCGAGCTTCCTGAGGGAGAGTAGTTGTTCTGTATTAAATTTAAACTTTATGTTTTCAATAAATGAAACTTGACTTTTAAAGTTCAAATGTAAGATAATATCGTATGCCACACTTTCCACTGCAACGATTAATGATATTATGTTTAAATTAACGTTTGAATTTAATAGTAGTTGTTCTGTATTTCTGTGACTATGATTCCATCTCGCTCACACCCAATCATTTGTCCGGGGTGTGACAATAATGTTCTTAGATTGTTAACCCTCATTCGGTTTGGTTCACTGCTCGTTTCTGGCTCTCTACAGTTTATGCACGAGATTATCATTATTGAAACCCTCGATATAATTGAAGAATGGTTGTTGTGGCTTGGCTTCAACCATACAATATCCACACGATAATTTCTTCAATCTCGTGCAATATTTCTTCTACAATTTTTTGCTAACGCTGCTATTCCTTTATTAGTATTTTCACGGCACACAGAGCTTGATTCGCGAGAGCTTACGGCACCGGAGAGAAATCAAATTCAGTCCGTCATCTATGCTACCCGGATGACCGTCATATTGTAGAGAGTGCTTCATCACCGATTGGGCTTTGAAAGTGAGGCGGTGGCGGCTCTGAGCTTGGTTCTGGTCGCCTAAACCAAGGAATTGGAAAATTAGGGTTAAACTTCAGAAGTATAACCCTTATAAGAACTTGCTGTTAGATCTTGGTGGCCAGTGAGTGTGTTCAGTCATTAGTTGATTATTACCAGAGATTCGCCATGAAAATGGACTTCCTTCTTCAGTCGGAGTGTCTACTGCCAAGAATCTCCGATAGAAGTGCAGATCTCATGTTATTCTATTATGTACTTCTTAACGAACAAGGACACGCTACCGCAACTCCTTAAACTCTCGATTAGAACTCGGTACGTCTTCTTGATTCTTTCTTTATATTGAAGAGTTTAGCAATTGCTATAGATGTTGGATCTTGAAGATGAGGCCTGGTACTTGTTTATGTCTGCTATTTTGTGAAGTGTGTCTTGTGAATTGATGCCTGCTGCTTGCTTAAGACTGTAAAACATAGTTCTAAAACTTCATGTTTTTTGTTTTAAACTGTAGTACCTTGAGTTTGTGAGATCTTCTAACCAAGCTTCACCTTGGTATAAATCATTTTTTTGATAAACCTGATCATGTGTTTTCTGCATCTCAAATTTATTTTTCAAAATGGTTATATATGTTTATACATGTCTTAATGCTTCTCTGCTTTGGTATATCTTGAATCGTGCTAGTATTAGTGAGAAGGGTGGCTGTTCTAAGTTATCATTTTTCTACCAGTTTGAATTGGTATGATATCCACAAGGTTGTTTTTTGTATGAGTGAATTTTCTGTTATTATGTTAACTCTGGTCTATAGAGCCGATGGAGTCTTTTACTTTTACAAGTCTAGTGTTCAATCATATTATGACTTCATAAGTTCTCTGTGGATGTGTCATATATGGTAAACTCTTCAAGTAAAAAAATAAATGTTTATGGCTTATGGTTTATTTTAAATTCATGTTGTAAACATGCCTTCTAGTGTAAAGAATATTATTGAACATTCATTCTTGTTTCTAATGATCATAGTGGTTGCTAAATGGAAAAGTCATGTGAGAGTTTTTTTAATAAAATCTAATTACATAATGCTAGTAAAAGTTTCTTATATTATAATTTTACATATGGTTATGAGTTCTCAAATAGATTCTTGTTCCAAACATCCTGTGTTATAAAAAAAAATGTTAATTCGTGATATCATTGAAATTAAATGGGTAGACAGGTTCAAGATTGAATTAAAATTTAGTTAATGTGTGTAAAATTTTTATATTGCTAGCATGTTTGGCCTCATGTGACTTGTTTGTTCCATTTGTATTAGCGTTGATGATCATGATGTCTTGTTAAACTTTGGTGTTCATTCTTCACTAAGGTTCACATGTTTCCATTTGTCCAGACATGTATTTTAAATTTTGTGACTCAAAATTTTTTGGTTCAATATTTTGTAAAGCAATAAAAATCAAATGGGTCATCATGTGTTTACAACTTACTTTTATATTGATCCAATTATGTTTTCAGACATGGGTCTGAAGTTTAAAAGTCATTTGACTTTTTATTAGCCTTATTTTTCCTATGTTAGGTATGTGTTCTAGTTGTGGGGTCATTCTTTTATTCAACCAGAATTGGTTTTTTGGCTGTAAATTTTTTATTTGATTTTGCATCATATGATTTTGTTGTTATCAGGTTTGTGTCTAAATTAAGTGATTCAGATTGTTGTGGTTTGTGGATTGTGTATCTTTAAACTGTGTCATGATGGTTTGTTTGACGTGTTCTTTAAACCGTATCATAATAGTTTGTTTGTTTGACCCATATGTTCTTTCTTCTCTTATTGTATTGTATGGTTAATCAAACCATGTGGTTTCTAGTTTTTAATCAGTAGTTTTGGGAAGATTGTTCTTGTATTTGTTTTGCAACCTATTGTATGTTTCTCATGTGAGATATGTTTACTTCTGATTGTAAAAATATGTTGTTTTTATATTCAATCAGAAGCTGTTTTGGCTATATTTGGTAGTCTGATAGGATCGTGTGATTCTTGTATTATCGGATTTGTTTGAATCGTTGTGGTTCTGTCTGTTTGCTTGTGTTCTCGTAAAGTCATAAAAGTTTTTGAGTATATCAAATTATTCTTTAAATTCTTACGAAGTTTTTCACATGATTCTAATTTGTTCAGATGTAGAATCTTGTGATTCTTTTTTTGTCAGTTAAGCTATATTGAAGGTGTATTCTTTGATAGTGTTTGCCTTTATCTCACTGGTCTTGGATTCTTCATGTTTTGAGTCTGACCGTAGTGAGGTTTGTGTAGGATCATCGTGTTGGTGATCTTATTTGTTCCTATTCGTTCCTTTGAGGCTTCATCGTCGATCATAGTGATGTTAGTTCCCTGGTCTATGTTGTGACACCTTGTTAATTCCGGTAAATCTGGGGGAAATTTTTCCAATTAATGAACCGGACTCGGTAAGCCCAGTTAGGCCCGTTAGGCCCATTAAGAGAAATGTGGCCCATCAAAGGCCCAATCCATATACTCGAGGTCCAGATAGTTCGTTATAGTGGTGGTGATGGTTGTTTATTTCAGTCCCAATTTGTTTGTTTAAGAAGACTGGAACCGATTTGTTATGTGTGAAAGTGTTTGGATTCAATTTGGAGCTAAACCGAGTCAACTCGGTGGTGAGTCGACTCAGGAAACGCTTCTGGTCAACAGATTTGGATGGTCAAACGAGGTCAAACCAGAAAACCAAGCTTACAGTATTGTTCGTGACGAAAAATCTTGCGGGATAGACTACTCATTCATTATTTTTGGTTTCGGGTCAAGAAAGTCAAAGAAAGTCAACCGGGTCAAACCCCGTCAATTCTGGTCAACGTTTTTGAAGGGTCAATCGAGGTCAAATCTGGAAACCAAGCATGGACTATCGTTCGTGGCGAAATTCTACTTGGAATGGACTATTCGCTCGTCGAATTCGGATGTGTTTAGCATTTTCGGTTAACCGGGTTCGAGTCTGCGTACCGACCGGAGGTATAACCATGTTCACTATCTTGTTATTGTTTTAGTAGTATTGTATACGTCGTGTGAGGAACGTTCTGTCAAATAGAAGTATTATTGTTTATAAAACATTGATAACAAGAAAAATATATATAAAGCCTTATTATGATTTTATGTAATAAACTTAAGATTTCATGATTAACAAAGTTATGATCTCATGTTAACAAAGCCTTGATTTTATGAAAGGTATGATTTTATATAAATCAAGATCAACCAAAAACGGGATATTCTGTAAATACATATATTAACCGGTTTTAGAGATTATAAACATAAGCTATGATTCTATATAATAAAAACTATGATTTTATGCTATAGAATGTTATGATTTCATGTGAGATAAAAACTTATCATTTTATGTAAGTTCACATAAATAAAACATGTCTTTTCTGTTAAATAGAAGTTATGATTTCATGTAAACTACAAAACGGATAAATATATATAAAACTTATGATTTTATGTGAAGTAATATTATGAATTATTATTAACAATTCATGAATTCATGTGAACTATAAGATGGATAGAAATATATACAAAATCTATGATTTCATGTAAATAAATATCATGATTTTATGTGAAGTATGAACGAATAAACTTATACATAAAAACTATGATTTTATGTGAAACAGATATAACATTTGAAGTATACATAAGATATGATTTTATGTAAAAGCTATGATTTTATGTAAATCATAAATAGATTGATGTATATACATAAGATATGATTTTATGTAACATTTGAAGTATTATAAAACATAACACGATCGAGACTCGAGCGACATCGTTTGGTTTAGTTAGATAATCTGTCAAACAGTCCACATGGCCGTATTACCACTAAAGGCATACGACCGTGTTCAGCAGGAACTGTTTAATTAGAGATTGATAGATAATTTACGATCGTAACCAGGTTTAGGCCATACGACTGTATTGGGACATCCGGTTGTATTGGGACCTCAACTTGTAGACGTATCGTATCGTTTAAGGCACGGAGCACAACCGAGCCTAACCCGTATTATTCCTGTATTAAGTTTAAATGTACCTATACTTGTTTAGGTCATTGGATTCTCCAAGCTTAACATGACGTTAAGCTTTGTCTAGGCAATTGCATCTGTGACATCTGTGGATTGTATGCAATCCTATCCGTATGACTTGGTACTTCGAAGATTCGTGAGTCCTCTGACTTCCTTCATTAGTTAACTGTTTGAGATCACATTTATGCTATGATGTATTTGTTATGAATGTTATGATTATCATGTCGAACACGGTCATTAAGGTTGAGCCACTAGGCATATAAGGGATTATAGCGGCCGTTATAGTTGAACGATCCATATTCATCCGGATCCTCTAGTATTAGGTAACTAGGGGGAATATGTCCTTATATGTTGAATCTAAATTTCTACTCGTAGAGGGTGTACGGCCAAGCGCAACGTGCCCGTAGAGTACATGAAGTTTGACCTTGGGTGCGACATGATAGATTTATGAACTGAATGTGTTAATAACTGTTAATGTGATGATGGTAGTTACGACTCACCAACAACGTTTGTTGTTAACATGATGTTGACTTATGTTGCATGCAAGTGTGTGCAGGTGATGATGTATCTGTACAGGAACATTGGGGTACTAGTTGTGGCTATCTGATAGAGCCTGTATGAAATTAATGAATGTATGTTGTTCAGTGCATGTTATGACTACAATTCCTTGATGTATGTTTCATTTGTTTGTTCAGTCCTGGGTCTATCCGGGGCTCCGATTCTATTAGGTCGGCAAGAGGTGCTTTGTGCATCCTCCATCAAGAGCCGGCCTAAGGTTTCAATATGAAGACTGGACGTCCGTGTTGTTGTATGTTTTATTCTGTTGTTGGTGCCGAGTAAACTGATACGGACAGCCGGTCCCACACCCTCCCCCGCACCTGGCAGGGGGCGGCGGAGGGGGGTGTTACAGGTTGGTATCAGAGCCAAAGGTTCCAGCAGATTGGTGTCTCTTAGAACCCCTAAGCTTGAGCCTGTAAGGACTCTGGGACTAAGCACGGTGCTAAGTCTAGGACTTAGGCGGAAGTCTGTGTATTAGGGAGTAGCCGAGGTTTAATGTAAGGTCGGTGGTAGTTACAGCCTTGCAAACTGTCATTCCCACCCACAGGTGCACTAAGACTCGGCGAACCCTAGTAGACATATGAATGCTGATAGTCATCTCATTTTGTTTAAGTGTCTGGCTTAGGCGGAAGTTTGTGTGCTAGGGAGATATCAAAGGTAAAGTGTAAGGTCGGTAGTAGTTACAGGCTGCAGACTGCCATTGCTACCCACAGGTACACCGAGACTTGACGAACCCTAGCAGACACATGGATGCTGATAGTCTTCCCATTTGGTGTCCAAGTATCCCATTTTTCTTTTGTATGAAAAAGTGTAATAGGACACATCGTCCTTTGTGTGAATTAGGGTACAGTACCCTAAGTGTGCATCGGTATTACCTTGTTTGAATTCTATGCCAATTCTTCATCTTGATATGTCCGTTTATGTGATTTGTGTTGATTTCATTTCTCTTGGATTTCTTCCCTTTGTCACATCGTTTTCCATGTTTTGTACGGATTTTTATGATGTACCTAGATCGAGGAAACTTAGGGGTCTAAGCATTTGCCTACATGATAGGATTCGTTTAGAATTCCGTATGTTTTCGATTTTTACTCGTAGTCATAATACTGCACTGATTCTGATTATGAGGGCTCCCGATGTGATATTCCGGGAGACATGAAGAGTACCCCAACTCTGAAAAACGTGTTCCTTGTTATGAGGGCTCCCGATGTGATATTCCGGGAGACATGAAGAGTACCCCAACTATGAAAAAGGTGTTCCTTGAGACGTCGTGAAACGTAAAAGGAAATTGTTTCCACGTCATAGATGCATATTTTATTGCCTATTCAATATTACTTGTGTTACTCGCTAATGTAGTGTTTCGGTTATCTCTTCAATCGATATTGAAAGTTGTTGTCAGCAAGATTGTAGACAAAGGAGTGAAAACACTCATAGGACCGGAGTTATCTAACTAGAAACTCTCGCCTGCATGAACTAAGAGAATTAGATGAAGTGGATTGAAACCGAAGACCAAAATGATTAAGGTGGACGTAATGAAGAATTTCAAGACAAAGCAGAGCTCAACGGACGACAACTACCACGACGACACGACGATGAAAATTATCTCTACTCAACATGGCGAAGCAAAGGAGACAACAATTCATTCAGACGACGACAAGATGTGAAGCAGCAGCAGATGACGACAAATTCTTCTCATTATTCCTTACCTCTCCTTACGACGCTGACGACATTATATGTACTAATGATTATCTTGAAATCTTTCTTGTGTAAAGTTGTTACTTTCAGGTCATATCGGACTCGTGATCTGATCCCTTTGTACCATCAGCCTTGCTTAGTTGATGGAATTTTTCCGTTAGTCGCACGACCATTTTGATTGATCTTATTAATTTGATCCGGCAGAGGTGGCACCATTGGTGAGAGCACCCTGCTTCTATCCTAATGTACGGTATTTTGATTCGTACCGTCTCCATACTTGTGTGAGTAATAGTTAAAGTGCAAAGGATTGGAAGCTGAGGCAAGTAAGTGTCTCGATTTTCGTGGAGAATTATCACGCAAGTAACTGTCACGTAAATCTCAGGCGTTGAGATCGACGTTAACTTCGTGCGTTTGTCTGATAATTGTGCTTGTATTCCAAATTCGGATGATAATCCTGGAGCCAATTGGTTAGCAAAGAACCATACGGTTAGTTTTCCTGACGGAAACGTGGATTGTCCGAAATGAGAACCCTTCTTTTTAATCTATTGTTTAAACCAACAGGGTTTAAGGAACTTGACAACGACTGTCATGATAGATTTAATTTTATGAAAGACACTTTGAGGTCGGTTCGTTCAATGATTCAGAGAAGGAGTCATGGTGCGAGATAGCAAGGTCCAGTAGTAAAATTACTACAAAGTGTGACCTAAGGATGAAAAATGTTTGGAACATTACCTGGAATGATGAAGACAGATTTATGATTTAACCATAAGTTGGTAGCGATGTATAGAATTATACAAAGCCAGGTGAGAATGGTGGACATACTAGAATATATGAGAGTAACTGATGTGAGTATTGCTTGCACGCTACCGAAGGGTAACGACCCAAAGGTTAGAACTTGTGTATGAGAACGTGCACATTTTCGGTGATGGTGCATTTATCCTTATGTCCGAGGTGTGGTGGGATAGCTGCGGTAAGCCCTATATATAAACACCTTTGGCATGATGGTTTACGGCGCCTGAATCAGGAAGTGTGGAAGGTAGGTATAGAGACCACATGTTTATGATGATTGGTAAGCTAGTGTTGACGGCAATGACATAAGTCCTTTAGAGAAAATGGACTGGCGATTAGGAGTAATGTGACACTTCATGTGAATAATTACCCTGAACCCTTGACACATGTCAAAAGGAGATTAGAGACGACATTCTAAAGAGTGTAGGCTAATGATATGTTGGTCCAGGTGGACTAGATTGAACCGATGAATTCATGAGATTGATAAACTTAACACGTACCATGGATATATATATTTTAATCCTTTGCTGAACGCAAAGGAGGGGAGAGACAGAAACATTATTTGGTTTATATATCCATATTGCCTAATCAATCCGACTAGGACTTGTGATGATTTAAGAGTAGGGGATGGTTAACGTAAAGTGAAGTTGTGTTCCACTAGTTACCCAATAATCTCTTCTGGTTTCGTGTGGTCGTGACTGGATATTCGGAGCGAGACATAATGTCCTTTGTGAACCAAACCTTGAATAGGCATGTACGGGGAAAGTTCGGTATGTATATATCAATTATGTGAGCAAAGATATTGTGTCTCCAGAGAGGGACACACAGAGATAGCTATGAGTAGCTATTAAAGTTATGGAATTGGCACGACCGTTGGTGCGTTTGGAACCAACTACGAGGCATTTATGATCGATGTCAGGTTATGTATTTGCAATGCATGACTTGTTGGGATTGGATCCTTCAAGCTGGAAATGATTGATCGTCTATAACGGTTCATCTAGCGAGGTGTATGATGCCCTTGGCTAGTGTAGCCGGTTGACTTGTAATGAAAGAATGAAATTGTGAAAGACATCTTGAATCACCATTAATGGTGAAGTCAGATTATATACTATACTCGAAAAGTTGAGTATCTTGATAACCTATGAACCTGGAACCGTGATGGAATATGAGTATGAGCATATTGAAATTGATTAGTAGTATAGACTACTTGTAGAATATTGAAAACCTCATGCGGTTATAGTATTTGTAAGTATGATTATCTCTGAATATCGTGATTATCTTCATGGTAAGGACCTTTGACAAGCGCTTTAAGTATCCTTGGGAAATGGTGATCTTGATAGATCGAATCGAATATGTGAGTCCATGTGATTGACTTGTAGTCAAGAGGACTCTTATATGTTTCCATGAATGGAACTGTAATGATAAGCTATGAGTAGCTTGGTATGACCAGGATACTGTGAAGTTGGCGTGTCGGTCCGTATGATATGAAACCTATTGCAATACTTTGATGCGTTATCATTTCGTATGTTCTGTTGTGTAATTGTGCTACACAACTTATGTGATAGACCTAAGTTAGGTCCCTCTAAGTGTATTGAAGTGACCTTTGCGTTAAGACGCATATAAGGTTCGATATGACAGGGCCGATGGCTAATTATTGGATGTGTTCCTATAAGGCCACAACATTCCCTGTGATAGGGCATATGTTTTGAGTCGGTTCCTTAACATGAAATCCTGCAACTTCTCTTCTGAGAATCTATTCATGAGATTGACACGTCCAATTGTGACTTGTCGCAACTATAGGAATCAGTTACTAGGTCAGATTATCAGTAAACCTACGAAGGTGAGGCTGATTGATTCCGCATGTTTCACCAAGTGAGGGTGATGAGAAAAGAATGCTGATCGGGAAGTGACAGATGGTTCCTATGGTTTGATGTCGGAGAAATTCCTTCTGGTAACTCTACAGAGTGGTGATTAAGTCCGTGTGGTAGTGAAATCACTTAAAGGTATATCAGACGTTCGTGGCATCATCACTAGAACGGTAATCGTATTGCAATTAGTTTGCAATTATAGTACGATATACGGGACGCCGTATCAAGACCGAGTGATAGCCAATACCACATGATGAATTATCGTACGAACTGTCAAGTATCAAGTGATAGCTACAACAAAAGTAGCTTAATAGGACACCCAAAAAGGTCCTAAAATGTTATTTTATAGGACGCATGAGATAATAGGACCACTAATAAAAGTGTCCTTTCTAAAGGGGTCCTATAAACTTAGAGTGTCCTAATAAACCACAAAATAGGACACGTTAGAGCATCCTAATAAACTACAAAATAGGACACGTTATAACGTCCTAATAAACCACAAAATAGGACAAGTTAAAGCGTCTTAATAAACCACAAAATAGGACACGTTATAGCGTCCTAATAAACCACAAAATATGACACTTTATAAGGTTTTAAGATGCATATGAGCATACATATTTTAAGCACGATTACCAACATCCTTAAAACTGTTATCATTAAGCATGATTCATAAATACAAATAAGATACCATCAACTTATCGATAAATAAACTTCAACTAATGAAATAAATAAAGTTTAATTATCATTGAAATAAGTTATTTCGATAACAAAAGCATTAAACAAAAATAAGTTATAATATTATTATCCAAGATCCTAACATTAAACATAAAACTTAAAGTAATGAAAGACACTAGAAGAATATAGTCTTCAGTCATCATGCATCCTTCTCACTCGTCACAAACCACCTACAAATTAATCATCCATATATAAGCTTAAAGTTTGTTATAAACTTAATAATATATTACACATACCGAATGAAAGAACATGGTCATGCTATAGATGCACCAGTAGCAGCTTGGATTGTGTCCAATGACCCATATGGTCTAACCAAATTTTTATCTCTTTTCACAGCTACTTGAATATTTACCTCACACCAATCGCGCCCAATCTCTGTGCCCCCAACTTTTTCATTTGGATCTAAATAATTACCATTCCTCTAGCTACAGTCTCTGAGTTTGAAATGCTTTTAAGAAAAACTTCATCTCCAACCTAGATTTCAATTTGACAAACATTTATCAAAAAAAAAAACAAAACATAAGTAATGAAAACATTTCTTGAGCAAAAAAAGTTTAACCAAAAACCTGATAAGATGATGCATTGTACACATACGAATTTATTCTACCCATCTGCATAAAAAAAATGAGAGAACTTTCTTTTTACCTTCAGTTAAAATGAAGTAAAAATGAAAATAGGCTTTCATAACTTATGAAATTTTTTATTTATTATAACTCAATGGAATTAATAGATAAGCTATGTTTATTATTCATTTGATTTGTAAAATCTATTGAAATCGAAATTCTAGAATCATGACTAACCACCTGCAGGTTCCTCGTGACAGGTGGAAGATTTAAATTGATCTAGGTTTCACCCAAATCTTTCATAGAAGCATCAACCAACAAGAACAAATGAACAATAAACAAATTCTTAATCTTTAACTCTTAATCAGATCAATATGATAACATATATATATATATGGTATATAAATCAAATGTCAGATGGATTAACAGAGGACATTAGACATATTTCTAAACTTATAACAAATTTATATATAATTACTGCATATAGATCAGAGGCTTTCTGTCTGATTACCATATTGCACGTAGAAACTTTATGAATTATAAAAAGTATACAAAATACATCTTGTATACAACATTAGTTTAATTTTAAAGAAAACCTTGTTATACAGTAAAAACATCTACTTTATAGAACTCTAGATAATCTTTAGATCCAAGGTTAATGCTTCTTTAAAGAAAAAAAAACTAATAAGACCAGTAAGCTGCTTTAAGAGAGTACTTTGTGAATGTTGCTATTTCTATGTGTGTCAAAACAAACTAATTGGTACTTCTTCAAAATTGAATATTAAAATGGGTAGAGTGACATTTTTTAGAACCATCCTTTCACATGTAACACTTCTTGTAGGGACTGGTAAATGGCATTATTTAGATCATCCTTTCACATCTCATACAATTACCTAAAAGATTGCAATTAGTTTTTATAGTAACATTTTTATGAAAATCAACTATAATCATGTATGCAGATTCCAATGAATCATAGTATCTTCTACCGAGAGATCATGTGTTTCACTAAAATGGCATGATATTTGTTTAAATGAAAAAGCTATATCTAAAGGATGTGAACTTAATAAAGTACTATATTTATCTAATATTAACCATATTAAATTAAATGACCTGCCATTTGAGGGAGAATAAGAATAATGTCAGTTGGAAACAACTAAATAAAGCAACAAATACATTTGATAGAACAGGCAGACATACCTTTGCGATGGCCTTCAAGGTATACAGGAAAGCCAAAACAAAAGCTTCACGACACTGCATACAGAAGTCAGAGGAAACCAACTAAAAATAAGAGGGTCTCATGAAAGCTATAGCAAGAACAATACAATAAAACTCGGTCCAATAACCTAAATCGCATCATCTTCAGCTCTATATACCACCTAAAAAGAGGAACCATCTAAGTGAAAAGAAAGCATTTCGATGGCCTCAACTTCGCAGGCCCCTTTCAGTGGAAGAACTAAAAGCAGGCCATTTAAACTAAATTCACATCTACTATCAACCAACAACAACACTACACAGAGCAAAAAAGCATCCTACAACCTTTATCACATGGATGACATAGTCATAGTTGAAGTAAGTGGGTATGAATAACACTAGAATATCTAAATTTTATTTTATAAAAAAGTAGACCAATTCAAATTGGAACTTACTAAACCTGAACAAAAAATTAAGAACCCATTTGGTGCTTATGGAAACATAACTCCAAATCCTGCCTGTTTTTAAACTATTTAGTCAAAGCTAAACAATAAAATAACAAAATTCAGAAAGGAACACTTACCAAATTGACGATTTTAAGGGGATTCAGTTGATAGATTCAAACGCAGATAGCTTGCATCTACATACAAAGAAACCCTAGACGCTAGGGGAGGTGCACAACGGAGAACAACCAAAGAGATGAATGGTGCAGATACCGGCGACCACCATGCCGGGATTTGACAGAAATAACCGGAAGAAGCCAGAAGAGATAGATCGGTGGCGGCGATGATGGTAGATCCGGAAGAAGTACAGGCCCAGCGAATCAGCCGCCACCTATGGTGACGGTTTTGTGTTCCCCTTCTGCTTCAAATGAAGAATCTAGATCCGAAAGAAGCAATATGAACGTAAAGAGAGAGTTGGTTTGTCAGTCATGTGTTATCAGCGGCGTTGAAAAGATGGAGAGATAGGTTCATGCTGCCATAAAACTATAGGACATTTAAATAAAGTGTTAGATTTAATCGGCTATGAAAAGTTACAGTGATCATTGAGCAGTTAATTTAATTCTAAATGGTAATATTTATAAATAATAATAAATAATAATTAGTTAGGATTAAGATGTGTTTTCATATCTTTTTGATTAAGAGGGTGTTAAGATGTATAACATCTTAATGGCTTGTAAAAAACAAACGGTGATTTTTCTAAAACAAATTAGCGAATCTGAGATAAGAGGCTATTACACCGAACTTTTGTGACTTAAATATCAAGTGTCCTATTAAGTTATGTTACCATACGACTCCGACAAATAAGAGTCATATTACACTGATCTTTTATGACTGAAATTCCAAGTGTCCTATAAGGTTATATTTTAATAGAACCCTCAATGATCAAGAGTCCTATTACATTACCACATAATAAGACATTAAATACTAAACGTCCTATAATATACTTTATTAGGACCCCAAATACTAAGCGTCCTAGTAAGTTATATGATAATAGGACCCTAAATTTTCATTTGTCCTATTACATAGTTTTTTAAGACACCGGTTTAACTCCATATAGTATAATAGGACCCTGAACACTCATTTGTCCTATTAGATAGTTTTTTAAGACACTTTTTAACAGCGTCCCACACGAAAGGTCCTAAAAACCCATTTTTGTTATAGTCCACGCTAACGGCATGTAAGTCCACTGGGTAGTAACATCATTGGAAGACATCATGGGCCACGTGGTGGCACTAATGAGATAGATGTCCCTAGGAGAACATCTAGTATGATGTGATCCACAAACGTTTAGATACTCCCCGTCCTGGTAGGTAGGGCGAATTTCGGGACGAAATTCATTTAAGGAGGGGAGAATGTGACACCTTGTTAATTCCGGTAAATCTGGGGGAAATTTTTCCAATTAATGAACCGGACTCGGTAAGCCCAGTTAGGCCCGTTAGGCCCATTAAGAGAAATGTGGCCCATCAAAGGCCCAATCCATATACTCGAGGTCCAGATAGTTCGTTACAAGTATTCTAACGAATCGTTATGAAATACAAGGTGTTACGGAACGAGAAACGATGAAATCGGTAAACTGGACTGCTACGCGATATTATCCGAAAATGACGTATTCAATTATTTAAGATGGCTTAACCGACCCTGTAAAGTTTAAAGTATTTTTCTGAGCGTTCACAGAGAATTACAGTCATGATTATATAGTCGATTCGCAAAAAGGAGTTAGACAGAACACGCGTCAAATACACGCGTTATACCGTGTGTTTTACTAAATATTCACCAGTAATATTTAATCTGACAAAATAAGTATTCCGAGAATATTTCCGAGGCTTTTATAACATTCCAGTCATGTCGGGATTTATTGTGAATTATTCATGTGGCAATCAGTATTTAACGAGTTCGGAGATCGCGGTATAATACCTGCTTAATTATTCATGTACTACTCTAAGAAAAACTCTAAGTATAAAAGACAAAACTTTTGTCTTTTCCTTCATTCTTACACACACACATGAAAAGAGAAAGAGAGAGAGTAGCTGTGAATGCTCTCGAGAGCATGGTGCCGGCGGCCATAGATCCGCCCGACCGGTGGCTGGTCGGCGGCCTTTCCGGCGACGGCGCACGGCGGGGACGCGGTGGCGCTGGGGCTTCGACCCCCGTCTCGTCTCCTTTTCTTCTCTGGTTCCATCCCCGTCGGTTCCCGAGTTGTTTTCTGGTCCCAAACACCCCCAGCAGCAGCGGCAGCCGCAGGCAGCGGCTAGGGTTCCGGCAACCCAGCGGCGGCGGCGCTGCCGTGTTCTGCTCCTTCGGCGACCTCCATCTATCTCTCTCCTGTCCGCATCCACCTCCGAACACCAGCAGAAGCGGCGACAGCCGCGACTAGGGTTCCGCCACATCAGCGGCGGCGGCGGCGGCGCCCCTCTCTCTGCCCTCTCCGGCGACGGAAAGGGTTCTTAACCCCTGTAATCTCTTCATTTCCAGTTTTTAATCATCCTAAGACTCCCGATCTATACATGCATGTGTAGATTCTTGACTATCATGATGATTGAGGGTGTTGGTGGTGGTTTCGCGGTGGTGTTAAGGCGGACCGGCGGCGGCCATGGCCTCCGGCCGCCGGTCAGATTATAGTGGTGGTGATGGTTGTTTATTTCAGTCCCAATTTGTTTGTTTAAGAAGACTGGAACCGATTTGTTATGTGTGAAAGTGTTTGGATTCAATTTGGAGCTAAACCGAGTCAACTCGGTGGTGAGTCGACTCAGGAAACGCTTCTGGTCAACAGATTTGGATGGTCAAACGAGGTCAAACCAGAAAACCAAGCTTACAGTATTGTTCGTGACGAAAAATCTTGCGGGATAGACTACTCATTCATTATTTTTGGTTTCGGGTCAAGAAAGTCAAAGAAAGTCAACCGGGTCAAACCCCGTCAATTCTGGTCAACGTTTTTGAAGGGTCAATCTAGGTCAAATCTGGAAACCGAGCATGGATTATCGTTCGTGGCGAAATTCTACTTGGAATGGACTATTCGCTCGTCGAATTCGGATGTGTTTAGCATTTTCGGTTAACCGGGTTCGAGTCTGCGTACCGACCGGAGGTATAACCATGTTCGCTATCTTGTTATTGTTTTAGTAGTATTGTATACGTCGTGTGAGGAACGTTCTGTCAAATAGAAGTATTATTGTTTATAAAACATTGATAACAAGAAAAATATATATAAAGCCTTATTATGATTTTATGTAATAAACTTAAGATTTCATGATTAACAAAGTTATGATCTCATGTTAACAAAGCCTTGATTTTATGAAAGGTATGATTTTATATAAATCAAGATCAACCAAAAACGGGATATTCTGTAAATACATATATTAACCGGTTTTAGAGATTATAAACATAAGCTATGATTCTATATAATAAAAACTATGATTTTATGCTATAGAATGTTATGATTTCATGTGAGATAAAAACTTATCATTTTATGTAAGTTCACATAAATAAGACATGTCTTTTCTGTTAAATAGAAGTTATGATTTTATGTAAACTACAAAACGGATAAATATATATAAAACTTATGATTTTATGTGAAGTAATATTATGAATTATTATTAACAATTCATGAATTCATGTGAACTATAAGATGGATAGAAATATATACAAAATCTATGATTTCATGTAAATAAATATCATGATTTTATGTGAAGTATGAACGAATAAACTTATACATAAAAACTATGATTTTATGTGAAACAGATATAACATTTGAAGTATACATAAGATATGATTTTATGTAAAAGCTATGATTTTATGTAAATCATAAATAGATTGATGTATATACATAAGATATGATTTTATGTAACATTTGAAGTATTATAAAACATAACACGATCGAGACTCGAGCGACATCGTTTGGTTTAGTTAGATAATCTGTCAAACAGTCCACATGGCCGTATTACCACTAAAGGCATACGACCGTGTTCAGCAGGAACTGTTTAATTAGAGATTGATAGATAATTTATGATCGTAACCAGGTTTAGGCCATACGACTGTATTGGGACATCCGGTTGTATTGGGACCTCAACTTGTAGACGTATCGTATCATTTAAGGCACGGAGCACAACCGAGCCTAACCCGTATTATTCCTGTATTAAGTTTAAATGTACCTATACTTGTTTAGGTCATTGGATTCTCCAAGCTTAACATGACGTTAAGCTTTGTCTAGGCAATTGCATCTGTGACATCTGTGGATTGTACGCAATCCTATCCGTATGACTTGGTACTTCGAAGATTCGTGAGTCCTCTGATATCCCTCATTAGTTAACTGTTTGAGATCACATTTATGCTATGATGTATTTGTTATGAATGTTATGATTATCATGTCGAACACGGTCATTAAGGTTGAGCCACTAGGCATATAAGGGATTATAGCGGCCGTTATAGTTGAACGATCTATATTCATCCGGATCCTCTAGTATTAGGTAACTAGGGGGAATATGTCCTTATATGTTGAATCTAAATTTCTACTCGTATAGGGTGTACGACCAAGCGCAACGTGCCCGTAGAGTACATGAAGTTTGACCTTGGGTGCGACATGATAGATTTATGAACTGAATGTGTTAATAACTGTTAATGTGATGATGGTAGTTACGACCCACCAACAACGTTTGTTGTTGACATGATGTTGACTTATGTTGCAGGCAAGTGTGTGCAGGTGATGATGTATCTGTACAGGAACATTGGGGTACTAGTTGTGGCTATCTGATAGAGCCTGTATGAAATTAATGAATGTATGTTGTTCAGTGCATGTTATGACTACAATTCCTTCATGTATGTTTCATTTGTTTGTTCAGTCCTGGGTCTATCCGGGGCTCCGATTCTATTAGGTCGGCAAGAGGTGCTTTGTGCATCCTCCATCAAGAGCCGGCCTAAGGTTTCAATATGAAGACTGGACGTCCGTGTTGTTGTATGTTTTATTCTGTTGTTGGTGCCGAGTAAACTGATACGGACAGCCGGTCCCACACCCTCCCCCGCACCTGGCAGGGGGCGGCGGAGGGGGGTGTTACATATGTGATGCTTGTTTTTCTTCCACACTGGTCTAGGGTCATTTGTAGATTCTTTGTGTTATTGAGTCCAGTCCCGTTAGATCGTAGTGTTGGTTTCTATCAGTTCTTCGTGTTGTTCATCGGACTATGTGATCTTACTTGGTTAGTTTTCTGTATAGAAAGGTCTTAGTTGTATAACTTATGACATATGGTTTTGTCACATGTTGTTTTGATTTATGTTGAGGTTTGTGCCTCTCGTTCTGTCACGTATGTTTGTGGGTTTGTTTTTTGAATCTTGTGATTCAAATTACCAAACATGTGTGTTAAATTTGTTATGTTGGTTCAATTCTTTGTAAAGTTGTAAAGCTTTTTGTTTAGATTAAGTTGTCTTTAAAGTCTTTACAAGTTTTAACTTGAATCCGTTATTTTAGATTTTATTCTGAAGTTTAAGAAGTCGTGTGATTTTTTTTTTGGCTTTATCATATACGTTTCTGATATGATTAGAATATGTTTTCTGATCTGTTTTATCTTTTGTCTATCTGTATTCTTAGGGCGTCTCTTTTACATTAGTTGTATCTCAAATGTAAAGTCTGAGGTACATGTTCGTTTTAGCCTTTCTGATAGTCATCTTCTTCGTCCTGTGTTTAGTGTTTCATTGTATTAATGAAATCTGTCGACTGAATCCACTGGTGTGGTTCAGATCTGTTGTGTTTGTTCTAATCAGGTTGCTATTGAGGTTAATCTGTTTTGTTTGTTTGAAATCAAATTTGTCAAGGTTTATGATTATTCTCTTCTATGGTTATTCTATGTTTGGTTCTGAAGGTTTATTATGATGTGCCTTATTGTTTTTTGAGAATTTTCTTCTCAGTGAATCTGTGTTCATCTATAACTATGTTTGAAGAATTTTATTGTTAAACATTTGTTGTAGCTTGTGTAATATCTGAATTGTTCCTTGCTTGCAAGATTGATGTGAACATTTTAAGGTAGAATTATTTGTTAACACCAAGCTGTGTTTAGTATAACTAGATTGTCTCTTGAACATTGTTTTCCAGTTTTATTTGTCTAAAATGCATGTTGGAAATTAGGACATAAACAATTTGTTGGATATTATGTCATGAAAAGTTTTGTTAACAAAGGCTTTTTATAATTGATAAGCGATTATGAATTTCTATGAAATCAAATGTTTTTGATTGTGATGGTTTTTTGGGTAACTTCTACACATTTTCTCTTTTTTTAAAAAGCTCTCGTCGACTCTTGTTGTTTGGTATGTGTTCATCTTCAACCTGAGAAGACGGTTTATATGATTTGTTTGTAATATTTTTGATTCCTCTTTGTGTAGATTCATAAACTTGATATAAGAAAAGTATTGGGTCCCATGTGAACTAATGGTTCTTTTTATATTAGGATATGTTTTTTTTGTTCGTTTAAAATTCACTATCCAATATTAAAAATCTAGGTACTGGTATATCATGATTGGGTTCATCAGTTATATAACTATTGCTTATGTGTGTTGAAAAGTTTCCAAACATTTCAAAAGAATTTCAAAAAATAAGTGATGAAGGTTTCTTCTGAATCTTGTGTATAAAATGATGTTGTCCAAAAGTGAAAAGTTAAATGTTAACCTGCTTAAGTTAAGTTGGTCTTTATGGTGGTCAAGTATGAAAAAAGAAATTCTAAATGATCAAGGAGATTCTTCTATATGATAGTATTTTTTTTTTTTTGGAAATTTCTTTAGTTAGTTTTTGTCAAAAAAGCAATTAGAAAAAGGTCAAAATATGTATTGCAATGGGTCCTATTTTTTTTCATTTCCATGTAGAAAATTTGTCAATTGTGTCTGGTCTGTCTTCTATAGGTTTTTGTAGGTAGCATGAGTTTAGTATGCAAGAATTTTACTATGTTTGATGGATCTGGGGTTTAAATTAAGGGGGGATGTTAAAACTGAGGGTTCATTTTTAATACTAATTCAAACCTTTGTCTTATGTTTTTTTTATCACTAATGGGCTTCTGGTTTTCTTTCATATTGTTACTGGGCTGCTGAATTAAATTGGAGTTAATGGGCTTGTAGAGGTTGTGGTCCGGTAGTAAAGAATGGGCTAAAGGTTGGAACAGATTGGAGCTGAAATCTGGACCGGGTTCACTTAAGTGTGGCTGATATACAAGAGTTGTTAGAGGGTTTGAAAAAGAAGAGAAGAGGGTCCAAAAAGTATCTGTTATGTTATGTCTCTTTCGTCTTCTCTACAACAAGAATTAGGGTTTTATCATTTCATCTCTGAGAGAGCTCTTTGTCTAGCTTAATTGTTCAAGCTGTTGTTAGATCCCTTCTGTATATCATAGTGATTGTTCCGATTCTTGTTGTTTCCGTTTTTAAACGATTGTAATAGTTTATGGCATAATCTCTGGGAATAAACAATGGTTTGGGTAGATCTGCTCTAGATTCGTGGTTCTTGACAATATTCAACAATACCGAAGAACAACAGCAATGTAAATAATGATGGGTTTCAGGCACTACAAGCATACTTAAACTCTTAAGGGTGCATGCAACCTAAAACCAGGATCTATGTTTTCTCTATTGAACTTATAACTAAGAATAAATAACGAACCCTAGACTATTTTGAAAATAAACAAACATGTAAACAAAACAGACAGAGTTACATACCTTTTAGTTGTTATAGTAAACAACTAACACAATCCCCTTCGACGTTGAGAAGCTAGCACCACAAGCGTCGTGCCTCTAATGGGATCACACCCAAGTACTCCAAAGGGAGAAAATTAAACTAGAAGTGGTTAGTCCAAAATCGAATTTGGTTAAACCACAAAGGAGGGAGAAAGAGAATGGGGAATACTCAACCCTTTGGTGCAAATTGGAATGAGATTTCAAGGCTCCTATTTATAGGCTTGAGTAACCTCCTCATTTAACAATTCCACCAATGTGGGATTATGAGGAATTTCGAAAATTCCCTTGACCTAGAAGGGATTTTCGAAAATCTCAATGTGGGATAAACCCATTCCTAATATAAATCAACTATTGATTTAATATTTATCTCCTTTAATTAACAACCTGTTAATTATCCTCCCAAATAGTTTTGTCTAGTTAATTATTAAACTATAATAATTAACAACACTATTACTTTTTCCCTTTTAATTAATTCTCCATTTGCTGAGTCTCGAGGGCAACCCAAAAGGACTGTGCTGCTATCAATTATAGTTATAGGCTTAGACACCTAATCCAACAAATAAGAAGCTTACAAAGAACACCAAACAAGAGCCAGGACAAACAAACACAACACCTAACCAACACCCTTCCAAGCCGATCTATTCTTAACCCGGAACCTGGTCCAAGCCTTGATATCAATAATGATTTGGAAGAGAGTAGGTTACTTACGGGTTTTGAGGAAAAGAGTATCGTGTACCTTTAGGGCACGGGTTGGAAAAGATGTCCGTCGGTGTGTCATTGATAATTAAGAGTATTATTAGGACTATGCGAGACTAAATGATAAAGAATAAAGTTGAAGTATGATCTTTGAAGCTTATTAAGTATCTTGTATGTAATGCTTTATGTATAAAACATAGAACTCACTCAGCGTTAGCTGATTTTTAGCATTCATGTCAGGTTGATGTGGGTTTTCTATGTTGATGTGAGAAAGTTCTTGGTTATGTTGCATTGACTACCCCTACTCAATATTGGCATCCCACACAAAGAAAAGATTTTGCTTGTCATTATGACAATTGGATAATTAATCCGTTTAAATGCTTAAAAGTAATCGTTACTCACATTTTATCAAATGAATATTAAGAACTATGTACGTTATGCGATTATCCAACTGTGAGATCTCAAGGGTTTAGGGACGTACAAGTTGGTGTCAGAGCAATAGTTTAAGATGTTCAGATTTCCCCTATGTGTAAACATAAATTATGAATGATACTAAGTGTGCAAACAGGGGCCGATTTATATTGTGTCCATCGGGTTCACAGGAACCCAATGACTTTCAAATTTTCAGTGGAAATATATATATATATAGGGTTAGGTTTAAATAAGAACTTTTTATTTTGAGAACTTTTGAGAAATAAATCCCAACCACTAATTTCAGGTGGGGACCATTATAATTCATAGGAGGGTTTTCTATATATACAAACTAGTGGCTGAGATTAGTTCTTTTTAGTTCTCAAACCCAATTGGGTCTCAAATGATCCTCTCCCTATATATATATATATAAACGTACGGGTGAATCCATATATACATTGAGGAGTGAATCCAAGTAAAACAAGCTCCCTAGCTCAATTGGTTCACGAAGTGAGTTATAACCTCAATGTACGAGGTTCGATTCTCTGAAGCGCTCGCGTTGTAAAAAAATTTTTGTTAAACAAATTATTAGTTAAGGTTTATTAAACATCAAACATAAACACACATTTGCTCTCCTCAGTCTCACCATCGTCTCAGAATTACTCGTGATAAATTCCATGAAGTAATTCTCTGAGCGTGGGTTTATCCAATACTTAAATTCTCCATTTCCAAGTACTCATGAATATTGCAGCAATTCTATTGTTATGTCTAACACTCTTTAGACAATCTACAATCTCATTCATGACAGTCTTAATTCATACTTACTTCCAAAAGTATGACCAACTGTGGAGTTTTGAATAATCTAATTATCCAGGAAGTAAAACATGCAAAATGAAACACAATAATAAATAATTGACAAAAGGTAGTCAAACTCATAAATAAATCTCCATTATTCAATCACCAAAAGTCAATTACATTTACTTTGTTACAAGTTTCAATCTAACTACCAAAAACTACATCATCCTTCAGACCAATGCCCCTAGCATGCTGATGGTGTCGAATCCTACTCAGACCCTTCGTAAGTGGATCTGCAGGATTCTCCTCTGATGATATCCTCTTCACGACGAGGTACCCTTCTTCTACTTTATGTCTGATGAAATGATACTTTCTGTCGATATGCCTTGAATTGCGATCACTTCTTGCATCCTTTGCCAAAGCAACTGCACTTTCATTATCACAGAAAAGTTCAATCGGCTCCTTAATGGTTGGCACAACTCCAAGATCTCCGATGAAGTTCTTTAACCAGATAGCCTCCTTTGACGCTTCGCTCGCTGCTATGTACTCTGATTCACAAGTAGAATCAGCCACCGTATCTTGTTTGGAACTCTTCCAAGTCACTGCTCCTCCATTCAAGGTAAAGACCCAGCCAGATTGAGATCGAAAGTTGTCTCTGTCTGTTTGAAAGCTGGCGTCACTATACCCAGTTACTTTCAATGTATCACTGCCACCAAGTACTAGGACCCAGTCCTTAGTCCTTCGCAGATACTTAAGAATATTCTTTACCGCAACCCAATGAGCCTTACCTGGATTTCCCTGATAACGACTAACCATGCTCAAGGCAAAAGACACATCAGGACGAGTACATGTCATAGCATACATAATAGATCCAACGGCGGAAGCATATGGAACTCTACTCATTTCTGCTAACTCTTCATCTGTACTCGGGCTCTGAGTCTTACTCAGTTTGGTATTGCTCTGGATGGGTAAATCTCCTTTCTTCGAATTTTCCATACAGAATCGCTTCATTACTTTATCCAAGTATGTACTTTGATTCAGTCCAATTAGCCTTTTACTTCTATCCCTTGAAATCTTTATCCCCAGAATATAAGCAGCCTCTCCTAGATCCTTCATAGCGAAACACTTTCCAAGCCAGGACTTAACCTCCTGCAAGGTTGGAATGTCATTTCCTATAAGGAGTATGTCATCAACATACAATACTAGGAAGGTTACTATACTCCCACTAGCTTTGACATATACACAGGACTCATCCTCACTTCTAGAGAATCCAAACTCTTTGATTTTCTCATCGAAGCAAAGATTCCAACTGCGAGATGCTTGTTTTAATCCATAGATGGATTTCTCAAGCTTGCACACTCTATTAGGAAACTTTGCATCTACAAAACCTTCTGGCTGACTCATGTAAACATCCTCAGCCAGCTTCCCATTTAGGAAGGCAGTTTTGACATCCATCTGCCAGATTTCATAGTCATGAAACGCAGCTATGGCCAGCATTATCCTAATAGACTTTATCTTAGCTACTGGTGAGAAGGTCTCATCATAGTCAACCCCTGGGGTTTGAGTAAATCCCTTCGCCACCAGTCGTGCTTTGAATGTGCTTACATTACCATGCATATCGGTCTTCTTCTTGAAGATCCATTTACAACCAACTGTCTTTCGACCAGGCTGTTCTTCAATCAAGTTCCAAACTTGATTGTCATACATGGACTGTATCTCGCTATCCATTGCCTCTTTCCATTTTGCAGCCTCAGGGCCCGCCATGGCTTCCTTGTAGTTAGCTGGCTCATCCAAATTTACCAGTGTGTTATCACTGATAAACGTGTCACTATCTGCAGTTATATGGAAACCATAGAACTCAGGTCGGACGCTAACTCTTTCAGAACGCCTAAGAGGTAATGAATTGTCAACTGGTTCAACTGGAATCTCTTCCTCTGGTTGAACCCTAGCGGTTTCAGAAGTTCCTTCATCGGTTGACTCTTGAATCTCTTCAAGATCAACATGGCTCCCACTGTCTTCTTTGCATATGAACTCTTTCTCGCGAAAGACTCCTCTTCGTGCTACAAAAACCACGTTCTCACTTGGTCTGTAGAACAAATATCCAAAAGACTTCTGTGGATAACCGATGAAAACACACCTCTCACTTCGAGGTTCAAGCTTGTCGTGAGTCTCTCGTCTAACGAAAACCTCACAACCCCAAACCTTGATATGTGCTAGTGAGGGAACTTTTCCCGTCCACATTTCGTGAGGTGTTTTGGCAACTTTCTTTGTTGGGACAAGATTAAGGATATGGGCGGCAGTCTCTAAGGCATACCCCCAGAATGTGATTGGAAGTGAAGCTCGACCCATCATGGAACGAACCATATCTAACAAGGTTCGATTGCGTCTCTCAGCTACACCATTAAGTTGTGGTGTCCTAGGAGGTGTCAATTGTGAAACTATTCCACATTCCTTAAGATAGTCGAGGAACTCGATACTAAGATACTCTCCGCCTCTATCCGACCTGAGCATCTTTATCTTCCTGCCTAGTTGATTCTCGACTTCTTGCTTGAACTCTTTGAACCTTTCAAAAGTTTCTGACTTATGCTTGATTAGGTAGACATATCCATATCTACTATAATCATCAGTGAAAGTCACATAGAATCGATTAGCATCTCTTGTGGCTGATCTGAAGGGCCCACACACATCCGTGTGTATGAGATCCAACAAACCTTCACCTCTTTCACAAGATCCAGTGAAAGGTGATTTTGTCATCTTACCCAGAAGACAAGACTCGCATGTATCTTCTGACCTCAAGTCAAAAGACTCTAACACCCCATACTTTTGGAGCTGTTCCATGCGTTTCTTGCTAATGTGTCCAAGACGACAATGCCACAAACATGCTTTGTCTATACCATTAGACGAATCAATTTGAAATACACTATTGCCTAAGTTGTCTACACATGTCACAGTTTCATACACACCATTACAAGGTAAAGCTTCAAAATAGAAAACACCATTCTTATAAGCAGAAATGGAACCATTCTCATCATTAAAAGAAAAACTAAAACCTTGTTTAAACAATGCATGAAAAGAAATAATGTTTCGTGTCATTTCTGACGAGTAGCAACAATTCAATAACTCTAAAGTAACACCATTACTAAGCACAAGACTATAAACTCCAATCTTGGTGACAGGTGAAGATCGCCTATTCCCCATGATCAAGTTCATTCTACCATGCTCCACATCCTCACTTTTTCTTAGTCCCTGCAAAACAGAGCAAATGTGGAATCCACATCCTGTGTCAAGGACCCAAGAATTAGAAGATAATGAGTTATTAGATGAAATAGTGTATGTACCTGCAGAAGATGGCTTCACTTTGCCATCCTTAATGATCTTGCAGATACTTTGGGCAGCTTCTTTTCCAATGACCCTTCTCATTGCAATAAAAACAAGTAGCCTCTTTGGGATCAGAGACAGGGGCAACATCAGAACTTTGCTTTGGCTGAGACTTTCCCTTCCAGTTCTGTTTAGGAGGACCTTTCCTCTTCTTGCCCTTTCCCTGGCCAATGGCTAGAACAGGAGTATTAGCAGGAGCGGGAACAACATTCTTCCCCTTCATTCCTGCTTCAGTCGTTCTTAGAAGATTGTGCAATTGAGCCAAAGTGGTCTCACTGTTGTTCAAATGATAGGTCAATATGAACTGATCATAACAACTAGGTAAGGAGTTAAGGACTATGTCAATAGCCAACTCCTGATCGATTTGCACATTCAGCTTCTCAAGGCGTTCCACGTAACGTTGCATCTTTTGCACGTGAGCGCTAACTGACTCCCCTTCTTTCATCTTGCTAGATATGAGGGACCTCACTATCTCGTACTTCTCTTGACGAGCTCGCTTATTGAACTTTTCCATAAGGTCCTTGTTCATCTCATACGGCCAGTAGTCCTCATAGTACCTTTGCAATTCAGGGATCATAGTGGCAACCATGACGCAAGCAACCTTTGATGCATCCTTCTTGTGTTGCTCGTACGTGGCTAATTCATCAGCAGTGGCGGTCTCTTCGTTTATTTCTACAAGTTCTTCTTCGAGGACATACTCCTTGTCTTCAAAACGAAGGGCCATCTTGATGTTGCGCATCCAGTCACTATAATTGGCACCATCCAATATGACTTTGGAGCAGATATTCAGTAAGGAGAAGTTGTGGGTGGAGGAGGAGGAGGAAGCAGTAGTATTCACTGGAGTAGTCATTTCTGAAAGCAGAGGGTGGATTAGTTAGATAAGAATAATTAGGAGTACAACTTATAAAATTCACAACTTAGAAAAGGGATGCCGTAATCTAATCGCAAATTATATAATGTAGGATTATTCTTTTGAGATTCATTGAAACTATTCAATGGCATGTTTAATCTCGGAATATGCTCTTCCATTTGTGACTGGGATACCGAGGATCACAAACAAGATGTGAATAACCATGCAAATCTGCTTGGCAACCTCAATGTCATTTATCATCTCAATTGATGTGCTGGTTAACCACACACGCTCCATCAACAATGATAATTCTTGAGATACCTTTTACCACTCTTTATTAGTCCCTATTAGTGTGCTGGTTAACCACGCACGCTCCACTAATGACTTATAAAGTGTAATGTGCAATTTCATGGGTTAGCATACAATTTCACATTTTTCCTAAAGTAACTAGGAATAGTAAATATAGGTTTAGTTACTTTCAATATCATTATACTTTTAATGTTATTAATATAGTCCTATCAAACCCGTTCGGCTAACGACCCTCCACTAGTCAAGGGAGCGGTGGGTGAGGAATGTACACCCATTCAACTGCCATTTTATAGGCAATCTCCTTATACCCCCCTTATAGACCAGCTTCGTGAATGAGGCCTAGTATTGGTTGACTGACTTTATTCTTATACATATAGTAATTATTAATCTTTTACATATAGTATAAGGTGTATTTTAAAACTTTTTCAAAATACTAGGTTTATTAGGAAATAAACCCATGGAGCAAAAATTCGAAATTCTATATATATATACTACATATATATAATTTACGAATTCATATGTATATCAAATACATATATAATTTTCGAATTTATATATACATATATCAAATACCATTAATTATCTATTAACTATTATATATATATATATATATATATATATATATATATATATAAATCTTATAGGATAACTATTAATCTAATTAATTTATCCTAAGGCATTCGAAATTTTAGGAAGCAAGATTAGGTTTACTAAAACCCTAATACATGAAATTCGAAATTTCTCTAGCCTCCTAACAAATTCGAAAATTCTAAACTTGATGGCACAATTCATTCTTAGTCATAGCTAATTCAATAGAAAACAAGCCTTATGCTCTGATACCACTGATGGGTTTCAGGCACTACAAGCATACTTAAACTCTTAAGGGTGCATGCAACCTAAAACCAGGATCTATGTTTTCTCTATTGAACTTATAACTAAGAATAAATAACGAACCCTAGACTATTTTGAAAATAAACAAACATGTAAACAAAACAGACAGAGTTACATACCTTTTAGTTGTTATAGTAAACAACTAACACAATCCCCTTCGACGTTGAGAAGCTAGCACCACAAGCGTCGTGCCTCTAATGGGATCACACCCAAGTACTCCAAAGGGAGAAAATTAAACTAGAAGTGGTTAGTCCAAAATCGAATTTGGTTAAACCACAAAGGAGGGAGAAAGAGAATGGGGAATACTCAACCCTTTGGTGCAAATTGGAATGAGATTTCAAGGCTCCTATTTATAGGCTTGAGTAACCTCCTCATTTAACAATTCCACCAATGTGGGATTATGAGGAATTTCGAAAATTCCCTTGACCTAGAAGGGATTTTCGAAAATCTCAATGTGGGATAAACCCATTCCTAATATAAATCAACTATTGATTTAATATTTATCTCCTTTAATTAACAACCTGTTAATTATCCTCCCAAATAGTTTTGTCTAGTTAATTATTAAACTATAATAATTAACAACACTATTACTTTTTCCCTTTTAATTAATTCTCCATTTGCTGAGTCTCGAGGGCAACCCAAAAGGACTGTGCTGCTATCAATTATAGTTATAGGCTTAGACACCTAATCCAACAAATAAGAAGCTTACAAAGAACACCAAACAAGAGCCAGGACAAACAAACACAACACCTAACCAACACCCTTCCAAGCCGATCTATTCTTAACCCGGAACCTGGTCCAAGCCTTGATATCAATAATGATTTGGTAGAGAGTAGGTTACTTACGGGTTTTGAGGAAAAGAGTATCGTGTACCTTTAGGGCACGGGTTGGAAAAGATGTCCGTCGGTGTGTCATTGATAATTAAGAGTATTATTAGGACTATGCGAGACTAAATGATAAAGAATAAAGTTGAAGTATGATCTTTGAAGCTTATTAAGTATCTTGTATGTAATGCTTTATGTATAAAACATAGAACTCACTCAGCGTTAGCTGATTTTTAGCATTCATGTCAGGTTGATGTGGGTTTTCTATGTTGATGTGAGAAAGTTCTTGGTTATGTTGCATTGACTACCCCTACTCAATATTGGCATCCCACACAAAGAAAAGATTTTGCTTGTCATTATGACAATTGGATAATTAATCCGTTTAAATGCTTAAAAGTAATCGTTACTCACATTTTATCAAATGAATATTAAGAACTATGTACGTTATGCGATTATCCAACTGTGAGATCTCAAGGGTTTAGGGACGTACAAGTTGGTGTCAGAGCAATAGTTTAAGATGTTCAGATTTCCCCTATGTGTAAACATAAATTATGAATGATACTAAGTGTGCAAACAGGGGCCGATTTATATTGTGTCCATCGGGTTCACAGGAACCCAATGACTTTCAAATTTTCAGTGGAAATATATATATATATAGGGTTAGGTTTAAATAAGAACTTTTTATTTTGAGAACTTTTGAGAAATAAATCCCAACCACTAATTTCAGGTGGGGACCATTATAATTCATAGGAGGGTTTTCTATATATACAAACTAGTGGCTGAGATTAGTTCTTTTTAGTTCTCAAACCCAATTGGGTCTCAAATGATCCTCTCCCTATATATATATATATAAACGTACGGGTGAATCCATATATACATTGAGGAGTGAATCCAAGTAAAACAAGCTCCCTAGCTCAATTGGTTCACGAAGTGAGTTATAACCTCAATGTACGAGGTTCGATTCTCTGAAGCGCTCGCGTTGTAAAAAAATTTTTGTTAAACAAATTATTAGTTAAGGTTTATTAAACATCAAACATAAACACACATTTGCTCTCCTCAGTCTCACCATCGCCTCTGAAGTCTGATCCTCAACCCCTCCTCACCTCAGTACTTACGCACGCAAGAAGTCCCCTGGCGTTCACCTTTATTCCGGCGGCCTCTCCTCTGGTGCCGCTCTCCTCTCGCCATCGCCTCTGTCAGTTTGTTATATCACTTCTCTCTTTGTTCTTTAATTTGATGAATTTTTTCATTGTGTTACTTGGATTTTTCTTTAATAGTTTATAAATTTTATGAATGGTGTTCATTGTGTTACTTAAATTTGTTCTTTAATCTGATGATAATGCACGATTCATTACGTATGGTGTTGTTGATGAATATAATCGAGATCATTTTCCAGCTAACTTTGTTTTTGGCTCTGCAACTTCTACGTGTATCAGGTATTTGATGTTAATTTTTCGCAATTTGATATGTGTCTATAGTCGATTTAGAGATAAATGTTACTATGTGATAATAAGGTTGAAGGAGCGGTGTTGGAAGATGGACGGAGTTTCACTATTTGGGACACTTTTGCTCATTGAGGTAATATTTCATCTTTTCGTTCAACTGTCTGGTTTTATTTTGCAGTCAATGTGGAATTGTTAGTGCTATACGATTAGGTATATTTCCTTCAAACCAACTCCACAAGAATTTGTACATTTTTCTTAGTTGATGAATCCAAAAAAAAAATTACATCTATGACTTGTACATCATGCACTAAGAGATGTACATATTAGAGGATTGATTTAACCAGGTCTTGACAAAGCATTACATGCTTACATTACAAGAAGACTACATTTTTCATAATTTATATATTGTTAGAGCATGTTCTAAGTGTGGTAATATTTGGGACACTGTGCGAATTGTGAAATTGTATAGATTGTAAATTGTAGCTAGGCTGCCAACGTACCATGTGGCGTACTAATTGGTACGCTGCTGCGTACCAAATGGTACGCTAGACGGTATGGTACGCTGGGCAGGTCACCTATAAATAGGTGAAGCTTAGTCTTGCAATTTAGATTTCTGGCCATTTGTCTTTGTGTTTAGAGGTCTGTCCAACCTCTCTTAGTGCTTCATTGATGTGTACTTCTTCGGTTTGTAACCGTTCAACACAATAAGTGACTAGATTTTCCGTCTCTATCTTTGTTATGATCTGGAAACGATCCGTATCGTGTTATAACAGTGGTATCAGAGCCGTTGGCTCAATTTCCAGATCTCATTTTCATTTTTTAAGTTTTTGAGACGTTAAAAAGTTCAATTAGGTGAGATGTAGTAAGGTTTTGATCAAGTTTTTTTCAAACGAGTGTTCCTGAGTCAGTTTCGCACCTAATATGAGTGATTGAATGAAGAAATTCAACAAATTCTGAATCTGGAGTGAAATTTACGATTTTCAGTGTTGGTACGCCGGAAGAACACAATGGTACGCCCTTTGAATCTTCATCAGCCGTACCAGTGGACTCATCCAACGTACCATAGTGGTCCGGAGTGGTTATTTTTGGTGTGCAGCGGTTGCACCGTACCAAATGGTACTCTGTACCAAATGGTACGCTGCTGATATTGGTCCGCTGGTTATTAGTCCGCTGAAGTTTTGGTGCGTTGGAGTTTTGGTACGTTGGAGCTCGATCTTAGCCAGGGGCTCTGCCCCTTGGACCCCGCCAGGGGCTGCCGCCCCTTGGACCCCGCTTCTCAGGGGCGCTGCCCCCGAACCCATGTTGATCAGTAATAACATTTGGGGGATATTTTCAAGAATGGGGAGAGGTCGTGGGAATTTCAAAGAACAAATCAGTTATCGGGTTTACCCATGTTCGGTAGCTATGAATTTAAAGTGAAAATTTACCAGATTCCGGTGCTTATCATGAATTAGTCATCGAACTTCTGAGTTATGTTTGTGCTTAGTCACGGTTTTTTATGATGGGCATATATTCAAAACAAGTTTCTGATGATGGGCAGAGATTCAGAAACTTGGGTGTGATTACTTTGGAACGTTTGTCGGAGATTATTTTTCTACACAAATAGAAAATATGTGATTCCATTGCGAGCTACCTGAAGAACATACTGCTTGCAGGGTTGGAATCAGGAATTGAATATATCACATGTTTAGGGGGAAAATTGGGACCCTCTTTTCAAAGTTTTATCTGATGAAAACGAAAAATGTGAATATTCAAAAGCAATCAGTTCAGGGATGATTGTGATTTGTGATCTTCGTGAATTGGTAGTGCATTATAATGTTTGTGCGAACCGATAGGTCAAAGTTTTCAGTTATGGTTTGGAAGTCTTTGTCATATGCCCGATACTTTCTTGAGTTGTGAAGACTTGGTGAGGTTCCGGTCTACAACGAGATATGCGTTTACCGGAGTTATATATTGGGATGTATTTCATGCTCAGGGGGAATTTCTATGATTGAAGATGCTGATCGTGTTGGTTTTCATAAAAATCAGAATGTATTACAAGTTTGTGAAGATTATGAATTGTTGTCAACATGTAGTGATGTTCGTGGATGTCTTTACAAGTTTCTGGAAACGACTGATAAAGTGAACCATTATCATATATGGCGGTTTCAGTTGGATGGTTGTGCCTGAAGCTAGGGGGAACTTTGTTGGTTGTGGAGATTGTACAAGATTCAAACTGTTTCCTGCATGCCTGAAATTCAGTTCAAGGGGAGTTTGCTAAAGGTCAAGTTTTCAAGATGTAGCAGACTGACTGATGACGATTGCTAGAAGATAAAGACCTACATTCGACAGTAATGTCTAAAGGTGAAATTGTTAGAGCATGTTCCGGGTGTTGTCATTACTGTGCAAATTGTGAAATTGTATAGATTATAAATTGTAGATGGTCTGCTAACGTACCATGTGGCGTACCAGTTGGTACGCTGCTGCGTACTAAATGGTACGCCGGACAGTATGGTACGCTGGGCAGGTCACCTATAAATAGGTGAAGCTTAGTCTTGCAATTTAAGTTTCTGGTCATTTGTCTTTGTGTTGAGAGGAGAGGTCTGTCCAACCTCTCCCAGTGCTTCATTGATGTATACTTCTTCGGTTTGTAACCGTTCGACACAATAATGACTAGATTCTCCATCTCTATCTTTGTTATGATCTAGAAACGATCCGTATCGTGTTATAACATATATCTAAGAGATACAAACACAAACACTCCTTGCATATATGTGCTTACTCTTGAGAAAGAATTTGTTTCTTAGATATCACAACTCTCTATTTTTAAAGTAATTTCATATGCATGCTATGAAAGAACCCTCTTGTGACACATGTAAAGCTTTGATGGATACTTCAGTGGCTGGTTATGTAGTATTTGAAACTCTGATTCAGCAGCTGAAGTGATGTGTTTATAAGATGATTCTGTTCATTAATTATTTTTTGCTAAGGTCTTGAGTGTTAATATTTTGGATCCAAATTGTCAGGCTTCTATAACGGAGCAAATGGTTATGTAGCTTGTGACTGGTATCATAAATACAAGGTATATAACATGTAGGTGTTCTACAACCCACAATTATTTGGTTTCTTTAATTATTGTAGCATATATTCGTATTGTTATTGTGTTATCAACCTTACCCAACCTGAACCGACCAATCCGAAAATTTTGATATTTAGTTGTTAGAATTCCGACCACCGAAAAATAAGTGAACCCAATGAAAAAACATCTTGAATTTGCCCCTATGTGAAAACTAGTATGGGTAGCTGTCATCCAAGAGGTAAAGTAATATATTGTTATCCATTTGATGTACGATTAGTTCATTGTCTGATTGTTAGACATGAAAATTTGATTCTTATTTGTTATATGAACTTTGGGTTAGGGTTACGTGTGAATATTTACATGACTCATGAAAGGGAATGTTTAGGACGTAAGAGTAAGATAAACAAATAATCACACTTGATAAACATCATTAACGGTTTATGATACCCGTTATGTTATTAGCTACTACCTGGAATGATAATCTTGGTGTTTCGCATGTTATCATAGGTCTTAGAATCAGCAGAAGGAGGTAGGACTGGCCCTCACGGTGGTGCCCATGGTGGAAGTCCTGAATGCCAACATGTTATTAGAAACTAAGCAACCACTCAAAATCTTGAAGAAACTAGGGCTAAAATCATTCTCCACACCGAATATATATTTACTCTAGAGCAAGTGGTTAGGGATACAATCGCATAGGAGGCTGAAAGCATCTTGCTAATGTCACACCCCAACCGACGGCGGAATACGTCGGGGCGCAATGATTGTCCAGATGCACACAACACTAAATAAATGTTGCGATATTCTTAATCAACTCATTTCATAGCAATAGACTAATATGTGACAAGTCGTACTTTCCAGGTATACATTAATATTATAATTATGTGCAATTAACTGTGATTCTCTGTGCATTAGGCTAAGTTGTCTAAATTAGATGACCTTAAGGGCAAACACAGACAATCTAGGTCCGACAACAATCACCCGTAATGGAAATCAATCAAGGTTCCACAACTATTCAAAATGGAACTTCAATAACAAGAAAATCTCATAAATATTAATTTGTGGAACTTTAAATATAAATGAACATTTTATATTTTTCTAACAATTACGTAATGTCAAACGTATTTCAAACGTGACGTTTATTCAAACGACCATTCTAGTCAAACAATAACATGGTTTTTAATTCTAAAAACCATTTCAACTTCAAACAAATTATTTTCCCTTCAAACTATTTCTCTTCGTCAAACAAATTTCGTCAACTTTTAAACGTAACTCGCTCACGTCAAGCAAACAATTAAATTTAAACTTGGAGTACATCGTTAGTGCACAAAAACAACAATGCAAAATCAAGACTAGTGACATTCAAAAATCATCCGGAGAAACGTCCGCAACAAAACAATATTTTTATTGTTACGATTACTCATTTCACGTTAAAAATTCATTTTTCATTCCGGACATCATTTTCACTCAAACAAAGTTTCATTGGACTCGTAGGACCAAATCGGACTCAACCCGACCCGACTCGAGACCCGGTTCGGCCCATAGAGCCCAATGGGCCTACGGCCCAATTCTTTCTCTTTTTTTCCTTCGGCCTGCCTACCGGCCCAACCCCCCAGCCCGGCCCGTTTCTGTTTTTCTTTTTCCCGGCCCGCAGGCCCATGAGACCGGCCCGTATCCTTCTTCTTTTCTTTCCGGTTCGGGCTTAGGCCCAACCTCTCTTTTTCTTTCTCTCGTTCCATTCCCGAGTTCGAACCCCATCATCACCATTTTCTTTCTTTTTTATATATAAACCGGCCCATGTACACACACCAAACTAAACTCCTAACTAGAATCCTCAAGTAACCAAATTCTTTGAAGAATTGTTAGTTCATTTTCCTATACACACATGCCTAATAATTTTTGTAAGCTAGATGCCAAACATTGATCAATGGTTAATGTGATTAACCTCTTCATTGTCATCTTGATATACAACATTCTTGTCTCCAATAGTACCTAGCAATTTGGTTAACCATTGGGTAATGCTTATATCCACTTACACAAGAGACACACTTGTCCCCTAGCCACCCTTATGCCCTCTTGTCTCTCCCTCTCTTGAACCGGCTCAACATGAGCACCTCTACACCTTAGTTTGTTTCATTTACTAGCCACAAACACAAGAGAAGCTTACTTGGTTCAAGCCACCCAACCTCCCCTTCTTTCTTTCTTGGTTACGGCTCACACCAACCAAACCCGAGCCCCCTTCGGTTCACCTTAAAACCGAGACCAAAACACCACCACCTAACCATCTTTTAATTCCACTTAACCATTTCATTTCACTCTTCACCATTTCAAGAAACAAACACAATCTTCTCTCTAGTCTCTCTCTATCTCTCGACCCTCTATAAACCACCGCCAACCACCACTTTTCCACCATCAACCACCACACATTCTAGCTTCTAATCACTTCTTTGATCAAGGTAATCCATCAACAACTCTCATTTCATCATTTTTCTTTCACTTCTTCTTTCTAATCTTTCATGAACACATAATCTAACCACTAGGTTTTCTTGTCAAATTCCATGACAAACCTCTTGTTCCTTCATCACCATTCCTTTCAAATTCAAGATCAAGGTTGGGTTTGGAGCTAAACTTGGAAGCTAAATCAACAACCCATCAAGTCCCTTACCGATCCGGAAAACTCTAAGTGAGGAAACTTACTTTCTTTGCTTATTTTTCTATAAATCTTCATATTTATATGTCACATGTCATGTTCATGATAAGTCTTGATTTGGTTGTTGTATGACTTGCTAGCAAACATGTATGTTAGTATGGTTATGTGCTCATGATGGAAACTAGTTCATGATTAAATTTGATTATTTGACTAAAAATAAAACATAACTTGTATGTTTGTTAAAAAGTGCCACTTTAATGACCAAGTTTGGACAACTACTAGTTCTTGTATGTTAAAAATAATTTGGAACACTTAACTTGGTGTAAAATATGTATACAAAATGTCAAAAATCGGATTTCATGAAAAATATATGTTTTGTAAAAACTGATCAGAGATGACACACTTTCTGCGTGTCATAAAACTGCTGTCATCTGTAAAATACATGTAGTGTGGACACTGATCAGAGATGACACACATATTTTGCGTGTCATAAAACTGCTGTCACTTTAGAAAAATATACATTTTTCCAACCTTTCAAACACTTATAGTTTTGACTCCAAAAATGAAACCAAAGTTATTTAAGGATGATTTTGAGTCATAAAAGTGTTTAACAAAGACCCGACCATGAAACTCTAAAGAAATGTAAACATGGGATTTTTATGATAAAAATACCGTTTATTTTCATGAAAAATTAAGCATAAAACCTTGTGATAAACTTGTGACCACTTAGGACTTGTGGTGTATTATTAGGGATGCCAAAGATGTTTACCAAACATACAATATGATTTGAGAAGTTAAACACTTGAAAACAAAACGATTAAATATCATAACTACGACTTTTCGGTTAAAATTATAACATATTTTTGGTTAAGAATCGAATCTAGTCCAGAATATGAAACATGCTTATTTTGACATATAAAAATGTTTTATAAAGTTCAAAGTTGGAAAAACATGTCTTATAAACAAACCAGACAAAAACTGTAACTTTCGGTTACTCGAAAACGTCGGATTTTACAAGTTAAACTTCCACCGATTAAATTGGCAACTTAGAACCCTAAAACACATTATAACAAGTCTACTAGAAAATCCTAAGTGTTAAGGAAACATAAAACGTCACAAAACCAGTCAAATCGGTCAAACCGGTGAAACCGGCTAACTACCGGATGAACCAACACTTAATTTTTACCAGAATATAACTTCATATATTTTTGGAAACATTTCTTCATACAAATAGACATATTTTCAAATATCGAAATTCTTTTCGTAAGACGCGACTTCTACCGTGTATTAACGCGTGGTATAATACGCGCGTTCGAACATTAATAAATGAAAGATTTTATTTATTAATCGAAAGGGTTCAAAACCTTACAAATATTTAATAAATTAAATATTTATAATTCTCCTAAAGTTTAAAGAAAAATAATCCATATTATTCAATATTTATTTTTTAAACGCGAAAATCTAATTATTATTTATTTATTCAAATAAGTAATAATTTCCACCAACTTGAATATTATTTTTTAGCCAATAAATAATGTCCTAGGATTTCCATCACTGTCATCGGGTAACAACAGTCGAGACTTAACCTTGAACATTGAGTGACGTATTCACTAACTCAAGATAGCCAAACCCTAATACGTCATAACATTACTTTGTAGACGTTTGCTAGGCTAAGTTCAACCAATAATATCTGTCATCCATCTTCAAACATGTGAGTCTTCACGGCCCCTTTTACATTTCTGTTTTCTAACCTGGGGGAGAATTCAATGATTACTTTTCAATTCCATTTTTGTCAGATATTATGATAACTGTAAGAAGTATTGATTGCATGTTCTTTTCATATCCCCAATCTGTGTATTCATGTTGATTCATGTTATTTGCCTAAGTCCCACTATTAATTGAGTTCAATTAGTTCATTCGAAACGATAGCTTGTGAGTAGATCTATTTGGGTTGACGACCCTGCCCTGACTTGGTCGCTCCAGTCATGACTCCATGGTTATAGTCAAGGGGTACATTTGTTATTCTGGTTATTCGGTGTTCTTGGGGAAGAACACTAGGAGTGGGTAAACAGTTAGTTTTGAATTCAAGGTTCATGATTAATCTTTACAACAATAGTGTCAAATAAACTAATATTCTGACAGACTAAACATTTTCAAACATAAATTCCAACAGTTCTAGTGTCATAAAACCTGTGAACTCACCAACAATTCTGTTGACTTTTTAAATTCTTGAATTCTCAGGTGATTAGAGACTACAACTCCATGTTTTTCTGTTCCGATCCTGCTTTTCATATCATGGTCTGCCTGCCGTGTGTTCATGCATTTCATTTTGGAGATTTAGACGCATTACGCCTTAGGGTAGTTATGTTTATAAATCTCATGACTATGTCTTTTGAAAAACTTATCATGTAACCACTACTTTAATTCCGCTGCCACGGTTTTAGATGTTTAAATAAATGTTTGAAACTTATATTTTCAAAAGATAATGGTTAAATTAAATGTTCATTAGACGTCATCATTCATAACCATGACCATGATGCCAAATCAGTCACATGCCACATTCAGTCATTTTCTCCGGGTGTGACATAATACATGATAATACAATACAATTCAATGATATTCACAAATTAACTTGATTACATTAGGTCTCACTAAGTCTACCTGCATCCTAAAATGTCATCAAAGCGATCAAAAACATCAAAGAGCAAAACCTACTACATGTACAAAATAAGGGTCAACTACAAATAGTTGGTGAGTAAACATAGGTGTATCGTACAATATAGATTCAAAACATGTGATTCAGTGTGTTAAGTGTAAACATATATGATAAACATGGCATGAATCAAAGCACATAATAGGTGACACACTCATAGGCTTTCAATCACAAGGCGCCACACGCGAGGCAGGCCAAGTGGGTTGCCACACCAATAGATCTATTACTGTAACCCCGGCTCAATGAGTTAATGAGATGCGTCAAATCTTTCCATTGTTCAGTCGTTCCATCGTTCAATCAGTCACAACAATAATCCACAGAAGTATACACATAACAATCACATCGATCGCATATAGTTTTAGAATATAGCATAAAGAGTTTACAATCTGATAGTGTACATGTTGCACCCCAAAACAGTAAAAGAAAAAGGGCTATGAATACTCACCTGAAATTGGAGACATAACGGTAACACGACTCCGACGCGAGACTGATAAACCCCGAAGATGACCATTAGTGACTAAACGAGATTAATAATTAAATAAGTAAACAAATAAATAGATGATAAACAATTGAATAAAATTCACGACGCAATCGACTCGACGAGTCGTTGGTAGATTAGTAAAGGTGATATCATACGGGTAAGGTCATGAGATAGGTTATCCCTAAAATTAACATGCGACGTCAACAATTTTATATAAAACTATTTATTTTTACGAAATCCCAATATATATTCATTTTTCATGAAAACACATAGGCCACAAGTATCATCCAAGCATTAATTCTAGACTAATAACAATATTAGCATGCCACTTAATTAATTTAAGTCATTAGTCAAACGAATATATATTTATTTTTGACAAAAAAAATTAATTATTTGCAACATGAACCATAATTTACTAAATTCCCAATCAACAAGATCCAATCCTTTATCATGCAAATCATCCAACTCGTTTTATCTACGACAAAAAGCGTGAAAAACCTAGATTTATCATATGTCATCTTCAAGTCATCATTTTTATTTTGATATAAACATGCTAGAACTATATATATATATATATATATATATATATATATATATATGTGCGTGTGTGTGTGTGTGTATTTCTCATAAAAATTCACCAAATGGCATCTTTAATCAATAAAAAAAGTAGATCTATTAATAATAGCACATTCTCATGGTGAATCAATGCATAAAAAAATGAGGACTTTAACAATGGTAACCTACATCTATAAAGAAAATCAATAGAAGTCTATAAAAACCAATAAAAACCTAATCTTTCATCAATTTTTCACAAGATCTACTCTTTATAAGCATGAAAAACATAGATCTAGTATTAATCGGTCTTAAAAATATGACTTTTAACATGTTATAACATAGATGTAAGAAGAAAGAAGCAGGATTTGAGTAACAAACCTAAAACGACAAAAACCGACACATTCCCAAGCTTAACATCACTTAAAACGGGGCCTGAATCCGTAGAAATGATGATCTAGGTGATTGAGGGGCGAGACCAGCCGCAAAGAACGTTTAGGGTTTGAGAAAATGAGTAAAAATGGAGAGATCTAAGGTTTAAAATCATTTTGAAGGAAAAAAGCCCGTCTGTACGGAGCCGCGTACCGTAGAGGGTTGAACCCTCGTCCGTCGCGTACCGCGGCGCGGTGCGTTGACCAGGAGTGTTGACTCCCTTTGACTTTCGTTGACCAGGGGTAAAAAGGGGTTTTTGACCAAGTAAATTAGGGTTTTTAGATCTGATTTCATCACCATTGGATTCATTTGGCAATTTCCACTAGAAGCAAGTACCAATGTGATATATAAACATTTTGAATTGATAAATTAAATTAAAAAGGTGCGTTTTGGTCGGTTATGGTCGGTTTCACTGTTTTAGCTATAACTCATTCGTTTTTAATCGAGTTCGAGTCCTGCATTTACCGTTTTTCATCATTTTACATTTCCAATTATATAAAACACATTCAAGAATATAAAACTAAATGTAGCATACCAAATATAAAATTATGAGTAACAAAACACGATCACGGCAAATTTACGTACGTATCACCATTAGGTTAATCACCAACGTTTAGAGACTCAATTTGTGTGTGATGACTCAAGACATGGTAAGTGATTATTAGACTCATAAAAATTTTGAATTTGACATACGGTGATCAAACACAAGATTCCCGGTAAACGACAAATCGCGTACCGAAATCGCGTAAAAACCGAAAATTGCTTTATTTTCAATAAGAGACATACCATTTGATTCCACTTGAGTGAAATTAAGTATTTGATTTCAAAAACGATTATAAATCATTAAAACCCGATATTTGGGGTATAAATACCCGCAAATTCTTTCGGTTCTCAATTGATAGCTACCACGTTCATGAAAAACGGTCACTAGCCGTTGGTTCTCGGGTCAGTAAATCAGAAATGGTGGATGCTTCATTCAAATAGATCGGTCGAGATATTTTGGATATCCTTGAAGCTGGGTGAGGACCAAGTCAAGCACATGACTTGCATGCAGATCACGTTCTCTCTTCTTTAAGTTTATTTAATTTTTCTTTTCATGCATTTTCATTTTATTTTCATGTAGTTAGTTAGTGGCCTGAATGTAGGGACGTGGGTTATCAGTTTTCTTTTTTATTTCTTTATGTACTCGTACTTCAAAGAAGAGGAGACAATGAATTTTGAGTTTAAAAAATTATTGTGTGTTCTCTATGTGTTGAGAATTCATAATCTCCATTGCTAATCCAAGGTAGCAACTTGGGTGGTGATCTTTGGATCCATATTTGTGATAGGTGGTGTGGCTGTATCTGTTGGGCTATATTTTAGAGGCATGAACATTAGATCATTGGGCTTGTGTTTTGGGCTAGGTGTTTACGATTTGGGCCATGTGGGCCGGCTTTATTGGGTTTATGATTTAGGCTAGGGTTTGTAATGGGTAGTATATAAACCCTTGTGTTTATGATTAAACTAGCTTTTGAATTTACGATTTCTGGTTTCTCTCACTGTTTACGATCAGATTTAATTGCTCAAAGAAAGTATTGTTCTTCTTTCAAGATTTGATCTTTGTTGTTTATCACTTCATCAAATCTATTTCTTCTACTTTCTTCTTGAATCAATCACCTACGAGGATTCCGCACACGTTTGTGATATCAATATCGTGTGTTGATAGTTTTCTGGACCTACAATTGGTATCAGAGCCAAGAATCACTAATTCGAGGCTCTCACAGTATTGGATTCGAGTATTTTCTGGAAAAGGTTCGAGTTTTTTTGAAGGTTTGAAGCTGCTGGTGATGTTTACGATTGGTGTTGCTGCTGATAATTTTCTTGAGTGGAAGTACAGATTTCAGAACCATTTGAAGAGTGTTGATTTAAGATTATGGAGATCTGTTGTTAATGGACCGTTTATTCCCACACACTCTGAAGGAACAAAAGTTGGAGTTGTTAAGACTGAATCAGAGTACACAGATGATGACTGGGAGAAATGCAACAAGGATGAAAGGGCATATGCAATCATGACCATGGCTTTAACACCAGAGATTGCACAAGGGTTTAAGAAGTATAAGACTGCAAAGAAGCTGTGGGATGCTCTTGTTGTAGCATATGAAGGTAACCCTGACATCAAGGCTAGCCGTAAGCAGGTGCTTAAGCAGAAATTCAACCTATTAAATCACGTTCAGGGAGAGTCCTTTGAGGCACAAGTACAGAGATTCGTGTCCCTAATCACTGAGATGTCGAGTTATGATGTTGAACCTGAACAAGAAGATAAGAATTTGAAGCTTCTAAACAGCTTGCCCAAGAATTGGAATACAAATATCTCAATCATCAAGGATAACAACAAGCTGAATGAATTGACTGTTGATGAGCTTATCAATAAACTAAAATCGAAGCTGATTGATGATAAGCAATGGGAGCTGAATCACCTGAGTTCACTAAGCATGGCTGGAAAATTAAGTCAGGCTCTCTTATCTGAAGAAACAGGATCAAAGCAAGCTGGGAGTTTATCTAGAAGTGAATCAAGTGCCAACCCAAAGTCTACTGCATTTGTGGCACGATCACAAGCTAGTTCTAGTTCAAGTGGAATGGTCAATTCTGAAGAGGCAAATGCAACCAATGATCCCAACTTTGCACTGGGAATGGGATTCATGAACAGCTACCATGCCCTCATGGCTGGAACATTAGTGCCTGCTGAGATGCTCTCTGGTGATCTGAATCAGATAAATCCTGAAGATGTTGAGATACTGGATGTCTCCTGGCAAATGGCCATGGCAGTCTTTCGTGCAAAGAAGTTTATGGCAACGACAGGAAGAAACGACTCGAAGGATCAAGACAAGATCAGAATGGGTTTTGATAAAAGCAAGCTGAGGTGTTTCAATTGTGATGAGTATGGACATTTCACTCGGGAATGCACAAAGCCAAAGAGGGAGAGAGCAGATGTGAAGAAAGCTGCAGATGGAAAAGAAAAGGGAGAAGCAAAGGCTCTGGTTGTACAGGATTGCGGTGAGTATCAGTGGGCATCACAGATCAAATAACTCAGCCTGACTGGAGCTATGATTGCACAAATGGAGAATGATACTGATAAAGAACATGCATTTGTGGTGACTGATGAAGAGAACCTGGTTGAAGACAAAGAAGCCTTTGCAGCCGAGGTTGATAACACTAAGGTATGTACTAATCCCACTTGTGCTTGTTTAATTCCTGGCCTTAGACAACTTTGGAAAAATAGTGAAATAGAACTATTTGACATGCAATGCTCTAGAAGTTTATTTAAGGGTAGATGGGAAAAGAGTGAGGATAAGGTCAAAGCACAGAAACTAGACATAGAAAAATACCAAGCACTTGCAAGTGAGAGGTCTGTCCTGTATGACAATGCTAAGTTAGAAATAGCTGACCTTAGAAAACAGGTAGATGACCTTACACATAAGAACAATGAGTTGCAAGTGAAACTAGATGTGAACCAGTTAAGGAACAAGAGAATGCTTCAGGCTGGTAAGGCTTTGTCCAATTGCATCACTGATGTTAGGTTTGGAAAGGATAAAGGAGGAATAGGAATTAGCTTCGATGAAAAGCATAAGAATATCGTTCCTCAACCTGTCTCTAGAGACATAATAGGTATAATCTATGAAGAAGATCAGGTAGAAAGAACTAATTCTGAAAATGCATGAAGCAGGACCTCCCATAGATAGTGTTTTGGTTGGAGTTAAACCTATGACAGAAGAGGAATTAGGAAATGAAAAACACATCACTTATGGTTTGGGTAATCAGGATAGATTAATGACATCCACATGTGATGCAGGTCCATCTCAGGCATCTTTGAACAATCATGTGAGCTCTTCTGATGTATTTATTTCTTGTGTAGATGAAGTAAAAATCAAGGATATTTCTGAGAAGGATGCTGAATGTCTGAGAGTTGAAGAGAGTCATGTGTCTAGTAGTTCTAGTCTTAATTTACCTAAGGATGATGTTCTGGCACATGTGTCAGAATTGATATGTCCAAGTCAAAACAGTCTGTCATGTCTTTGTCATCAAAACTTAGTTCTGATTCTAATGAAAAAGTTAATGGTTTTAAAATTCTTGTGCCTAACACAAGAGTGGGTCACGAGTCTAAGTCCAAAGATTTTGTGCCTTATCCCCAGGTTGTGTCAACTTTCAATACAACAAACAAATCTAAATCAGAACAATTTTGTTTAATTACACAACCGGAAAAAGATACAAAACATGTTATACACAAATGGGATGATAAGCCAGAATGGAAGTCGTCTTATCCAAGACGCTCATACCTCTGTAGCCATGTCAATGGACCTAGACTCATGAACTGTTTTCAATGTGGAAAACCAGGACACTTTGCTGCTAATTGTGTGAATATACCATTTCAACCATACTATCCGCAAAACCCACAGACTAGTATGTTGGAGAAAATGATGACAGGAGAAAAGCAAAAGCAAAATCAACAAGCTTTGTCTCAGGGGAAGCAGTGTTCAGAAACAATGAAGACTCAACAGTCTAAGGTTTCAAACACAAAGGCACCAGCGACAAAGCCTGTTGTTGAAAAGTGGAATGTGGCCAAAACTCCAAAATCAACTTATATATCTAAAGGAGTTTACAAAAGGAATGATAAGATAAAACCAGAATTTGTTGAGAAACAAGTAGCTAAAGTCAAAAGAGTTAATAAACCTAATGGCAAAGAAAAGGTTGAGCAACAGGTTGTAAAACAAAAAGATGTCACTCAAACAAAACAACTTGTTTACACAAAACTGAAACTTGAGTGGACACCTGTTAAAAAGCCAGCCGGTAAACAAGCCACATCACCATAAACGAAATCTGTGTCAGTCAAGAACTCACCAAATGTGATGAAACCACAGAAACACCCTGTTTGGAAACAAAAAGTCAATACTCAAAGCTTGAGTGTGACTGAATCAAAAACAGGAATGTCCCTCAAATTAGTTAACTACCTTGACTCCAAAGGTCTGCCCAGATCTATTATGGCCTGGGTACCTGACTCTAATTAATCTTTGATCCATGTAGGGACAGCCGAGAAGAACTGTCAACAATCTCTGGTATGTTGATAGTGGTTGCTCCCGACATATGACCGGAGATTTATCGCTTTTGGAAGAGGTAGAAGACTTTGATGGAGGTGGCGTTTCGTTTGCTGGAGGTGTTGGTGGTAGAATCAGCAAGAAAGGTGTTGTTAAGAGTGGTAACTTATCTTTTTCTGACGTACATTATGTGGAGGAGCTTTCACACAGCCTGCTGAGTGTCTCTCAGATCTGTGATAGAGACTTTTCTCTATTATTCAACCGCAAGGAGTGTATTATTCTCAAGCCCGGTGTGAAGATTCCTGAGGAGTGTATTCTGATGCGTACTCCAAGACAAACAAATTCTTATCTTCTCAACATGGGCAATCCTCCAATGTTAGAAGAAGCCTGCCTTATCTCAAAGCAAACTGAAAATCTGGCTTTGTTGTGGCATCGTCGTCTAGGGCATGCTAATATGAAGAATCTGTCAAAGCTGGCAAAGGGAGAGCATGTAAGGAACCTCCCTATAACAGATTTTTCGTCAGTAGAGAAGTGTGTTGCATGTGCTAAGGGGAAGCAACACAGATTACTGCATCGTCCTAAGACTGTCAATTCTGTTTCATCGGTATTGCAACTACTGCACATGGATCTCTTCGGCCCAATGCAAGTTCAGAGCATCATCAAGTTCTCGTATTGTCTGGTGATTGTGGATGACTTCTCCCGTTTTACTTGGGTTTTCTTTCTATCATTCAAGCATGAAACGCCAGCGCTTGTGAAACAGTTCGTCACTCTTATAGAGAATCAGTTGAGCAAACGGGTGAAGGCTATCAGAACAGACAACGGAACAGAATTTAAGAATGCTGAATTGAACATGTTCTGTGGAGTAAAAGGTATTGAAAGGCAATTCAGTGCACCATACACGCCTCAACAAAATGGTGTTGCTGAAAGAAGGAACAGAACTCTCATTGAAACAGCTAGAACCATGCTATGTGATGCAAGATTACCAATCTTCTTCTGGGCTGAAGCAGTCAACACTGCTTGTTACGTGTAGAATCGAGTACTTCTGAACAAGCAACACGAGAAGACGCCTTATCATATCATCTATGGAGAAAAGCCAAGGGTGGGATACTTCAAGACTTTCGGGTGTCCTTGCACAGTCCTAATTCAATCGGATGTGGGGAAATTCGAAGCGAAAGCTGATGAATGCTATTTTGTTGGATATTCTACAAATAGTGCTTATCGGGTCTATAAGAAAACCACCAAACTGATAATCGAGGCATTTGATGTTGACTGGATGGAAGACAATCTAACAGATGCAGGAACTGGACCAGACTGGATCTTCGATTATGGAGCATTCTTTAAAGGGTTTGACTCCTCAAACATGTTTCCTAATCTGGACGAAGAAGACATCATTACTCCAGCTTCTGAAGTGAGGCCATCTGTTGAAAATGTCAGAGACAGTGTATCAGACACAGTTCCTAAGGATGATGTTGTGGATGTTCCAGAACCGTCAGGAACTCATAATGATCAGAAGGAGCCTGATACCCAAGGTATGAATAATGCTGTTAATGATACTAACCTGCCTGTTTCTGTATCAGTGCCAGATGTCCAAACCACTAGAATCAACAGAGATCATCCACTCAGCAATGTGGTTGGACCGGTGACAGCAGGAGTCACAACTAGAAGCCGCACAGGGAACATAAATCACTGCATGTACTCCTATTTCATCTCCCAGAGCCTCCAAATGTGATGGTTGCACTAAAAGATCCAAACTGGATGGAGGCGATGCACAATGAACTGAATCAATTCGCAAAATTGGGAGTGTGGCGACTAGTAAAGAGACCAGAAGATAAGAAGGTTATACCCACAAGGTGGCTGTACAAAAACAAGAAGGATGATACGGGTATAATCGTGAGGAACAAGGCGAGGCTGATCATTCAAGGGCACAGACACGTGCATGGAATTGACTATGATGAGGTGTATGCACCGGTAGCTAGACTAGAAGCAATTCGTATATTTCTTGCCGTGGCTACATATCTAAACTTTACGGTGCATCAGATGTGAAAATGCGTGAGCATCGGATCGTCTACTCGATCTAGCTATTCGAACATCGAAACGTAAATAACCGATTGATATATTGATCAAAGCGAACAATTACAGTCAGTAACACTCAGATACAGACTCAGAGAATACACACTCAGAAACACACACTTAAGATTTGCTCACACTCTCAGAACTAACTATTACAAAGACCAAACGTATATTTATACCCAGCTGGCCGAGCTTCGGCCGAACCTCAGGTTCGGCCAGTCCGAACTTCAGGTTCGGACCTAGTTTGGCCAGACCTAGATTAGCGTGATCTTGTACATTGCTTGATACTTCACACGACGCACATCTCAGGTATCAACAAACTCCCCCTCGTCGTGTGCTGTATCTCTTCTATCTACTCTTCAACATCATCAAAAATTGTATCTTTAATCAAGCTCCCCCTCAAGTGTAGAATCCGTTCGTTCGATGAAGTGAATCTTCAAACAAACTCCTCCTCAACTCGACCGTAGCTTGATTTCAATTTATTCTCATTTCGCTTCTGAATTTCCAGATTTGCTGCTTGAACTTTGTTAATACTAACCAATTCACGCTTCTCATCCAACAACTTTTCCATATCAACTTGATATGCTTCAATTTTAGCAGCAGACTCTTCAAGACTCTTAGTAAGCAAATCAAGCTTTATCTTGGATTTGTCAAACAAATTTTGGAAATCATTAGCAGTATCTTCTGCTTCATCCTTCCATTTCTTCACTTCTTTTACCAACTCATTCTTTTCTTCACAAACCATAGCTTTTGAAATTTCAACATTCTTCTTATCTTGCTTCAAAACTTCCAAAACCTCATTCAATGTTTGGATTTCCATGGTCAAATACTCATTCTTTAATGTCAATTCCTTGTCATAATCTTTAGAAATCTTCAACTCTGAATTACTCACATCTAATTCCTCAGACAGCTGTTGTACTTTATTCATTAATAAAGCATTATCTTTCATCAGACTCTCCAAGTTTTTAGCAGATTCATACGAACTTGGAATTGAACTGGTATCGGAACTAGTATCTGAATATGAATCATCTGACTGAACATGAGTGACAATCAAGGCTGATGAATCATAACCAAATTGTTGACCCCAATCATATACACCATCATTTTGAGCCATTAAAGCTGTAGACTTGCTAGTGTTACTAGTAGATGGTTGAGTAAAACTAGGCTTTGGTGATAGAGGAACACCAGACTTGTTTGTATGTGTCTGTTGACAGTCCTTAGCAAAATGTCCAAGTTGTGAACATTTGTAACACTTTAATTTGGACTTGTCAAAACCCAATTTATCACCAGAAATATTCCTTCCATGTTTCTTAAAGAATCTCTTAGATCTTTGACACAACATAGCATATTGCCAAGATACATCCAATTCAGTTAGTTGATCATCATCAAGAGCATCAAGATCCTCACTGGTTAACTTTGCATCAGCAACATTTTTGAGAATCAAACCAAAAGATGATGAAATCAATGCAGAAATCATTTTGGCACAATCATCTGTTGATTCAGCTGAAAAAGCATTTTGATTTGAAAAATTTGGAATTGTGAAATTGCAACCCCTTGAAGAATTATTATCAGAATTTTCCTGAAACTCCAGCTATAAAAGCAACACTTGCTGCTGTATTCTGATTTGGATTCAGATTTGGCTTAGACTTTGCACTCATGCTTGCACTATTCTCACCATGATACAGTCCAGGATTTTGCAAAGTAGCTGTTGACTTCTTTGAGTTTAACATTTCCATTTCTCGAGCATGAAGTTTTCCAGTAAGCTCGTGAAATGTCATTGTAGAGTAATCCTTGTCATGTGTGAGTAGCAAAACATAATTTTCCCATTTCTCTGGTAAGGCTTCCAAAATCTTTTCTTTCAAATCAGCATCGGTTTTCTCAATTCCAACAACTTTTATTTCAGTAATCAAGTGTGACAACCTTGAAACAAGAGCAGTAATGTTTTCATTATCATAATTCTGAAAGTTATCAAATTCTTTGTTTAGAACTTTCTTTCGACTCTTCTTGTAGTCATCATTACCTTCACACCTTGCTGATAAAGCATCCCACAATTGCTTAGATTTCTGGCACGTACTAAATTGATGAAGCAACTCAGTAGGTAATGCCATCGTAAGATAACCATAAGCTTTTTGTTCAAGCTCATATGATTTTCTTTCAGCAAGATCAAAAGTATGAACTTCTTTAAAATCTCCCGCATCAGTTGGGTGTTGATAAAGTTTCTTGAGAGGGATCCACAAATCAATATCATTTGTGCTTATGTAAGCGGAAAATCGTTTCTTCCAATTTTGATAATCTTCAAGCTTCAACAATTTGGGAACTTTCTGACTTGTTCCGATTTCATTGTCAAAATTTAGCATGGTTTGCATCGCACTTTGCATTGCAGCAAACGCTTGAAATTCCGACATCTTTGAATCAACTTTTAAATTCTGTTGGCCGAACCTGCTCCGATCCTAAAACCAAACTTCAAACCCTGTCCGAACCTAGAAACAAAGTCCGAACTTTGTCCGAACTGGCTCCTAACCAAAATGAACTGACCGAACTCTTCAAACACACCGATCTAGCACCGAACTACCTCCAAACCTTGACCGATTGTCCACCGAACTCGAGATTCGGAGCAGTTACTCCAAACCTGACCAGATGCCTCCGAACTTCGAACACATTTTCCAAATACACGCGAAAAATGACTGATTTTGATTAAACTCGATACTGTGGACCAGAAAAATTATTAGAAAGTGATTTAAAGACAGATTTGACACCAAATACCCGATAGAAATGATGAAAAACACAAAAACCAACTCGAGAAACTTCAAAAACGCTTCAAAAATCCGAAAATATCAACCACAGATCAGTAGAATGAACCAGAAAGCTCTGATACCACTTGAAAATGCGTGAGCATCGGATCGTCTACTCGATCTAGCTATTCGAACATCGAAACGTCAATAACCGATTGATATATTGATCAAAGCGAACAATTACAGTTAGTAACACTCAGATACAGACTCAGAGAATACACACTCAGAAAAACACACTTAAGATTTGCTCACACTCTCAGAACTAACTATTACAAAGACCAAACGTATATTTATACCCAGCTGGCCGAGCTTCGGCCGAACCTCAGGTTCGGCCAGTCCGAACTTCAGGTTCGGACCTAGTTGGGCCAGACCTAGATTAGTTTGATCTTGTACATTGCTTGATACTTCACACGACGCACATCTCAGGTATCAACAAGATGGATGTGAAGACAACATTCCTGTATGCTGACATGAATGAAGAAATTTATGTGGGTCAACCACCAGGGTTTGTGGATGAAGAACATCCAGATCATGTATATCTGCTGGATAAAGCCCTGTATGGTTTGCATCAAGCTCCACGGACATGGTATGAGACTCTCTCCAAGCATTTGGTAGAGAATGGTTACATCAGAGGAGTGGTTGATCAAACCCTGTTTAGGAAGAAGGTGAATGATGACATCATCATGGTGCAAGTGTATGTAGATGGGGAACCAGTGAGTGAATTCTTGTATCGTTCAATGATCGGGTCTCTCATGTACCTAACAGCAAGCAGGCCAGACATCATGCATGCAGTGTATGTGTGTGCACGTTATCAGGCTAATGCTAAACGTTCTCATTTAGCTGCTGTTAAACGTATATTTAGGTATCTGAAGGGCAGGCCTCGGCTTGGACTTTGGTACCCAAAGAATACTGATTTCCAATTGTTTTCTTTCACTGACAGTGACTATGGTGGTAGTGATCTTGACATGAAATCAACAACTGGAGGATGTCAGTACTTGGGAGACAGACTCATCTCTTGGCAAAGTAAGAAGCAGCATACCGTATAAAAATCAACAGCCGAAGCTGAATATGTGGCAGCATCAACCGGATGCTCACATGTAGTATGGATTTAAAAACAACTTACTGACTACGGTATGGAATTCACAAACACTCCAATCTTCTGTGATAATGCTGCTGCTTTGCAAATTGTGAAAAATCCTGTTCAACATTCCAAAACTAAGCATATAGACATCAAGGTACATTTTATACGTGATTGCTATGATAGGAAGTTGATTCAGTTGGAAAAGGTAAGTTCAGATCAAAATGTTTCTTACTTGTTTACAAAACCCCTTCCTCGTTCCAATTTTGAAATGTGTGTCGAAGGCCTAAGGATGATTGCCTTCGAGGAATGATCTGATCAAATTTGTTTGTAATTTTTTTTATTATTATTAAAAAAAATGTGTTTATATTTCAAAAGCCTCATAAAAACAGGGGAAGAAATATATTTGTTTTAGAAAATCTGAAAAATATATGTTTGAGTTTTTATGATATCTTTTGTTTGCCTTGAGTTGGTAGGAATTGATATAAATTTCCAAGACGATCGGAGACTGACACGTGTAAGGCAGAAGTGAAAGACGACTCAAAGATGATGTTTCGGTAAGCTAAATAAAAAACTATGATCATCCATGTAAGTGCAGTAAACTTAAACTTCTATATATGTTTAGTTTTCCATCCTGGTTTACATAGTTTAAAAGACTGGGTCCTAGCAAAAACGGGTTGAGAGTGGTATTCACCTAGTATTCACTCTCTCACACGCCATGTTTCTGCTGTTATGACAACACCACAGAAAAATGAAAAGAAAAAGAAAAAGGAAAATCAAAAAAATGATGATAAAAATAAATAAATTATTGTGTTTGGTCTTCTCTGCGTGCTTATGCGGCCGACCTGATCACCAACTGATAATTAAGAATAAGTGGTAGTCATAGCGGTATTGCATGGTTCCTCAAGTTGGGGGTTTGTGAATCCTCAATAAACTCTGAGGTTGGGTAGGTCTTGCTATGAACAATTGGGTGTGGGGACAGTTAAACATGACGGTAATTATAATTAAGCACTTAAAATTTTATCTGGATGTGAGTTTATGTGACTTCAAAAAATTTTGAGCAATCGTCTAGAGCGTCGAGTAACGAAAGCTGAAAAAGGTTCCTTAGTTAAAGATTTGTCTGGTTTGATCCATTAATTTACATCAGCTTCGAGGCAAGTGAATTTTTAATTTCTGTAATTCGGTTTTAATTGGTTTATGGTTTATTTTATCTTTCAAGTCTTTAAATGTTAAAAATTTTTTTATGATCAAGATCAGATACTCGGGGTATAAGTCTGAGGGGAAGTTTTGCAGTTCTCAAATTTTCAAAATTAACAAACTTTTATGTGAATTATTATTTATTTGAGGTTTGGGCATTTTTAAAATATAGTCTAAACATGAGGGGCCTTAGTGAAAGTTTTTATTTATCAAAACCCCTCAACCTCCCCATTTACGATCCCCATCACCCCCTCCCCTCTGCGTTTACGATTCCCAAACCAGAAAACCCTAACCGCCCCTAAACCTCGCCGGAAACTCGTTCCCGACCACCTCCGGTCATCTCCTCCACAATCAGACCTCACCCCCAACCTTGCAATCGATTTCCGACCACGATACGCCCAAACCCCTCTCCGATCGACTGAGATTCTCTGTGATTTCACGGGTTTTTAAGAAGCTCGAGACCGACCGTGTATTCTTTGTGTATTGGTGTGAAATACTTGTGCATTGAAGTCGGATTTGTGCTAAAAACTCATAAAGGTAGTCATAGATGCTCTTGTTACAAGATTTACGAGGTTTAACGTGTTTACGAGGTTTTTGCAGGTTTATCAATGGCGGTTTTTGGCGTTTACGACTTTCGCGTTGTAGAAGATGACGATTGGCGTTTCCGATCGTTGATTACGAACGGAGATTACGACTGACTGTGTTTACGATGAGCTGTATTCACGATCTTCGGTGATTACGATCGGGCTTAGGGTTCTTTAACCTATTCACGATTGGACTATGAGATTACGATTGGGCTAACACTGTTTCTATTTAAACCCGATCGTAAACCTTTTGAAGGATCGTAATCCCGATATTCGAATCGTAAACCCACTCTTAGATCATAATCTAGTGTTATTTATCTCAAACACTCAATGTTTTTAGAATCTCATCAAACTTGATCGTTTTAAGTTAAAATTAAGTGTGTTTGTCAATTTGTGATCCTAAATCAAATATTTTTTCTTGAAAATTTAAATTGATATTTTTCTGAACATAACAAGTTAAACGTCATAATCAATTGAACTTCAAGAAGGTGTTGACAAACATAATTAAGCTTTGATGAACAAGTCTGATACATTTGTCTTGTCTTTCTCAGATGGCAGACGACATGCTTGATAAAGAGATTCAGTTTGAAAGAGATCACTGCATCCCGACATATCTTGAAGACCCACCAGAGAAGCATATGCAATTATTTTATTCATTGGTGGCCGGGATGAACATCTGCAAGATTAATCACGCTCTGAGAACAAGCGTCCTAATTGATGAGCAGCTTGTAAGGGAGTTCTGGGGAACTACTAGAGCGAGTGATGATAAGACAAGGATCACTACAACAATTCAGAACAGGCATATAGTGATACTTGAAGAAGACATCAGAAAAGGACTGAACATTAATGACAGAGCTACAGATCCAATTGAGTATTCCAAGGCTGCAGTTTTAGAGGGTGCTCAATCTCTAGGGTATGAAGGAAAGTTCCCGCCCATCTTCAAGAAGTTGTTGCCGCACTATTGGAGGTGCCTGGCTCACTATATGCAGAAATCCTTTCTGGGAAAGAGAACTAGCTACAATCAGCTTAACAAACTGCATGGAACAGCTTTTGTCGCATTGGCCTTAGACTGGAACTTCAATTTCTCAATGATGATGCTGTTAGACTGGATAGGCAATGCTGATCTAAGCGCCCGAGAACAGTTCCTGATGACACCAAGATTCGTGCAGATGGTGGTGATGGAGAAATATCCTATGATTAAAGAGAGGATAGAAAAACTGGATGTTAAGGTGATGGATAGTGGCGTGTTTGGCCTGCAGACACAAGACAGAAAAGGAAAGAACATCTTTGAGGGAAGGATTGAATGGGCCAAAAGGGGTGCCTTTCCTTAAGTTGCTAGAGAGCAGGTGATTGTGTCAGATCAAGAGGCTGAACCTGAACCAGATGTGCCGATTGTAAATGTGTTTGTTGCTGAAGACCACGATGTGACAGCACCTGTTGCTGTAAATGTTCTGGAAAAATAGAAGTTATAACTTCTAATGAAGAAAACGTGATGGACGACATCTTCGCTGATCAAGAGAATTTGGATGATGATATATATGGGGATTTAGGGCCAATCAGTCTTAAAAGAACAAGGGATGTCCTGAACTCGTCTTCTAGCGGTGACTCAATCCCTCAAGAGTTGGATACTCAGTTTAATGTGAATGAGTTGCTTGAAGAGCCTGTCCCTATTCGTGAACCATCTCCCAGGAAGAGGTCAGATCCAAGAAGTATCAGGTTCAAGTTTACAAAGACTAGCTCAAGTCTGGTGATGGTCCATCCAGCAGGGCCCAGTTCTTAAAGTCCAATTGTTCAAGAAGAAACAACTGTTCAGAATGTTGAAGATCAACCTGCCCAGGTTCAGACTGAAAGTCGTCTTCTGAATGAACGTAGCCCTGTTTATGAAGAAAGGCAATTTCTGGAGGTTGATAACACCTTTATAGTACCCAACCCAGTTAGAGTGAGTGTATCTACTGGGACAAGTCTGCCACCAGCTATTCCAAGTTTCCGCCCATTTCAAGCTGCTGATCTCCCAATAGATATGAGGTTGAGTGCTGACCCTCAAATAAATTTTCTTTTGTCTCAAAACAGAACACGTGAAAATGAGATAAAAGAACAGAGGGATGAAAATAAGACCATGAAAGAGAATGAAGCTGCCAACAAACTAAGGTTCAAGTACCTATATGAAGCTTTAATAGATCTAAAGAAGAAGCATTCTGAATTGAAAGGAGTTGTAGAGTCAAAATATTCTGGTGATCATGGCCAAAGCTCATCTCAAGGAGTTCAGGGTACAAGTGCTACACAAGAAGATGAAGGAGATGGCACCATTGAAATGTCTGAATATGTACGTGGTGGAAGATATATATCTAAGGCTCCCGAAGGTCAAGTGAATTGGTTCAAGGAGTTCTTCAAGGGGCCTACTCCTGTGAAGTATTGCATAGATGTGGGAGAGAATGATGTAGACAAGAAAGGAAGCAGACAGCCAATTTTGTGTTGGCATTATGATGCAGAAAAGGAGTTATTTACTGTAGTGAGAGATGGATATAGTCCATTCGAGTACTACCGATCAAGAGGTCAATTCCACTCCTGGACTGAGACAGAATTGATAAACTTGCTGAGGGCACCGTTCATTAACAGGTGGAACACTAATCATGGAAATCTGATTCGCAACAACTTGGTAGCACAGATGGAGCAGAACTTTGAAAACTTTGATCTGAAGGCTGCAAGGTGGGTTGAAACCGGAACTGATCCTGTCACCAATGAACCAATCATAGAAATGAGGTGCCCTCCCACCAAACGAACACAAGTTATCAACATGCTCGATGAGATTAAAGACCATACGCTTGTTAGGAATTTTGACAGCTGGTATTATGATCCTACAACCTACGAAGTGGTGGTTGTCTGCAAGAAGTTGAGAGAGTTCCGAATGTATGATCCTGTAGATTTGCTGAGATTCGGAGAGAATGATATCAAGCTCCTTGCATCCCGTCCAATACTTCGTGATGAACATGACATGGCAAATGCTATACGGGTGGGTATGTTCCATGGCACAGCGAATCTTATTGTGGAGAAAGGATGGTGGTCAAGGAAAGAGGCTCATACATTCCGATTCGATTTATGTCTTCCTTAGACTGTCTAATGGTTCATGCCTAGGGGAAGATTGTTGGGCTATATTTTAGAGGCATGAACATTAGATCATTGGGGCTTGTGTTTTGGGCTAGGTGTTTACGATTTGGGCCATGTGGGCCGGCTTTATTGGGTTTATGATTTAGACTAGGGTTTGTAATGGGTAGTATATAAACCCTTGTGTTTATGATTAAACTAGCTTTTGAATTACGATTTCTGGTTTCTCTCACTGTTTACGATCAGATTCTTAAAGAAAGTATTGTTCTTCTTTCAAGATTTGATCTTTGTTGTTTATCACTTCATCAAATCTATTTCTTCTACTTTCTTCTTGAATCAATCACCTACGAGGATTCCGCACTCGTTTGTGATATCAATATCGTGTGTTGATAGTTTTTCTGGACCTACAGTATCCTATTACGGATTGTGGTTTGCTCTTCGGGTTGAATCGAGTGGTGAATCTGTATCTCGGTTCTATTCGTTATCTATCATTTTAGTTTTGTTTCCGAATTTGATCGTTCCCTAACTGGATTTACAACATCAATAATTTGCAAATCGATAATTCATAAAATTTCAAAACGGGTCGGATTTCTTAATCGGGTAAAACCCAGATGTTACACCTAACACTATGCCTTTTATCATAATGGTGGGCTCTGAGGGAAGAGGGCAAAGAATGGACTAAAGAGGATAGGCACGCTAAGAAGGATAATAGTACCAAAGGCGGTGGACCTAAAACAATTGAGTTCAATGATGATGAAGATGAGCCCGAGAAAGAGCTAGCTAAGGGTTGCACTTACCGAACCTTCAAAGGGTGTAGCCTCCTACTTATGATTAGAAGGGTGGTGTCGTTGCTACCATTCGATGGAATGTAGAGATGATAACAGTGATCAAGATTTGTGAATGCACTACAGACCAAGTTGTGAAGTTTGCAGCCTAATCCTTCATGGATGAGGCTTTGCACTGGTGGATACTATACCCTTGGGATTTTGAGGGGCTAAAGTGGAAAATTTTTAAGTAGTTTGTGACAAACAAGTTCTACCCAAAAACTGAGATTGACAAGCTAGTGAAAGAATTCATGAAATTTAAAGCTGGGAGTATGACTCAACGAGAGTACACATCCAAGTTTAATGAGCTGGAAAGATTAGTTCCTTGTCTTGTCAGCACTAATGAAATAAGAATGAAGTCTTACGTGCAAGGGTTGCCACCCAGGGTTCGAACACATGTAGAGTCTAATTTGTTGGGTGTGGAGAGTTGGATAGTCAAAATCTTAGCCATGTTATGTTAAGGATCGTTCCATGTTTACCCTAGTTCGTTTTCTTATATATATATATATATATATATATATATATATATATATATATATTCTATTATTGTATTTATAATCTGGTTGGAGCATAGGAAAATAGAAATCACTAGTCTTAGAGTGAATGTAGGTCATTCTAGAGAGAACAACTATATATCATGTGTCTCATTTCATCTTTTTTCATGTTCTTGATGAATGTTGGTTGATATTTTGTCTATCGATACCTAACAACTGGTATCAGATCTTCAGGCTCGTGTTCATCTTATTCGTGTGTGTAACACCTCGATCGATGGCGGAAACATCGAGGTGTCGCGAAAAGAGTATAGAAGCACAATGATATAAAAAGGAATACCAAATTTTATTAATAACTCAAAATTTAACATCTATTACAAAGCAAAAGCTTAAAAGGTAACATATTCCTAACTAGGTCCCCAAGCGTCTAATCTCAATCAAGCTTGATTATCATGTCTTGTAAAACATGCAAAAAGGTCAACTACATACATAGTTGGTGAGTCATAGGTTTGAATAGAAAATTTTTTGTAAGTTTTGCAAAGTCATACCGTTAAATGAGCAAACAAGTATAAGTTTATTTACACACATACATATTCATCCCATAAAAAGATATTGATCACATAACAGATCTCCATCAGATAAACAGGACGCCTGATTGATGGTTCGCAAACCAACAATCGGTAAGAATGGTTGTCCACGTGTTCAATGCCCCTCTCGAGGAACCTCTACAATTACTGCTTGGTTCCTCTCAGGATCTCAGCGCTGGGACGACGTTCATTCCCTCACAAGAACCTCAACGTCATCATCTTTAGCTCTTCACAAGGAACCTCACGTTTGATGCTCCGGAGCCTTAATCATAAAGTTTCCCAAATTGCATACAATAACAAGCATGACCAAGTATAATTTCACAAGATATAACACATATGAATCCAAGTAAATCTATTCAACCGTATTTGACTTTGCAGGATAAGAATATTTATTTGAATGAATAAAGTTTCTCAAAGTTTCACGATGATAATCATGACAAAGTATATGATTTGCTTGAAAATAAAATAATAATGATGAATAAAACTTATGTGTGTTTTGCACCCCAAAATGGTTTGGAAAATTTGAAGAAAAGGGGCTATGAACTCACCTTAGTAGTTGATCGCTAGCTTGACCTAACGAGAATGTTTCAAGTTCAAGGGGTTCCTAAACGAATGATGAAAATTGATTAACTTAGTGTTACGAGGACAAATAATAGGGTTTCAGTGGACTTGAGGATTCAGGGAAGATGATTATTATGTGACATCATGTGACTTGTAGATAAATAAATACGTAGTTAAATAACCAAATAATTGAAGAGCAAATTAAACAAATGATTCATTAAATGAAAAATATTAAATAAATTTAATAGATGAATATATAATTTAATAAATAATGACGTTAAATTACTAAATGAGGATAGATGAAATAACGTCATTAAACAAGAATATAAATGAGGATAGATGAAATAACTTAATGAATTAATAATTAAAAAAATTGAATGACTTGAATTTTATCAATAACTAGTCGGCAGGCTCGTGCGATGGACGGGCAGAACCAATGGTTGCTAATATTTAAGCGATTGTTTAATCGAAGGAGCAAAGCAGCATTGAAGTAATGCAAACACATATTGATCAAGCTGTTCCCGTGTTTCATGACTGTCATTGTTTTGGGGTCTGTATAAGAAGTTGTAAACTCAGTTTTTATTCCTTGTGTTTTAATTTGCAGGTGCATTTGTTGTTGGTGCTCATATTCACTTGCAGTGTTTCTTTATCTGTAAGCATCACCATTCTTTGATCATGTCATAAACATCGATAGTATCCAGTTTGTAAATGTATTAAAGGAATAAATAACAAAGAATTGATTTTTATAGGCTTGAATCCCAAATATGGTCATTTGGATTCGATGATTACATAGGCTTGAACCCCAAATTGATTTTTATAGGCCTGAACCCCAAATATGGACACTTGGATTGAGAATGAGATCTGTTTGTATATCATGTTCACATAACTTAATTGAATGTGGGTATGCACATTTTAATTTATGTTTGTGGTTGTCATCGATTGATTTTGTAACAAATATCATTTGCTCTTTAGTTCCTTTAATATTTAATATAGTAAAATACTACAAATAGTATTAGAACCAAGTGTTGGGCATAACAATCATTAATTAAGTAACCCATATTCATTAAGTATTAGAAGTTTTAAGTTTTTTGTTTGCCAAGCAGGAAGTTAATAGAATAAGACTACAACAAAGGATCACATATTGGGTGGGAAGTTGGACTCCATGCGGTTGTCAATGTCACATGTTGTTGCCTCAGCATCCCTGCGTAGAGATTGAAGCCTCCGCAACTGTGCTTGTATCGTACGAAGCGCATCAGTTAGCATGGATGCAGCAGCATAACGGAAGGGGGAGGCATCCAACCGAAGCACAGCGTCTAAAACTTGGCTGTTCTCTGCTATCCGTCGTTTAACCACCTGTATCACGGCAGATAGTTCACTGATGATGTCATTGTGGCTTGCGACGAAAAAGTTTTTCACGTAGTCCTCCATTACCTAAGCATCAAGAGCATACATAAAGTAATTAGCAAACATGTTTATCTGAGTTCTCGAAGTTGCAGCAGTTGGAGATCTTTTGAAATTTTCATTTATTATAGAAGTCATATATCTTATATTTGTTATAAATACATTTGTAACTTATCCTTTAGATATAGGAAGTTGGGTAAAAATAATCATCATCTTGCTGCTATCGTGGTGTTGCATGTTTCTTAACAAATTGGAGATGTAAACACAAAGATCATATGAATAAATTTTACCTTAACAGATTAAGCAAGAGACAATATATTTTATAAAACATATTCGTATTTATTTTCTTTCTAAATCAGTGATTTGTGACTCTAAGACATAGTAATATCTTTCATTTATAAAAACTTATATATGGACAGACTGTTTCTAATACCGAACGTATTTATGCGAATAGAACTTCATGATGATACATACATAATGTGATGCCAAAAGTCATTTGTAATTATCAGTCGACATATGAAAACATACTTAGTATAGGCATAGAATCAAACTGGAGATGTAAACACAAATAACATATCAAGTTAAATTACGTTAATAGATGAAGAAAATATTAGTACTTTCGCAAACGCAGTGTCTGTAATGCTGTATAGAAATTTCTGGGACTAAAGAGGATACTATCACTGTGTGCATAATTTTATAATTTCTTACTTTTTTCTGTTGGAACTGTTGGTTTCGCTTCCCGTTAGACCGCTTGTGTGCAGAAAGATGTGCCTGCAAGGATGAAACCCAGATTGTTATTTTGTTCGTAACCAGGTAGTGCAGAAATACGATGAAGAAATAATGTACGCCTTATGTTTTTCGGTGAGAGGAATGTTGTGGATGCTTGACGGTTGTGTAGAGGGGAGTTACAGACGGAGACTTAAAGGGTGGGTTTTCAAGACCGTAGTCGTTTGAGTTTCCCTCTAACCCTTAGTTTGCCCCCACCGTTTTTTAACGAATCGGATCAAAACCTAATGTGTGTATTGGGTTAAGAACAGTGGTAAAATTTATAGGGCCTGGGCCTGGCCTTTTTGAAGATCTTGAGTGGGCCAATTCGACACTCGTTTTTAGAACATACGTTAAAAAACAATCGAACTCATATATATTGTTCTTATATTAAATAAATGATTAACATAAGATACTATATAATAGGTATTTTTTTATTTGAAATAAAATGTGGATAACCGGATGCCCAATGGATGTTGATTTTGAACCTTTTGAGACCGCCACTCTTGCCAACCTTTTATTCCCATATGTTTGATTGCTAAACATATTCTTCCATCCCATTAGTTTGACCTGCTTAGGTCAACTTTTCTTATGGGATAAACAGACTATTTGAAATTGGGCCTTATATTCCAGCATATTCACTAAATCTTGACCAACAATAATAATATTGCAGGAGGGAACATCTAATTACTTGAAAGGATTAATGCTCCTGTTTTGTTATATAATTGTGGCTGCAAGTTTCTTTATACATATAGATACTGCGTCTATACGTGAGTTTCTTCGTGCATATTTAGTCATGAACTTATGATAAATACTTGTCATAAGTTTGTTCGAAGCTGAATTAGTTTATTTCTGGTTTTGCTGAAAGTGTCCATCAATATAGAATTATGTAATAGGGTGATATTGCACCGAAAGACCGTGGTGGTTGTTGTACAATGCTAATTCTAAGTAGGTCTTCATTGTGCTAGAATATGTAATTTGTGTAGATACATGGTTATGGTTAAACATTGGTGTTCCTTTTGTTTTGTATAAATCATTAAACATTAGATGTGAAGGTCCTACATTTTAATCTTATAAAAAATAGCATGTGACAAACATAAATTAGTAGTTGATTTCCAGTACGGGCCATCGGCCAAATTTAGCAACATACCATATACATGGTATTAGTATGAACCTGAATGGTTTAAAGTGAGAATTAGATTGCAGGTAAAATGGTTATCTGTTTAGAACCAGCAACACTATAGCATTCATAGTTAACGATATGCCCACAAAAGCAAGATAGAAGTTGTTTTAAGTTTCACAAAGTTGGTTGGGTTAATGTCATAAGAAAGCTTAACAGACATGAAACATGTTGGTACCACCTCCATGGGCATGGTCCTCGTGAAGCTCAAACCGTAACAGCTTGTGGCGTGGGAGGCCCGTTAGCTGGAAGAAAAGTGCCCAATCTCCTCTCATTCTTAGCCGAGGATGCATGCCATCGTGCCCCGTCCACACAATTTTCACCGGGAAGTTCACCAGTCCAAACTTCAGAATTGCTTCATTGCCCATGTGGATGTTGTGTTGCCGGAACAGTGCTTTTGGGATTGACTGCAAAAGGAAATTATTATTCTAACGTTGAAGCAACTGTTAATCATAACCATACATTTAAAAAAACAACAAAGCAGTTTTCCGCTTAGTAAAACTACCAGTAGGTGGCTATCCACGTTCTATGTTGACAGCTGCTTGAAGTAATGGGGAGCGTCATCATTATGAACGTGTGTGGGCATGGAGAGTGGACAACAATGCTCGGGATCTTCATACAGCGCCATACCCCAGCTGTGGAACACAGTAACTCCACAGTTGTGACTATGGTGGTGGTCACTTCCATGGTGTGTAAAAACTACCCATTTCCCTGGTTCAATCTTGTTTTCAATATAAAAGAGGGGCCAGTTTTGGCCACCAAATCCTACTGGAAGCTGTTGCTGTGTTTGTGGATCGGTTTCTAAAACCACACTGACCACGACATCCTGTTTTGCCGCCTGGAGTTTTACTGTTTTTGGACCTGATCTTGACCTCCACTGCGGGAACTCTATGGGTACAACCTATATTTTAACAATGTTGAGTATTAGGAAACTATTTAAAGGGGCATAACTTAATAGGGGTGGAAAGTTGTATTCTTTAATATATTTTCCCTGGGGTAAGCAAATGACGATACTGTGCGGAAGTAAGTACTTAGCATAATACAACATATTATTTTCCCTCCATGATTAACGGTAGATGAGGTTGAACAGGTAGAACTGTTCAAGATGAGTCGACAGGTGTTTTGAATTTTTCCATGTGTAAATGTGGTCAGCAACTGATTGGGCATTGGAAGGTGTATATTATGCAGACATTTGGGTTACTGGTGTCTTGTTTCTTTGATGATATATGATATACGTGAATTATCATCGGCAAATATAAAAGTTAGTAGTTTCCTACATCTATACATATATGTTTTATGTTTCATATAATTGAAATTGATTTCAGTTTAGAATTGAAAGTTATGTAATTGTAGTTTCTTTTTTAAATAGTAAATATATAATTAATATGCTTTCGAAAGTTCGTATATGGTTATTACCTGAGATTACCTACTTCGTGTCATATGCATGCCATACAAATAGTAGTAGAAAGAAGTTAATATGTTAAGAAGCGTATCAGAAATCAAACTGTCTACAGGAAACAAAGTTTGTTGACCTTAGGTTCTTCTGTTTCATCAGCAGGCTCAACCTTCACCTTTAGAGTGGCACTATGAAGGTTGTCTGGTATGAATTTTGTGGCAAACTGGTGTGGCAGCAGCTGTGGTTAAAAAGGTAAGTCGTCATATTTGTAACCACCTACCTAAGCGTTTTCAAAAAGCAGCGGATAATAGCGGCGGTTAATGTTTTATGTGTCATGGAAGTGGAAATAGAACCTGTGTATGGTATGATTTATCATCTGCCTGGATGATACAGGAGTGAACAAACTCGTGCCCATTTAGCCTCTTTCTGATTTCAACACCCTCTTTGTTGAATGCAGCAACATGAAGCTTGTCAACCTTCTTCCATGTGAGACAAACCTTGCGTATACCACGCTCAATGATTGCATCTACAAAAGTCAACCATGTGGCGCCTTGAACCTCCCACACATTATTACCAAGGTAATTAATATTGAGTGGGAATTTATTTTTTTCAGGTAGTCAACCAGGCGGAGTTGTGTGCAGGTTCTTGGCAGTTGGTAAGTGAAGGGGACGGGGAAAACCTACATAAAAGTATATAAGTATATCTATACTATAGTATCTGGTGAGCAGGTACGTCATATTCGTGTCATATATTTATAGTGAAATCAGGTAAAATGTATAGGATACGCTACAAAAATTGAAACTTTATAATTAAACTGATTCAAGTAAGGTAAGGATAGTAAGGAAATACATAAATATAATGAAAGTAGAATTTTAAATTACTCTGTGGTGTAGATATTAGGCACCGAATGCTATTACTATAGGACCACCTACGGAAACTTTAAATTCTCTAACTGCTTGCTAATCGGTAGATTTATGGGTTTCCCCTGAAACTTTTATGATGATGCTAATTGAAGGGGCTGGAGACATGTAGTCTTCTTTCTGGGTACATAATTAGTTGGTCATGCTAGGGCGTATAGAGGGCAAAAGTGTTGTAACAATAAGAACAGGGCATAGAAAAATACACAACATGTATGCATTGCTTTCGTGATCCTAGGCAGTGATATTAGGTATCCAGTTATTAAGAAAATCACATAGGATCACATTTGACAAATTGTAACAGATAGTGGATCAGGCGAGTATATATAATTTGTATTAAACTGTAAACTAAATGAAGGCAGTTGTTTAGACGTTAAAAGCGAAATCATAGACGTTGGCCACTTTAATAGTTGTTGAAAGCCCCAAAAAGGAATGAAAGTAGACCATCTAATACAAAGAAATTTTCTCAACATGCGTTATATGTAACTATGGAAAATCATGTTCCAAGGGTCTCATTTACTGTAAAGCATGGTAAGTTCATTTGTTCACATAGTCACCTAAAAAGTTCGGTTTACACAGATGCGTAAAGCATGATTTTTTTAAAAATAACTATTGAAAGACCAAATGTAGGTATGAATCGACAATGAAGGTTGAAAATAAAGCAGAAAGAGCGTGTCACGGACCTGTCTATCGTAAATACAGGCTGTGGAATGAATTTCCAGCGATGGTGTAAAGGGAAGGTAGGGAGTGTTGTTGTAGTTGATGGTTGTAATGATGGTGTGATGAAACCCCTGTCTTTTCACAGCCTGCGTAGCCGGCAGTTTCTTTCCCTCCTTTATTTCGGATATGGACTGAAGCCCAAACATGCAAATTGGGCCATGATTTTCAATCTCGTGCAAAGCCCATCTGTACAAATTGGGTTAATCACCAAACGAATTGCATCACTTTAATTTTATATATCACATTTCACTTTTCTATTTTACATATCCATTAACGGTCTTTTACTGGCGCTCATTTTTAGAAGGATATTTCATTATCAAAAGTTTCAAAGAGAAGGTACAAACATGTGGAAGGGTTTTTGAATGCAGATGTTGAAGGCTGGTTTCTATTGGTCGTTAGGGAAAATAGGTATCATAAATTCTTTGGGTAGAGCTTTCATTTAACCATCATTAATTTATAATCAGTTTTACCATTTGGGTAGAAGCCCAATTTAATAGTGGGCTGGTATTTTATATGTGTTAGTAATAACAGTATATTGGGCCATATAAGGAATGTTTTTTTAATAGACAAAAGAATAACACATTCTCAGTCACCTTTGCATGATAGTATATTATGTATTCATGAAGCAAAAACCTTTACTTCTTAGATTGAGAACCCTCCGAAAAGGGCTTGTACTATTTTTTTAATGTTTGTATGGTTTAAATACATTTTAGAAATTTTGTTTCTCAAAATGAATATGTTCTTATAAATAGCTACATACATGGCCATATTCAGTCCTTATGATATGACACATGGTAGGATTCTAACTATGTTAATGAATGTTCTCCAGCATCTGAGAAATCCTCACTTGCTTACACAGATAGAACCTATGAGCAACCTGTGTAACGTTCTTAAATGTAAGTTTTTATATATCCCTTTATTTAAAAGAGTAGCACAGTGTTGTCTCTTTGTTACAATTGTCTCCTATAGAGCACTTATCATGCACTGGTAGACGGAAGAATAATATGAGAATGGTAGATAACCTGAGAACAATGTTTTAGTACGTGCCCAATCTAAAACTTGTCAGCGTCATAACAAATTTGGGATTAAGTAAAGTCTTAACACAATTATGAAACAGAAACTGCAGTCAACACGTACAAAGTTGGTTGCCATAATTTTCCGTCAATGGGCTCTCCATTAAAATTTCACTTAAAAAGAAGTAATCACAAACTGATAAGTCTTTTCTGCTAACTGCTTGATAATATGGTTGTTTTAAACATAGCATGGCTATTTAATTGCTTTAGTGTTTCACACTATTGTTATTGGTTTGGTTTTATTTTGTTAGACTGTATAAGAGAATGTGAGTTGACTGCCGGGCAAAATATATTTCCAGCCAGAACAAGTTACATAATTAGTTTAGTTCGGGTTGACCACAAAAAGCACAAAAGAGAAGAAATTAGATCTACTAACAACTATATACTATTCTGGACATAAAAGGCAACACGGCGAGCAACATCATCCTGCCTTGCCACTGCCTCTTTACGCATGGCTCTGAGAGAGTACAGAAGTAACTTGTCGTCAGTTTTTTGTTTATGGAGCAAGAAACCTACTGAGGCTTTGAACGGCGAATCGGCCTGGTCAAGAAGCATAGCCAAGATTCTATCATTCTCCCGTATTTTCTTGTGGGCTATGTGCGTCACCTCATTATAGAGCTGTAATAAACCGCGCATTGCTAGCTGTGATAGAGTTCCTGATTGAACGATCCATTGATGTTCTTTGTTCCTAACAATCAACAGCAGATGTGCAATTAAAAAAGATGCAAAACAGAAAATAGTGGCCTTCATACTTTAACAAATGATAATATGTAAGTTTTTGGTAGACCTCGGTGAGTCCATCTATGATGAGGTCTACTGTTCTTTATAACAGTCAATGTGCACAATTTTGTGAAATAATGTATAAGAAAGGAGAAAGCGTCTAATTAGCCTGCATTTATCTGTGGATTCTAAGGTAAGCAGGTAACAGGTTGTAAATGATAGGTTTACCTATCATTTTTCCAAAAGGAATACTCTTTGAACGTTCTAAGAACCTAAAACCTAAAAAGGGTAAAGCTTACTGTGGGTTGGGACACAAACAGTTCAGACATTCTGAAGGGTAGGTTTGTACAACGATTTTATAAACATGCAAGGCACATATACTTGTAAGTGGAAATCGATAATATGCTATCGCTAAAACTATCTGCTTTAACAGGGTTAGTGATCGGGACGTATTTTGTGACAATCCGACTTTTCAGGTCATTTTCTGACATTAACTGAACGTAAAACGTATTAAATGTTGTGTGAACATTTATGTGTTTATCTGCGTTGACTTTAGCAATTAGAGTTTTGTGTAGTAATCACTAAACGAGCATGCACTTAAGTTTAAACGTTTGATATTCTAGAATTCACTTTATGATTTCATGAGATATATTTGTATATATTCACATGTGAGTTTCACGGCCCCATTTTACTGTTTTAATCCTGTTGGGGGAGATTAACATGCATGAACTATACAACTGAGATAATTAGACTTCTATATATCACTTGAAGTACTTGAAGCACACTGATACAACAAAGTCCTTCCTATGGTACCGTTAATATTAATGACGATAGCGGGAAATATATTGTAGTACTACCGGGTCTGACAAACCCCACCCGGGTCAGTCGCGCTGACACGATTGGATATCCAACGGGTGTTATATTCGTCCTAAACACAACAAGGCAAACTATAAACAATTGTTAGCTTCGGTGACCATCAACGTGCGAAGTTTCATGTATATAGCTTAGCTAGCTAATTGATATATATTAGTGATTATGCTCTTACAACTTGACGTTATTGAACGATCAATCTTAAACTGAACTTGAAATGTTACTGAACTGTTAAACCTGTGAACTCATCAACCTTTGTGTTGACACTTGTTAGCATGTTATTCTCAGGTTGCAGATGTTCGAGTATCACGAGTACGCATGCATGAGACTTCGAAACCCTTTTATTGTCTTTGAACAAGCCACGTCACCTTGGGTGGCGGTGATTTTACAATAAATACTTTCAGCATATTACGCTTCCGTATTTGTAAAACTCTGTATTTATATTTTAATAAAATATACAACCTTTTATTAGTTATTGGTCGTTTGGTGTAACTAATGGACAACGATCCTGGTTTGTCACGCTCCCTGCGGCGCGTTATCGCGCGTGGGATTTTTGGGGGTGTGACATATTTGTTCAGTTCCGGCGAACAGGGGAGCGTATGCATTATGTTGTAAAACCGACTGCGGCTAAAAATCAAACAATATCGTTACCGGCGATTTGATGCAAAACGGAAGCATACATGTACGATTTTTTACCTTTCGCTATTGTGGCGGAGCGGCAGGGACGGTTTTCCTGTGGGCGTGTGGGGAAGATTGACAATGCTGACCTGAGATGATGTACTGACGGTCGGTCTGACGCTTGGCTATCTATTTACCCGGATTTTTTCCCTGAAGTGGGCCAAACCCACAAATGTGTGTGGGCTGGCCCATATACGATATCGCAAGTAGTCTGGTTTATGAGCAATGGTTGATTAGCTTTGTAATATGTTTGAGAAATTACCTGTACTGATTCATGGAGGAAGAATTTCACAGAAGAAATCGAGCTAGATGTTCCTATGAAGTAAGGGTTAAACTAAATAAGACACTATATAAGGAATATAAATAAATACCCTGATAAAAGGTTTCAGTTATTTGTTTTTATTTCTTTTTATGTGGGTTATTAAAGTTTAAATAAACGGAGATGATATAACGGACCTTGGTTCATAATTACATATATGGGTGGAGTATACAGCCACTCTATCATGTGAACCATTCGACACGTTTTTGTTTCCACTTTTGGCCAGCATGATAACTATATTAATATGATAACTATACCATGCATTATAGCTATGTTCATAGTATAGTAAGATTTGGTACTTTGGTTAATATATGTTTGTAACATGAAATATGGCCAATTGTGTTACCATATATGTTATTTTTGTGTATGCTATGACCGATTGTAAGCAGAAGGGCAATGATATTCTACATGTACGCATAAGGGAAGGAAAAATCATGATCTCTTCAATGACAAAGGGAATACATGGGAAGCGAATACGTACTTAAGTAGTGCATCGTAAGTCCTCTTTCGACATTACCAACTGTTTAGATTGTATTAGAAAAGGGGGTTCCTTAAAATCGACCTAATGAGTGTTTACTCTTAGGTTTTAAGATGGGGTGGTCTAATTACAATGAGGTAATCGATATGCAACTCGAGAAAAAACTCCGGGCATGTAAGAATCCCATTTCTAAATGTGTTCCGAGATTTTCATCCATGTGTAATTTGATAGACCCTAACAGTGACTCTGGCCTAATACGATTAGGCCAACAAATTGGATTCTTGGGATTACAAATCTATGAAAGGGGACGTTTGTATTCAAGAGCATTGGCTGAAGACTTGTCTTTGCATTTCGTTGGAAATTACCCCTTTCAAAAGAACGACCTGTATGAAGAGTTCGGCCTAATCAGGAGCTGTTTATTCTATGGGCTAGATCCTTATCAAGAAATGGTTCATTCAATTGCGAGTAGAGAAGTGATGATCAGGTCTTCAAGAGGGTTGATGGAGCGAGGAATACTTTTCAGAAAATCAATGGCGATTTTAAGAGATGTTGGAATCTGTTATGATGGAATCGTGAGAAATGTTTGTAGCAGGCCGAAAATAGAAAGAAATCACCACATTAGGCATTATGAAGTCTCTAACTATTTTCAATTAAAAAGGTATCATATTGATATCATTTTTTGTGCCAGACACATCAGCTTAGGTTTAACATACCTAAATGTTTGGATTCTTGGGCTTACAAATCTATGAAAGGAGACGTATGTATTCAAGAACATTGGCTGAAGACTTGTCTTCACATTTCGTTGTAAATTAGCCCTTTCGAAAGAACGACCAGTATGAAGAGTTCGGCCTAATCAGGAGCTGTTTATTGTATGGGCTAGATCCTTATCAAGAAATGATTCATTCAATTGCGAGTACAGAAGTGATGATTGAACATTGGCTGAAGACTTGTCTTCACATTTCGTTGTAAATTAGCCCCTTCGAAAGAACAACCCGTATGAAGAGTTCGGCCTAATCAGGAGATGTTTATTGTATGAGCTAGATCCTTATCAAGAAATGGTTCATTCAATTGTGAGTAGAGAAGTGATGATCAGGTCTTCAAGCGGGTTGACGGAGCGAGGAATACTTTTCAGAAACTTAATGGCGATTTTAAGAGATGTTGGAATCTGTTATGATGGAACTGTGAGAAATGTTTGTAGGAGGCCCGAAATAAGGAGAAAGCACCACATTACGCATTATGACGTCTCTAACTATGTTCAATAAAAAAGGTGCGATATTGATATCATTTTTGTACTAGACACATCAGCTTAGGTTTAACATACCTAAATGTTTGGATTCTTGGGCTTACAAATCTATGAAAGGAGACGTATGTATTCAAGAACATTGGTTGAAGACTTGTCTACACATTTCGTTGGAAATTACCCCTTTCGAAAGAACGACCCGTATGAAGAGTTCTGGCTAATCAGGAGCTGTTTATTGTATGGGCTAGATCCTTATCAAGAAATGGTTCATTCAATTGCGTGTACAAAAGTGATGATCAGGTCTTCAAGAGGGTTGACAGAGTGAGAAATACTTTTCAGAAACTCAATGGCGATTTTAAGAGATGTTGTAATCTGTTACAATGGAACTGTGAGAAATGGTTGTAGCAGGCCCGAAATAAGGAAAAATCAGGACATTAGGCATTACGACATCTCTAACTATTTCCAATATAAAGGTGCCATATTGATATCATTTTTTGTACCAGACACATCAGGTTAGGTGTAACATACCTTAATGTGGTTATTTATATTGTGGTGGCAGAACTAAAAAGTGTGCCATAATGAACTTATTTGGCATTGTGCATTTGAAGCACGTGGCATAATTCAATTATTACCAAACGAAGTAACATCACATTCCATAGATGGACATTTACAAAATACAGAAATATATAAGGTCGTAGTACAGCCCTACCAAAAGAAGCCATCATGAAAATCACAACAGACAAAATAACAACATTCCTTCAAATAAGACATATGCATCCTTCGTTAGATGAATGACAGCAGACGTCGAACAACATCACGTTGCCTTTGTCTCACTTCCGGGCGCAGGGTCAACAGATTCCGGAGCCTTGATTGGCCTTCACGGATTTCTTCAAGCAGTATGAAGCCAACAAAACAGCGGAACAGTGAAGGTGGTTGCCTCAGAAGTGAAGCTAGCAACTGTTCATTTGTTTGTATTGCTCGCTCAGCCATGTCAACCAGTGCATCCAACTCACTCATCATCTCGGAATGTGACATTGCTATGAAATCCCTAACTATTCCTTGCATTATGCCTGCTTTCCTCATAAGAGAAGACAGCAGATGCGTAAACGTTAAAGTAACAGTAAAGAAGGTTATATTTCCTATATCCTAAGTATAATGTATAATTTAATATTTAAGAAATAAGCAAATGTATCCATCTTCTTAGGTACATAAATGTCGCAAGAAAGGTAGGGAAGAAACCATAATCTACAGTATACATCTCCGTGACTATATTTATGCAGGAAGGACGCTTAAACTTCAAAAGTGTCTAATTTCTGTTAGTCGACTTTCACCAGACAATAAAAAAAGTATTCAATAGGTGGCCTTGCCTAACATCTTTGTAGAAGGCAAGGTAAATGTGATTCTAAGTAATAGACAACATGCATTTAAAACGTAGTTCCGGGCGACTAAAGGCAAATCCATGGTTAAAAAAAGTAAACAAAGAGAAGTCAAAAAGGGATAACTTGAAAACGGGAAAATGGATACTTCCTTTTCCAGAATTTAGAGGTGCCAACGTAATTTTACAGACATAGATCTTATTTCACCAGTGAAATTAATAAAGGAGAGCGGATACATACGTTTGTACGGCGTTCCGACGATCGGCGAAAGTGGTGACTGGTGCAGGTAGAAAGGGAAGAAGATGGTGGTGCTTACTGAAGGGACGGGTGATAATGAGCACCTGTCTTTTCGTCTGCTACAACCGTCATTTTTTTCCCACCAAATTAACACAAAATGGGCCAAAGACCATTATGTGTGTGGGCCGCAATCTCATGGCGCATGGGTGTGTACCGCATTGGGCTGGTCCGTGTGTCTTGTCTATCTGGATTTAAACTTAACTAAAACGGTTATTGTGTTTTGGGTAGTTTCCTAATTCTCTTTAAAGGTTTGTAAATAAAAAAATACACCGCACATATTAGAAACTGGTCATACAAAGTACTCTGTCTAAACATAACATTTTGGTTGTCCGTGTTTAATTAAATGGTTTTATATATACTAACATTAGGATGTTAGCTACTTTAGATATACAGTTGAATATTAATTTATTGTCTCCCTATTATAAGAGGTTACATATGAAGTATGTTAGCCAATGTTACACGACTATGCAATTCTTGAGGCCGTCCCTGTCTGAGCCATCATCATTTAAGTCGTCATTTAATCTATAGATTTAACTGTTTAGTATGACATGTTTATTCTCCGTGTTTTGGGTTTTCTGCTCATAATCATGTATACGTCCAGGGATTTGTTGACGGCTGTTATATTTTCTCCTTACAGATTAAAGGTTGAAGTTTTGGGGTTCGATTAGGTGGAGTCCAGCCAGTTGTCATGGAAATAATGAATGATATATATTATGCGCCTGCCTTTATACCGATAATTATACGTAGCCGACTGTTACGGAATAAGTTAACACTGATTTCACTGTAATCAGCAGGAGCTACGCTGATCATGTAAAACTGTCGCTGAAAGGAAACTTTGTGAACCACATATTTTCTTTTCTAAGAGTGAATGCATACATGAAGAGTTAAAGTATACATTACCTACAGAACTATACGTGGGGGTGATTTACTACCAACCTAGTAACAAATAACTACTTCTTCTAGGTAGGCTGATTCTGTGTTTGTTGGATAGCATCCACAGTTTTGAAGGCCTCTTTGTACACGATATTCTTGTATGGTCTTTGAGGGAAGAGTCACTGTCTTCAACAATGAGCACCTTAAGTCCTTCAGGAGTTGTAACTCGTGAAAGGGCAACATACAACTGACCGTGACTGAAGACTGGATGTGGCAAGTAAAGGCCAACATAATTTAAGGACTGGCCCTGGCTCTTGTTAATCGTCATGGCATAACATGGTCTCAACGTGAACTTTCGCCGTTTAAGTATGAAGGGCCACTTCGATTTAGTAGAGGTGAGGGTGATTCTTGGTATTAGCGTGGTGTTACCTATCTTTGATCCTGTAATAATTCGAGCCTTTACTACAAACCTGCCAAGTTCTGTGATGATCAGGCGTGTTCCATTACACAAACCCTCTGCAGGGTTCACATTTCTAAGTAGCATGACAGGCAAACCCTCCTTTAGATTCAACACATGTGGAGGCATTCCGGAGAAATTTAGTGTGCTCAAAAATTCAGTAGGATACAGGTCGTTCTGGTGTAAGCTATTAAGTGATGCTTTACAAATTTCATCAGAGCTTTGGTACTTCTGCCCAGGTGATCAAGTTTATCAAACATGTAGTTATTTATTTCAGCAGCATCATCATTTCTAGGAGTCAGTATGGCTCTCTCGCGTAAATAATCTTCGTCATACCGACGTTCCATAAACGCCGGAAAGATTGTGGAGATGATTGTGTCAATAGGGTCATTGGTGTACCGCACAATAAACTGTTCCGGAATTTTCACCCAGGTAGGTTCACCCTCGCCTTCTTTTTTCGTTGCTGGAACAATGCCATCACCAAGGGCCAGAATCCATTTATTAAACCGTTCCTTAGCCACGTCAACCGCGTCGTCTGATGTTTGTTCCTTCACTCGAATACTCTGTATTAACCTATAAACCTGGCAGGAATCCCATAGAGGCGATCTATTAATACACGACTGCACTACATCTTCCCGTTTACCTTTAGGTATAACAGGGAGGATCTGTCTAAAGTCTCCACCAAGTAACATAGTCAGACCTCCAAACATGCGTTCCTTATTTTCTGGTTTCTAATACCCAATTATATCCCTAAGCGTCGTATCAAGGGCTTCAAAAGCATGCCTCTTTGTCATTGGCGCTTCGTCCCATATTATTAGTCGTGCTTCTTGCACTAATTCTGCCAACTGCGTACTTTGCTTTATACCACATGTGCTATTTTCCATTACTTCTAGTGGTATTAGAAAACGGCTATGTGCAGTCCGGCTTCCAGGTAGAAGCAGAGATGCAATTCCTGCGCCAAACAATACAATCAGAGCTGACTAAAGTATGTTCAAAATATTAGACTTAATGGAAGGTCGGGAAAAGAACATGGTTTTGGATGTACGATCGAGCTAGAAATGAGCATAGGCATGTCTTTTTTGTACACACTATAGTGATTACAATAGGTCAGAGAGAATCACTTGGCCTATAAGTGTTTTTTTAATGAGAGGTGCTGCACAAATCAGACCTTAGTAAATTCATAACACAGGATACGGGTACCTGACGATGCGACCGCAACAGCAATCATTTTTTCAGACCTTAGACGCCCAAGTATCGCCCTGTAGAGAAAAGTTTTGCCCGTACCACCTGGGCCATAAACAAAAAAAAAACCTCCTTCATGTTTGTAGACCGATTCAATAACGCGGTCATATATTATTCTCTGTTCACTGTTTAGATCACCTGAAAGTTGGTGATGTGTAATCGTGTCTAGCAATAAATTATGTGCCATTTCTTCCCGGATAAGCCTGTTATCTAATGTTTCGACTAACCGCACGTCAGGTCGCGGAAGGTCCTCAAAATCATCCAATGACTTTCCATTGCGGCGTAGTAGCTCTTGTAATTCAAGAAGGCAGTATGTCCTCTTCTGGTCATCGTCAAGTTTCAATAGTGGATAATGGAAAAGCTTACGTTTTGTGCGAAGAATATCTTCAGATAGTGTCTCCCAGCTTTCTTCCCAGACACGCAGCGGACTGCTGACTTCACAGAATAATAGCATCGTAACAAATAGTGTTCGTAGCTCATGGCCGGATGCCCAGAACTTGGCCTCTTTAATGGCCTCCGTCCATTCTCTGTCATGACTCAAGAGCCCGTGCGCATAGCAGGCTTCTCTGTATGTAGGGTACACATGACCATCAACTGTTCTGATTTCTTCAAAACACCTTAGACCTTTCACGACACCTAAAAGCAGCCTCAGATAGTAATGTTCGCCTGCAGCGGGATTGCAGTACACGATCCGACCAACACATGCTCTACACGTCCTTTTTTCCATATTTTTAGATTACGATCCCAAACATATTTTGATGGCACCTCAGCATACGTAAGCTGCCTTGCAGCTGCATCAACCTTATTGAACTCAAACCACTCGGTAAACACTGTCTCTTTAATGCCTGGCCGGTGGACAGTAGCCTCAATGTTTTCAGTATCGCGCAATGTAACAGGATTCTCACCAGGCAGGTGAAAGGATAGTTTCATAACAGGCAGATAGGAATAGTGTATGTCAAAGGCAAACAAGCACCAAACGGCTTCGCACGCCGATAGGTAGCGGCAATCAAGGGAGTTAGCAATCTCATCTACCTTAGTAATCGTTTCCTTTTGTGTATCACCATCTACACTAATATTGTCATGAATAACCAAAGTAGCTCTGTCCGGGCCTTTGTTCAGATATTTGAATAGGTACTTGATTGCTCTGGATCAATTACACCATTCAACATTTATATGTGATTCGTACTTTAGTAGTAAGTAGCGGTTATACGGGACAACGTGGCCATTTTCAACAGTGTGCTTCCCTTTAATTGCGGTCCTCTTATTCATCCTTCTTCGATAAACAGGATAACCGTCCTCATCTATGGTTGTTTCGCTATAGTATGGCCTTGGATAATGCTTTGAACACTGGCCGTCAACCATGCAGGGAGCATCGTGGTTACCCCGACCACATGGTCCGTGTATCATATGTTTACTCACGACTCTATAGCCTTCTGGATCATCGGTCTCCGATGGTAGTTCTGCGGATATTATATCATCTATATCTGCAGGAGTCTTGCATTTTGCGTCAGTAATAAGCCATACTAAGATGTGCGCATGCGGAAGTCCTCGCTTCTGGAACTCAATTGTGTAAATGCCTGCAAAACAATTAGGAAAACATGTTAAAAAGTCTCTACTAGGAAGATGAACCCCGTGTGACAGGAGGATAACATAAGTAAGGCAACCTGCTAAAGTTTTCCCAAATATGTGTTTATGCATAACGTCATTCATTAATGCATCAAGATTCATTTTGAACACCCGCGATACAATTGGTGGCTATTCATGTGATTGATGGCCACCAGTAGAATTTAACATTGATTCTATTTCCGGTATAACGTCCCAAATCCGATCTATTATATTAAGTGATTATTATAACATTATGAAATGTTGGCGTGTCGGGTAAGTGTTATTTTTCTTTACGAAATATGACCCGACATAAATAGTAAGATGGTTAGTTGTCATATTTAAATAGAATGTTTATTGTCAAATTTTGTTGGGAATTTGACAATTTAGAGGGTTAGAGGGTCTTTAGTGCAAAATAAACTTGGTGGTTAAAAGATGTAATTTGGGAACTAGAGGAGGGGCCTAAAATGTAACTAGGTGATTAAAACAAAAGACTTGGGAAACTCCCAGGTCTGTACATCGCGAGCCAAGGGGGAGGGAGAAAGGAGACCTAGTTCTTGAAGGTTCACCATCAAATTGAGAGTGTTAAGATGGAAATTGAAGTGATGGGGGCTGAAATTCGTGATAAAGGGGGTGTGTAGGCCACGAAATTCTCATCAATTCTAGATCTACAAAACAAGTAAGTAATCCCTTTGATAGGTGAATTCTTGATCTTAATCGAGAGGCCAAATTGTGATGTAAAATCTGTGAATTAAAGGTGTATGAGGTTAGATATGGCATGAGTTTCATTTGCATGACTATAAATCCATGGTTTTGTTAGTTGTTATGTTGAAGAATTTCACCCCAAGAGGGGAATTCGAAAATGAGGATGTGTGTATGGCTTGTGTTGCTTGTCTTGGCTTAAAAGAATGTATATTATGTATTAAAAGTAGTAATGGATGTGGAGTTAGAAGAAAACTTCATGACATAAATTTAGGATGGATAATCTAGTGAATCTCATGGTTGTGTGATAGTTGAATTGAAGTATGCACTCTAAGTGTTTGATAAAATGCCTAAATGAGATTAGTAAATCTCATGTATATTGTGGTGCTCAAATGGGTGTAAAATGTTACGTGGGATGAAAGTATGTATATAGAGGATGGGTAAATTGGTATGCTAAATTGCTAATTATGTATACAAAGTATTATGTGTTTTACACACGCCAAGTGTTTGTGAAAATGCTTAAGAGGAATACGAAGCTTGAAAATTTGTGGTTAAGATCAAAGTGATGCATGGTGTATTTCCTAGTGTCATGAATGATCATAATTGTGAAGTATGTAAACTTAGATGGTTAGTCTAACAAACGTGGAAATATAGGTGAAGCAAATGGAAGCTCGAGTCACCAGCGGGAAGAAAAGACTAAAGCTTAAACCTTCGAGGTAACGTAAGATGTGTTTTGATTATTCATGATAAAATGTGAGTAATCTTATCCTAATTAGCAAGTAATGTTCTGGTTATCTATAAACCATATATTATGTTAGATAAAGAAGGTGTGTCGGGATGAACTCCCGAGGATTTAGTGTGGTTATAAAAAGATGTGGATATTGACCCGTTTGGGTAAGATGTAGATATTGACCCGTTTGGATAAGACGTAGATATTGACCCGTTTGGGTAAGACGTAGATATTGACCCGTTTGGGTAAGATGTGGATATTGACTCGTTTGAGTAAGATGTAGATATTGACCCGTTTGGGTAAGACGTAGATATTGACCCATTTGGGTAAGATGTGGATATTGACTCGTTTGAGTAAGATGTAGATATTGACCCGTTTGGGTAAGACGTAGATATTGACTCGTTTGAGTAAGACGTTGATATTAACCCGTTTGGGTAAGATGTGGATATTGACTCGTTTGAGTAAGATGTAGATATTGACCCGTTTGGGTAAGATGTGGATATTGACTCGTTTGGGTAAAGATGGTTGAAATGACCCGGTTGGGTAGGATGTATGAGCCAAAGTACGCTAATATAGTGTATGTTGAATGAACTCGCTTGGGTTAAGATGAATAAATTAAGGTGTGTTTAGTTAAGTGTGTAAGTTGACCATTGAGTAAAAATGGATAAATTATAGTATGATCATGTAAGTTGTGTAAGGTGATCCGTTTATGTGAAGATGGAATGACACCAATGTGTGTTATACAAAATGTGTATTATGACCCGCTTGGGTAAGATGGAGTAGAACCTATGTGTGTTATACAAATTGTGTAAAATGACCCGTTTGGGTAAGGATGGATAACACCCATGTGTGTTATACAAAGTGTATAATAAAACCCGTTTGGGTAAGATGGGTAGACCAACGAATGTTTATGTAAAGTAGGTTTTATGACCCGCTTTGGGAAGTGGAGATTTCTAACCCGGTTGGGTAAGAAAACAAAACGGATTTAAGATCCAATAAGTACGACCTTCAGGTAAGACGGGAATCGTATTGAATACGATTCCAAGTATAAACCCCTTGGGGTGTAGGTAAGTTACTAGATTGCAACTATATGTTACATTGCAATGGGTAATAGGTGGGAAACAAGGTGGGTGAAGGAATTGATGATTTCCTTGTTACTAGTGGGGGTAATGGGTCAAACGGGTTGGAACGGGTTCATTAACACTTTCCAACTTGTTATTTGACACTTAGTGCAAATGGAAATTGAAGTCTATCTTATAGAATGATTTCATGATGGTGTGACATCTAAAGATGTGGTGGAAATTGAGATTTATGGAAGTTTGGGGTAAAGGGGGCAGAATCTGTGATTCGTAGGCTACGAATCAGGGCAGCCTACGAATCTTGAAAGCTGTCTTTTTATGAAAGCTTGGAAGGAAGGGGGCAGAATCTGTGATTCGTAGGCTACGAATCAGGGCAGCCTACGAATTTTGCAAGCTGTCTTTTTTTTAAAGAAATTATGTTTCGTGCTGATTGGTTACTATTATGCCATTAATACTAATACGTTACTAGTATTGGTGACAGGAAACAAGTAGGAAAGAGGACGGGTCATGGCGGAGCTCGAGCACGATGAACCGAACATCTCATCTATTTTGGGAGGCGTAACTTGTTTAATTATGTCTTATACGAATATTTAATTGTGTACTCTGATTTACAAGAATGATGTGTATGAATATGAACGTAACGAGTGGTTAAACGGGTAGCCTTTTGAATGATAAGCACGTTTAATTAATGAAATTTTCTGGGACGTATTTACACACGTTAAAACAAGTCTTTTAACGGTTCGGGCGTTACAAGTTGGTATCAGAGCCGAGGTTTGAGAGATTCAAGTGTTGAGGGGACACTTGAACTCAAACCGAAAGCTCTTGGTTAGTGAAAGGGGGTGAAGAGATGTTCGGTTCGAGGCTCAATCGCATGACCCGGTAAGTGATTTAAATGTTTTTGTTGTTTTTATTTTTAACTTAATAACCAACAGGGGAGTGAACTTGAGCGTACACGATATGTACGACTCAAGTAAGATTGTATACAAATGGGTTGTGAACTTGAGCGTACATTATACGTATGACTCGAGTAAGAATGTTTAATAAGGGGAGAAGTCAAGCACAACGGTTGGTGTTAACGACACCGTACCTGAGTGCGTAGACAAAGAAAAGGGGGCCCGATGGGTCTAAGGGAGTAGACTTGGTCATACTTTATACGTGTGAAAGGAGTAAGAATGTTTAATAAGGGGGAAGGTCAAGCATAAGGGTGAGTGTTTATGATACTATACCCTCGAGTCTAGACAAAGAATGGGTCGGATGGGCTTAAGGGGAACAAGCAATATGTGAAAGTGTAGGGAATCCTACATTGTTTAAACAATGAAGGATAATCATGAATTAAATAATTATGGTGGAAGTAACCTATTTGAGATAACAAATAGGGTAGTTATGTTAGATTATTTTAACATGAAGATATACAAATGGTTGTGGTTGAACTAATCTACTGTAAGTTCGAGTGTACATGATACGTACAACCCGAATAGGAATGTTTAAAAAGGTGGAGAAATCCACACGAAGGTTGGTGTTTGAGACACCATACCCGCGTGTGTAGACAAAGCAAGGGGTGAACTTTACTTATAATATTAAGAAGAGTAAGTATGTAAAAGAAGAAATCTTACATGCGTGAATAATGTGTAAGATAAAGAGTGTGTTATATGGTTAAGTAATGTGATTCTACTTGTGTTTTACACTGTAGAATAAAAGTATTATATGTGGATGGTGTGGTGAAATTTTACATGTATGAAAAATATAAAATATTGAATGTTATGTGGTTAAGTGGTGCAATTATACTTGATGATTAACAACATAGAATAAAAGTATGGTATGCGGTTAGGCATGGTGATGTCTTACATACATGAAATGTGTAAGATAAAGAATGTTATGTGGTTAAGTGGCTAAATTCTTATTGAGTTAACAATACAGAATAGAAGTATGTTATGATTTAAAGTGGATAAATTCTATTTATGTTGGCAATATAGAATCTGGTGTGTTACACGATTTAATGTAATAAAGTATGACAACATGTTAATACTCTAGTTGTAACAACTAGAGTAAAGTGGGGATTGTTGAGGCTCTACTTGTAATAACAACGTGGAGAAAGGGGGAAATATTAAGAGGTTGTGAAATTCTACTTATGTAGAAATAAGTGTGTGAATGATAAACGTGGAGAAAATTCTACTAGTATAACTTAGTAGAACCAAGCATGACTATACTAGAAGTGGTGAACCTCTACTTTGCATTAACTAAGTGGAGTAATATAAGTGGGGAAAATCCTGTTTGGCGTTAACAAACAGAGAAAATATAAGTTGCATGATTCAAGTTGAAGAAATGTGATTTTCTAGTTAAATAAGAAATCACTAGATTCTTAGATGGCACGAAGTGCCGAGTGGAGGAAATGTAAGTCCTAGAAAGAAAAAGAAAAAAAAAGCTATTGAACTGTAAAGTGGCATGATGCGCTGAGGTGAGAAATTGTGATTTCAGCTAATTAAGATGGCACAAGGTTGATAAACGGCACATGGTGTCAAGTGAATGAAACGTAATTCCGAATTGGAATAGCAACTCATTAAACAAAGCCGGAGTGAGTTAAAAAGGTTGTAGGGTTATACATGTATTAACATGTAGAATAAAGTGCGATGTAAGAACCAAGTGGTGAGATTCTACTCGAGTTAACGATGTAGAATTAAGCACGCATATGATTCTAGTGCGTGACCTCTATCTTGTGTTAATTGAGTAGAGGAGCATACAAAAAGATTGTTAAAAGCATAAATGATCATAAGTTGTAATTGATCCCGGTTGCAGGGATGAGGAAATAATGGTGGAGAAATTCCGTTTGATGATTGAAAAATGGAATAATATAAGCGGATAGACTATGTGGAAGGAAAACCTATTTGGTGATAACAAGTAGGGATCAAGCTATACGTAGTAAGTAGAGAATTCTACTTTGTGTATACAAGTAGAAAAGTAAATGTTGTAAATTCGTGGTGAAAAGTCTAAATTCTAAATAAACAAAGTGGAGCAGGGTATATGTGTGCTCTTAAGTGGAGGAAGGCATGAGTCTTAGTAGGTGAAAACGACATGATAGACAAATCATGTCAGGTTGTTAAGCATGTATTAAAGTAGGAAGTTGAATGAAGCTTACGAGTTGACTGGTATCATGACAGTCACACTCGTGGCTAGTTGGAGCAAAGTAACTAGTTAAAGGGTATTTAGACACCAAAATAAAGATGACGATTAGACCCGCTGTGGTGAATGAACCATAGACGGTCAAGAATGGAGAAAGTTGTAAGAAGGTCAATGAGTCATTTATGGGATCTTAAATCCATATAATCTATTAGTTGCATTGAAATGTGGTGAATTATGGGTGACACGTATAACTTATTGGATGCGTGTGTAAATTTTAAACTCAAGGGGGATAGGTATGACATGTGCAAGGAAGAAGTTTCACGCAAGGTTGAATAGTAATATGGGTGTAGTGGATGATCAGAGTACCTACGTAAGCATATTGTGGGTTAATGATGGATGGAAGTATACTCACAAGGGATAAGAGTATGAATAGTTTCGGGGACGAAACCCCCTTTAAGTGGGGTGGAGTTGTAACGTCCCAAATCCGATCTATTATATTAAGTGATTATTATAACATTATGAAATGTTGGCGTGTCGGGTAAGTGTTATTTTTCTTTACGAAATATGACCCGACATAAATAGTAAGATGGTTAGTTGTCATATTTAGATAGAATGTTTATTGTCAAATTTTGTTGGGAATTTGACAATTTAGAGGGTTAGAGGGTCTTTAGTGCAAAATAAACTTGGTGGTTAAAAGATGTAATTTGGGAACTAGAGGAGGGGCCTAAAATGTAACTAGGTGATTAAAACAAAAGACTTGGGAAACTCCCAGGTCTGTACATCGTGAGCCAAGGGGGAGGGAGAAAGGAGACCTAGTTCTTGAAGGTTCACCATCAAATTGAGAGTGTTAAGATGGAAATTGAAGTGATGGGGGCTGAAATTCGTGATAAAGGGGGTGTGTAGGCCACGAAATTCTCATCAATTCTAGATCCACAAAACAAGTAAGTAATCCCTTTGATAGGTGAATTCTTGATCTTAATCGAGAGGCCAAATTGTGATGTAAAATCTGTGAATTAAAGGTGTATGAGGTTAGATATGGCATGAGTTTCATTTGCATGACTATAAATCCATGGTTTTGTTAGTTGTTATGTTGAAGAATTTCACCCCAAGAGGGGAATTCGAAAATGAGGATGTGTGTATGGCTTGTGTTGCTTGTCTTGGCTTAAAAGAATGTATATTATGTATTAAAAGTAGTAAAGGATGTGGAGTTAGAAGAAAACTTCATGACATAAATTTAGGATGGATAATCTAGTGAATCTCATGGTTGTGTGATAGTTGAATTGAAGTATGCACTCTAAGTGTTTGATAAAATGCCTAAATGAGATTAGTAAATCTCATGTATATTGTGGTGCTCAAATGGGTGTAAAATGTTACGTGGGATGAAAGTATGTATATAGAGGATGGGTAAATTGGTATGCTAAATTGCTAATTATGTATACAAAGTATTATGTGTTTTACACACGCCAAGTGTTTGTGAAAATGCTTAAGAGGAATACAAAGCTTGAAAATTTGTGGTTAAGATCAAAGTGATGCATGGTGTATTTCCTAGTGTCATGAATGATCATAATTGTGAAGTATGTAAACTTAGATGGTTAGTCTAACAAACGTGGAAATATAGGTGAAGCAAATGGAAGCTCGAGTCACCAGCGGGAAGAAAAGACTAAAGCTTAAACCTTTGAGGTAACGTAAGATGTGTTTTGATTATTCATGATAAAATGTGAGTAATCTTATCCTAATTAGCAAGTAATGTTCTGGTTATCTATAAACCATATATTATGTTAGATAAAGAAGGTGTGTCGGGATGAACTCCTGAGGATTTAGTGTGGTTATAAAAAGATGTGGATATTGACCCGTTTGGGTAAGATGTAGATATTGACCCGTTTGGGTAAGACGTAGATATTGACCCGTTTGGGTAAGACGTAGATATTGACCCGTCTGGGTAAGATGTGGATATTGACTCGTTTGAGTAAGATGTAGATATTGACCCGTTTGGGTAAGACGTAGATATTGACCCGTTTGGGTAAGATGTGGATATTGACTCGTTTGAGTAAGATGTAGATATTGACCCGTTTGGGTAAGACGTAGATATTGACTCGTTTGAGTAAGACGTTGATATTAACCCGTTTGGGTAAGATGTGGATATTGACTCGTTTGAGTAAGATGTAGATATTGACCCGTTTGGGTAAGATGTGGATATTGACTCGTTTGGGTAAAGATGGTCGAAATGACCCGGTTGGGTAGGATGTATGAGCCAAAGTACGCTAATATAGTGTATGTTGAATGAACTCGCTTGGGTTAAGATGAATAAATTAAGGTGTGTTTAGTTAAGTGTGTAAGTTGAACATTGAGTAAAAATGGATAAATTATAGTATGATCATGTAAGTTGTGTAAGGTGATCCGTTTATGTGAAGATGGAATGACACCAATGTGTGTTATACAAAATGTGTATTATGACCCGCTTGGGTAAGATGGAGTAGAACCTATGTGTGTTATACAAATTGTGTAAAATGACCCGTTTGGGTAAGGATGGATAACACCCATGTGTGTTATACAAAGTGTATAATAAAACCCGTTTGGGTAAGATGGGTAGACCAACGAATGTTTATGTAAAGTAGGTTTTATGACCCGCTTTTGGGAAGTGGAGATTTCTAACCCGGTTGGGTAAGAAAACAAAACGGATTTAAGATCCAATAAGTACGACCTTCAGGTAAGACGGGAATCGTATTGAATACGATTCCAAGTATAAACCCCTTGGGGTGTAGGTAAGTTACTAGATTGCAACTATATGTTACATTGCAATGGGTAATAGGTGGGAAACAAGGTGGGTGAAGGAATTGATGATTTCCTTGTTACTAGTGGGGGTAATGGGTCAAACGGGTTGGAACGGGTTCACTAACACTTTCCAACTTGTTATTTGACACTTAGTGCAAATGGAAATTGAAGTCTATCTTATAGAATGATTTCATGATGGTATGACATCTAAAGATGTGGTGGAAATTGAGATTTATGGAAGTTTGGGGTAAAGGGGGCAGAATCTGTGATTCGTAGGCTACGAATCAGGGCAGCCTACGAATCTTGAAAGCTGTCTTTTTATGAAAGCTTGGAAGGAAGGGGGCAGAATCTGTGATTCGTAGGCTACGAATCAGGGCAGCCTACGAATTTTGCAAGCTGTCTTTTTTTAAAGAAATTATGTTTCGTGCTGATTGGTTACTATTATGCCATTAATACTAATACGTTACTAGTATTGGTGACAGGAAACAAGTAGGAAAGAGGAAGGGTCATGGCGGAGCTCGAGCACGATGAACCGAACATCTCATCTATTTTGGGAGGCGTAACTTGTTTAATTATGTCTTCTACGAATATTTAATTGTGTACTCTGATTTACAAGAATGATGTGTATGAATATGAACGTAACGAGTGGTTAAACGGGTAGCCTTTTGAATGATAAGCACGTTTAATTAATGAAATTTTCTGGGACGTATTTACACACGTTAAAACAAGTCTTTTAACGGTTCGGGCGTTACATCCGGCCACTTTGGATTTGCAGTAAACAAATCCGGGTTGCCGTACGTTCGACATAAAGCCATAGCATTTTGATAGTTGTTCACCATATATCTTGGGCTCCCCGTGAAACTTGAAGGGAGGACAATTCTCTGACCAATAGCATCCGCTCTTGTGTCCCCTTGGGTTACAGCATCACATATATTATTGTACAGCTCGACACGCAAGGTACTTTGATTGTTGCGCGTCCAGCTAAGTCTCTGTTCTTCGACAGCTGTATAAGCGTCTACCAAAAACTGCTGGAATAGGCGACCACCTTGCAACACAGTATTCCACTGGTTTTGACGTGGGTGAATGATGTAACAATAGTACTCTCTCATTGTAATGCACTTTCTTTTCGTTCTACGCTTTCCGGTGTTGCGTTCGTAAAGTATGTTCTCGTGAAATCCTTTATCCCCGTATGGAAACAGTAGAGGATATTGTAATGCCATATAAAGATGGTGTGTTTCGGATATCCGTTTTAATGATCCATCTTTCATCTGTACAACTATGCCCCTCTTCTCCTCGCTATCACCAAAATCACTTGTTACCAGTATCGCAACCTCCGATGCATTAGGTGCATTGTATTGGCGAGCGTCCACTTTATAAGTTAACAGCCGCACCTGGCATTCACGTCTCCCAGAATCATGAAACCAATCACGTGCCATTCTAAAGGCTTTGGCAATAGAACTGTACGTATTGAACATTTCAACCAAAAGTGAAACGATTTCTGGGTCAACGCTGTCACCTTAAGAGGCATCTTTTTTCAGAGCATTCACACGATTTCGTACTTCGTTCAGCGTGTCATAAAAGTAAAGCCGTGCATATTTTGGTGGCTTCCCTTCCACAGGAAGCAAGGAACCTATTAGATGGTAATTTTGTCCACTTACTCGGAACGTATATACACCCCTACCATTGTTTACTGAGTGATCAATTCTAGCGCCAAAAGAAGTGTAGCAAAACATACTGTTGTAAATTCTTATCTTTTCTCTAAACTGAACTGCGCCAGGATTTCAAGATTGTAGTAAACGTCTAAGCGGCTGGGGTGGTTCTAACTGTTCTGGCAACAATATCTTTCCTCCTTGACAGCATGAGGAGAAGGTGACCTCCCCGTCATCACCAATGTCTCTGCTCCGTTCTGCGTACCACATTAAAGCTTTGCAGTTAGTGCACACTGTTGTCGGATCCCCAAGGTTAGAGTAACCTACCGGCACACCTGCTTTGCAGAAAGACATAACATAACGTATAAGACATCGCTTACTGTTTAAAACTATACAGTAGATATTTTTTACTTGGTAGGTTTATTTTAGAAATAAGACATGTACGATTTCAATATAAAAAACAACTTATATGGAAGCTTGCTTGGCAGGAAGAGTGGCCGAGAGACACAGGCAACGTAGGGTTTAGCTGGGTTTATGTTACGAATGTTTAACATATGAGAATGAGGGATGCTGTAAACATACCTGCAGAAGCAGACGCTGTTACTTTAAGTCGGCTGCCTACTAAACAATGAACAAAAATATTTTAGGAACACCTCTCTATTGTAAAGACATAATTTAACGGAGTATAAAGCTTTAAAGCTCCCGGAAGCCTACTCTTCATTCGAAACGTGTAAAAACAATGATAGACCAATCAACTATAACGTATGGAAGTGGAGGCGAACCTTTTTTCTTGCGTCGTTTACAATTCGTGCTTGAGGACGGATCACCGTTCCCTGCGAATACAGTCGTTCTTTTAATCAGGCAGGTTAAAAGTTAAACAATTTTAAAATCGCATATTGACAGAAAGTAGTATGCAAGCCATTGTTCACAAAGGGGGTAACATGCTGGCCAAACCAAGTACGTCATATGAAAGTAAATGTTGGCAAAGGAGATTAAGAACGTGGGAAACCGGTACTTTGTGGTTGCTTTCTCCTAGCCTTCGATGTCACCCCAGGTGTACCTCCTGCAAGCCAATATCTTAAGTTAACATAACAATTAAGTAGTATGGATAAATAGGATGACATAAACTTGTGAAAGTAACGGACCTGATATAAAATTTGGCATAGCTGGCCCCGGAAAGGATTGGACTGCGTAGGACAAAGGAAAGCAGTTACAAAAGCAGGCATATTTTTTCATGATGCACACATTACAAAAGTAACTAATTGACACCGAACACATAAGCCTTGAAAAGGCGGTATCTAACCTGCTATTGACTTCCTTTTGCGGTTACAGTTGCTAATACCAGGCCGGCTAGGTCCGGGCACATCCTGATTAACGGCCTGTAAAGTAGAGTTCGCTGCCCCACATACCACTTGTGGTGGGTGGGTGATATCATTAGCCTCACGCATTCGAAGACCATGGTACGACTGATTAAGCTGACTACTACCCCCTACCTCCTGGTTGGTGTACTGCAATGTTGAATCCGCTGACCTACATATAGGCTGAGATACCTCAATAGTATCATTAGGCTCTACTATTCGCAGGCCACAGTATGATTGCACCATTCCGTTGCTCAATACAAACTCCTTACGCTGAATGGTTAATGGAGCAGGTTCAATTAGTTGCAGCCCACAAAAATGTTGCAGCTTCCCATCAGATGTGACGGATGTGCTATGTTGCTGTTTCAATACCTCTTCACGCATCATATGACGTGTACAATTACAACTAAACAGCACTGAAGGTAAGGGAGAACACAAATCTGTTCATAAACATACTCCAGGCTAGGTGACTTTCAAACATCCAATACCGACACTGTCTTCTCTGGCCTTAAATGGTGAGTGAAGTTCAATGAAAATGGTATGTGATGGTTGAATGCTCTACTATCTAACAAACCAATATATATCTAGAAACTCAGAATGTAAGTTTTACCTTTAAAGGTTACGCTGGGAGGCAGAGAGGCTGGGAGGAAAGCTAAGAGGTAACAGATTAATGAAAGCAATGATGACAGTCGTCCCATGAGCTGTCAGTAATGACATATAAATGATATATAAACACAGTAGGACTATCCTAAATAACATAATATAGCACTTTACTTTATACATTGTATAACTGGGTAGTAATTGTGACACGATACAGGTTAGAACAGCAAATTAAACAGGGGACCTGTTTTCCCAAAATTTATAGCCCCAAGGTCCCCTATGATAAACGGGTGCGTCTTATTTAGTATGGCCACAATGATGTGAAACCATACAACAATACAACACTACAGCCATCCATTATTTTTTACATAAGACATAAGATGATAACCACATAAGCGATGACAGTTCGCCGATCCTGCATTAACAGGCACACGTGGAGCATTAAAGTAACATCTTCATGTGGGAAGACTAAGTAGACCATGCATACGTAGTCTGGATATATTTCGAGTAGGCAGACAGCGTGGGTGTATTTTGAAAACGTCTTCTATGTTAATAACACCTATCAATTCATATTACCTAAATACACTATTACGGCACAGCTACCATACAACAGAACACCAAAGGATGAAATCACGATGTACAATACGATTTGGCAGCATTTCATTTTAAGAGTGATTTTTTGTTACAATTACAATAGCCTACATAGTTACATTACAAAGAACCAAAGATGGAATACACGGAATTGTTTTAAGATGTTATGGTTACCCTCTTTGCAATGTTACTAAAGTTGATACCAGAAAAACAGTTCAGGTTGTTCATAGATATGATATCGGCTTTGACACTCAATATAACCACACAACAAATCGTTTAGACACAACATGTTTTATAAGTAAGCGTCAATTAATAAAACATAAAAGGTGATTGAGGAAACGGGTGCTACACCAAAACATAATAACTTGTAGGAAAAGTTGGCCAACCAAATAGAAAACAATGTTTCGATAGATCAAACAATGGTAAAGTAAAAAAAAAGAACTAATATTTTATTCTCAGCTGGAAGGTGGTTGTCATTACTGGTACTACTTCGAATCACACACATATTGAAAACCATTGACAGGTTCCTGCATACCAGTCTTCATCCTCGGAGTCGATTATATGCGCGCGACTGCAAAAACGTTAATAAAACCCAATTCATATCAGACAATAATGAGACCAATATTCTTACATGCCCGACAATAATAACACACTATTATAAAGGTTCTAACTTCAGCTATACAATAAATAAGAGAATCAGCAAGTAAGTGGGAGGCACAATACGCGTATGCAAAAAAGGCAGCACCTTACCGAGGCCTGCCCTTAGCAATGGTCGTTAAACGGTCATCTGTAAATTCGTCCTCCACAGATTCGTCACTCGCATCAACATGATAATCCCTGCAAAGCGGTGATTACATGTTAAGGATAGGGGAACAAAGTAACAAAACAGGGGTCAAGAAGACACTAACAGGCTACATGCATTGGTGGTTGTATCTCCTGAAGGAATAGCTGCTGAAGCTGCTTTCCTCAGGCGCTTGTTGGATGCTATTGCGGCTGATACCCCACCCTCTACACTGTTTTTTACAAGCAATGTGAAGGCCGCTTCTGTGGTTGTGTTTTCAGCAACCCTTCCACCTACCACTGTACGCCCCAAAGCAGCTGTAGCAGCTACTGGATCACTGTAAATTGATGAGAACAATAGCCAGAGAGTTAGAACAATGCATCAATAAACAGCACAACACAGCCAACATAACACATACATTGCTTTCCCTCTTCCTTCTGTCTTCTTTGCGGGCGTAATCACCTCAAACTCACCATGCTTCAGGCCCGCGACAGAGGAGGATTCCTTTGCTATAACTTTAGGGTTCTCTTGCCCATCACTGCTAGCCGGTATTTCGGGTGCGTCTCCAAGCAAAACCTGAGCACAGTTAAAGCTCTCATACTCCCCGTACTGGTAGTAAGTCCGAGCTTTTAATTCAACCACAAACGTCTGGCCAACCAATTCTTTCATCACATTCGGGAGCACGCTGTCATCCTCAACCGCATCCTAGACACAACAGCCCATAAACACAATTGAAAAACATAAACAGCCCATCGGTGGTAACCTACTGACCGAGGGGCACAAAACATTACCTGATCATTGAGCAACGATTTCGCTGTACGCTTCAACAGGTGTTCACCGCATTCATCAAACAAAACAATAACAATGTGCGTTATTGCATCCTTTACATCAAGCTGCGGCCTATACCTATGGTATCCCTTAAATAGGGGTTAGTTTTATACACCAAGCACACAAAAAATACGCTACAATACGGAAGGCAACAAATCGTTTGTACCGTGCCCGTGGAAACATAACAGGCATGTCACATGCCTCACACCAGAAAGTCCCATTCTTTCGAACCACACCTTTCCTACAACGCCCATCATTTCATGTGAAGTTGAACCAACTGTTCTTGACGCACACATTTGTTACCGTCAGGGCACCTCTAAAAAATGCTGCCTGTTCCAAGAACAGAGTAACACGTCAACATGGTACTATGTAATAAACCCAAGATAGAAACGGGATACACATGTTGCGATATGAGGAACCTGGTTTTTGTTCTACCGTGCCATTTGCAGTAGTTCACCCAGTGTACCGGCTTTATGCAACTGCTCACCAACTGCCTGTGGCTCTTGACGCAGGTCAGCATGTCTATGAATACAGAGTAGAAGGTGAGAGCAACATAGAAAATGCTAAACAAAAGCTGACACGGATAGATTTACTTAACAGTACCTTAACGATGCATTCAACTTTCCCAGCAATGGTATACTATTGGAGTCCAAGATTAGTGTGGAAGATGAGCTGGACAGTGTCAGGCCACCTTCAAGGAACCACTATTAACAGTGTAACCCGTGTAATTCTCATAAGGTTATAAAGAGCGGTACACATACCAAGGTAATATTTGACGCTCATTGACGTCAATATGACTGCATAGGGGTCTGTTTTCTTTTGTTTCTGTTGAAGGAAGGCCTCCCCAAGCTTCCCCCACAGTGTTACCGGGACATAGCGACCACTGTTAAGAAGGTATGAAAAGGAAACATGGTTTACTTTAGATGAAACTGTGAGGAATAGATAATGTTACCGTTCGTTATGCAGCTGAAATTCTAACGTCTCCCTCCCGCTTGCCTGCTTTATTACAAACCCGACACTTAAAACATAGCCAATCACATCTGAGTAAAATAGAACACACATCCAAAAACGGAAGTCACAATCAACAACAATAAAAACAGAACAACCTCAACCTAAAGAAACATCTCATAAGGAAACCAATAAAAGAAATCCGTTTTTAAGAAGATTAACTATAAATACCAAACGGCACAATAGGACGAACAATGCAGAAATGAGACAACAATTTACATATCAACGGTTGCCATAGAAACAGAACATACCAACAAAGTACTTGTTACCAGTAACCTGTAAATCTTCAAGTTCCACTAACGAAAAAGGATGGCGCACAAAACCTTCGTGGACCCCAGGCACCTTCCTAACCACTGTTGAACCCTGAAGTTCAATCATAAACCGATTGTCCTTCAGTATACGGTATTCACTCCGGTTATTCTGAACTGAAAAATCCTTCAACACATACACTCCCCCTTCAACCAGCTTATCCACAAAGTAGTGCGCAATGTTGCTTCTGGCAGTCGCATGAATACAATGGCCCTACATACGACATGAGTTTGTTGATCACTATTACAATAAAAGTAAATATGAGCCAGTAAAACTAAAAATGGAAGAAGTTACTAACATCGTTGTCAGATAAGATGTAATCTGTACTCATATATCGTCCAGTAACGTTGTTGCAATCCCATCCTCTACACACCATGACAAACAAGGGCCCGAGTATCCTAAATCCAAGTCCTCAAAACAGGAACCTGATGCTTGAAGGCCCTGTAACACCTCTCCAATAGGTCGCTTCGACATTCCAATATTCCTTTAGCTTCCTTGCTATACGGATGAATAAAAGTACCACGTAGCCTTAGGTGTATTCGAGACCCTTTAATAGGTACCAGGGAGACCTCCGGGCTGAAGAAACGGCCGGCCATTAACCACATGAGTGATAACAGGACGATACTGAATGCAATGAGCGAAATTGAGAAGGCTTAATCAATGTCGGGTCTTTAAACCCATTAATTTGACTAAAACACACACCGGCTCCTTCAAGTTGGGCTATCAAAACGCCGTAAGAGGAAGAGTAGCAAACCTTAAAATAACCTCCCATTGCTAATTGCTAATAATACCTGAAACAATATCAGAGGAATTATGTGGGCAGCAAGGCTAATTTTGTGTGCCATCGATAATTGAAAATATGTAAGACTTAGATTAATAATTGACACATGTATTCTCATACCCCAAATGAATAAAGACGTAATATACATGTAATATTTTATTTAAATATGATATACATAACCGAAGCAGAGTTAATACACGCGACAGAAGACATGGGTACAATCCCGACAACATTAGTAAACTACCTCATAAGACCGCGTATGAAGTGGGAATATACAATTGATACAAACAAAGACGTCACGCAAGCATTACACTTTAGTGGCTTCCATTTTTTAATAACCATATTAATCTAACAGAACCAAAATCCTATTGACTTCAAGATGCCCACATTTGTAAACATAACACGTGAACTGAAACCTAACCGTACTGATTTTTTTTACAACTAACTCTAATATTTATGAACTCTGACAACATCACCAAATTACATGCTCTTTTAACTTGGATTCACCTAATAAACTTATAGTGGAGTTACGTGTCACATTACCAGGTTTGTTTTGTAACATTTCTATTTGGGGCATGGTCATATGTAGGCCAAATGTTTTAAATTATAACTCTTAAAATGGAGAGCAGAACCTACTGCATATTAAGGTATACTCATCTTTATCTTCACTAAACAAAATATAATTATTTTCATTTTCGCTAGATAAACATGCTTACATATACCAAACCTGGTTACATTTAACAATTCAATGTTTAGACCATACTAACACTATTACAAATATAAGACAACATACCACATTACCAGATTTGTTAGCTGGTATTTGTATTTGTAACACGCTAATATGTCATTAAAAACGTTTTACTATCTTTACAGTAACGATCATATTTGTAATTTATAACACATACATACATAATTAAACTTCGAAACACATTATAAAACCATCAGCAAATTAAAAGGGCAGGTAGCATTCTCATTATTAATTAAACGTGTTCTAATTCTATAGTTAAGAATAGTTTGTCTGCTAAGAACATTAACCATGGCACCTTTATAGGATGCTCATTTCTTTATGACTTAGTTGAAGGTGGCAACTTGCAAGGTGTAAATTTTAATACATTAAGCGGAATTTCAAAATGAGAAATCGTATTTCTAAAAATGCTCAGAACGCTTCAGCCAAATCTCACATATTACAAATGTTAAACACATTGAAAATCACTATGAAAATTAGAATACCTAACCATGTTAAAATCCACATTATAAAATAAATTATTTAAAACAGGGGTGATTAAAATTACCTGGATCCAAAACCCAGCCCAAAAATAGCCGACATTCGGGCTCCCAGAATGCGAAAATATTCGGATATCCGGATTTTTTGGATTCGGGCCCAGATAGCGATTTTGGAAAAATTACACCATATCGGATACCCCAAAACCCGAAATATAGGGCACAGCCGGCAACTCACCAACCCCTTCGTCCCATCTGGTTAGGCGTCCACGCCGGTGTCATCGGCTCGGCTTCTGAGTCGGTAATTAGGTCGCTGCCATCTTCATAATCGACGGCATCTGTAAAATCGTGTGGGGTGAGATCGGCGTAACGAAAGACCAAATCAGGGATTCACTCGCCGCATGTGACTTAATGGCCATCATTTTGAGGTCCGAAGTTGTCAGATCCATGATTCAGATACCTCTTATAATTAAAGGGTCAGTCAATCTATACTCCCGTCGTTCTTTGAATGAAATTGTATTCACTTGTTTCCATGAACAGATGTGTTCTTTGTGTGTTGGTTTGAAGATTTTGTGTTAATCAACAGATATATTTTTCCGATACTATCTATGCCTTTTCAAATCTATCGATTTTCTGGCTGTGATATGTGGGTTAAACCGATTATATACTTTTAAATAACTTCAAGCATCAATTGTAAGACATAATTTTACTTTTAATCCAAAGGGATGATAAAGGAAAATCAATAAGCGGGTTATAATACAATTCCTGAAATACACCGGGTCATAAACCAATTCATGATGTAAAAAGAACCGCTGATGACGTCAGAATAGCCCAACCCGCTGATAACGTAAACACAGACAACGGGTCGGGTCATTCATGATCCACGTATAATTTAATTTCAATTGTGGTCCAAAACTTTTAATATTAAGCCGTTTAGTATTTTTCCATCTAATCAAACAATACCATAATATTAATTTAACGCTTCAATCCAAATGTCATAATCATAACCGGTGTCTTACTTAACCAATTTATTCATTGTTTCTTTATCTTCATTGTTATGCCCGAGCACTATGCATTACATTGGAAGCCGGGAAAAAACTGGCGACAATTCTAGTCACCGGAGAAGGGGTTCGAACCAAAGTAACAGCAACAGTGAGAATCCATACAGTGCCCCCGTTGGCAAAAACGAAGACATACCAATGCACCCGTCGAAACCTGTAGCGTACGACAATCAAGGCCATATTGGGCAACTACAACCAACGAAAGAACCTGGGTAGAAGAAAGAAAAGGAAGAAAATCAATAGGTAAACATGTAATAGAAAATGTAATATTCGGATCTTATGTAATAAAGTTGGTATTTTGCGAGTATCCGGTGGTACATTTTTTCCCACCGGAACTAAGCATAGGGAGACAGCCTCCGGTGGTACATTTTCTTCCCACCGGATGCAACCAAAAGGCCTTTACACTCCGGTGGTACATTTTCTTACCACTGGATCCAACCATAGGTATATTAACATTTAAATTGAATAAACCAAAACACGTAATAAAAATCAACTTACACGACGTAGGAGGTCCGACGGGTGAGGAGGCGGAGGAAGGGGCGGGAGGGGGGATTGACAGCCAATTCTACATGGCTTTATATACATCATTAGAACCATGTAGAAGCTAAAAATTAAATAAGATGAATTCAATTCCATGAGTTGCGAGAATTCCAAAGATTGTCATTTAACATGAACAATTAACAAACACTATAGAATTTGGATGGTTTTCTTTATTATCAAATTTAATCATCGCCATTAACTCAAATATAACGGGGTTAGAGAATTCGTATGGGTTGATAATGATGTATCATATTTAATCAACCATTCACCACCATCATGATGATGCATGATCATGTATCATGATGTTAATTAAAGACGACGCTTAAGAGTGTAGTACCGAATGCTTGGTTTCAAGTACACCGTATTTATGATTTAGCATTCATTATGGTGTCACAATTGTGCCATTGCTCAACTTTTAGTGATATATAGATTAATTATTTAAATAAATAAGCAAATAAATTACTAAATAAATGAAAGACTTTAGTGAATTAATAATTTAAATAAGTGAATTATTATATGTCTAGGTCAAGTTTTATAAAAATGTAATAAAAGAACGATGTTTCGTCAATAAACTAATACTTATAATTAATAAAGATAGTTTGAAAAATGATTTGGTGGTTTATTTAATAGATAAGTTTCTAAATAAACTACTAACAATTAACTAAATAAGTGGATGTTTTATAAAAATAGTTAGGTTTATTAGGTGTGTATTTGTTCTAAAAAGTTTGTAAGGTTTTTATAAATTTGTAGAAACTTAAATATGATGAATTATACATTTTATCGAAGTTAAAAAACTTTGTGAATGTATTTATAATTTTCTGGAATATTTATATTGTTTTTAGAGGTTTTTATGGTTCAAAACAAGTAAAATAGCAACAAAAAAACAGAAAAACGGTCCACCGGGTTCGAACCCAAGACCTTCTGATTCATATATAGCATAGTAACCACTAGGCTATCACCCCTTTTTGAGTTTTGTTGGTCCGAAATCAAACCAAGAACACGATATCTAATCACAAACGAGTGCAGAATCCTCGTGTGTGATTGATTCAAGAAACAAGTAGAAGAAATAGACTAGATCTAATGTAAAGATCTAATCTTGAATGAGAAACCCTACTTGATGAAGCTGATCGTAAACAGAAATGCACACAGAAATCGTAAACTATCTCTTGTATGTTTGAAAAGCTTGAATGAATCATAAACATGAGGTGGTATTTATACGACCTCTTACAAGCACATGGGCCAATCATAAACTCTAAATAAGCCCAAACATAAACAAATAATCGGCCCACATGGCCTATAAAACAAACTAAATAAAGCCCAAAACTAATGTTCATGCCTCTAATAAACATAGCCCAACAATCTTCCCCTAGGCATGAACCATTAGACCACCTATGGCAGCTGCAGATCGAATCTGAACGTGTTCTGCACATTATTTGACCACCATCCGTTCTCCACGATCCGATTCGCTGTTCCATGAAAGATCCCCACCCTTATAGCATTCTCCATGTCGTTCTCATCCCCGAGAATAGGTTGGGAGGCGAGGAGCTTTATGTCTCTTTCTCCAAATCTCAGCAAATCGACCAGATCATAGAACCGGAATTGCCTCATCCTTTTGCAGAGCACCACCACCTCATGAGTTGTTGGGTCATAACACCAGCAGACAAAGTTCTTGACAAGTGTACCGTCTTCAATCTCATCCAACATATTGATCACTCTTGTGCGTTTGGTGGGTGGTCTCCTTGCTTCACCAATAGACTCTCCAGTTACTGGGTCAGTGCCAGTCTCAACCCATCTTACTTGCCTTAGCTCAAAATTTTTGGATCGAGGACAATAGGTTCAAGAGATGAGAGACTTAAGGATACCCACCAGAAAGACTAATCCAATCCATAATTGCAAAGTTATCTTCTAGATGGTTCAACAAATTGTTTCTAATAAGATCTCCTTCAGGGCTGTTCCATCTGTTGATGTAAGGAGCTTTCAGCAGGCTTCTAATCTCAGGCTCAGTCCAGGTATGAAATTGAGCACGTGTTTTGTAGTATTCCACTGGACTGTATCCGTCACGGATTACGGCAAATAATTTCTTCTCTGAATCATAGTGCCAACACAGAATGGTCTCACGACTCCCCCTTTTGTCTATTGAGCTTTCACCTACATCTATGGTGTATTGTGTGGGGGCTGGACCTTGGAAGAATTCTCTAAACCAGTTGTCGTGACCTTCAGGCGCTTTGGAGATGACCCTTCCACTTCGGGCATAATCAGACATTGCAATGGAGTCATCTCCATCATCTTCTTGAGCAGCACTGGTACCTTGAGCTCCTTGAGATGAGCTTTAACCTGTGGCACCTGAAGTGTTGGACTCCACAACACTCTTTAATCCGGTAAATTTCTTCTTCAAGTCCATCAGGGCCTCATAAAGATACTTCATTCTGTTCTTGTCCGCCACTTCCTTCTCTTGTAATCTTCTATTTTCAGCCTGGAGAGCTTTTATCTCATTCTCTCTGATTCTGTTCAGAGACATCAGAAAGTTAATATGAGGATCAACGCTTATCCTCATCTCAATTGGTAGCTCAGCAGCTTGAAGTGGGCGGAAACTTGGTATAGCAGTTGGTGGCAAGCTTCTTCCACTAGGGACACTTATTCTGACTGGGCTGGGTATAACAACAGTGTTATCAACCTCCATAGATTGCCTTTTTTCATGAACAGGGCTACGTTCATTTAGAAGAGGGCTTTCAGTTTGCACCTGGGCAGGCTGATCTTCAGCAGTTTGTGCAGGGTTTTCTTCTTGGGTAGGTTGACTTTGAGAGCTAGACTCAGTTGGATCGACCATTAACAGGCTTGAGCTAGTCTTTGTAAATTTGAACCTTATGCTTCTTGGATCAGTCTTCTTCCTTGGAGATGGTTCACGAGCAGGGATGGGTTCTTCAAGTACATCCTCCATATTCAGACTCAGTTCGGGAGGGGTTACATCGCTGCTTGAAGACATGTGCATGTCATCCCTTGATCTCTTGTGACTGATGGGTCCCAAATTCCCATATCTGTCATCATCAATAACATTTTCATAAGTTGGGAAGATGTCGTCCATAATGTTTTCTTCATCCGAAGGGATCACCTCATCTTCTTCTTGCACATTAACAGCTGGAGTTGCTGTTATATCTTGATCTTCTGCAACTGATGCATTAACAGTTGGCACACCGGCTTCTGGCTCAGGCTGTTCAATCTCTTGTTCCCTGGCTACCTCGGGAAATGCACCCCTCTTTACCCATTTAAGTCTTCCTTGAAAACTGTTTTTACCCTTTCTATCTTGGGTTTGCAGCCCAAACACTCCACAATCCATCACTTTTATATCCAGTTTCTCTATTCTCTCTTCTATCATTGGGTACTTCTCCATGACCACCATTTGTACAAACCTTGGTGTCATCAGGAACTGTTCTCTGGCGCTCAGGTCAGCATTGCCTATCCAATCTAATAACATCATCTTGGAGAAATTAAAGTTCCAATCCAAGGCCAATGCGACGAATGCAGTTCCATGAAGCTTGTTGAGCTGATCGAAGCTTGTTCTTTTGCCCAGAAAGGATTTCTGCATGTAATGTGCCAGGCATCTCCAATAATGGGGTAGCAGCTTCTTAAAGATAGGCGGGAATTTTCCTTCATAACCCATGGATTGAGCACCCGCCAAAACAACTTCCTTTGAATATTCAATCGGATCGATAGCACGATCATTGATGTTCAGCCCTTTTCTGATGTCATCCTCCTTAATCACAATCTCCCTGTTCTGAATCCTTGCAGTAATTGTTGTTTTATCTACATCAGCTCTAGCAGAACCCCAAAACTCGCTCACAAGCATCTCATCAATAAGCACATTCGTCCTCAGGGCATGGTTTATCTTTCAAGTATTCATCCCGGCCACCAGAGAATAAAATAGTTCCATATGCTTCTCTGGCGGGTCTTCAAGATATGCTGGGATGCAGTGATCTTGTTCGAACTTTATCTCTTCGTCTAGCATCTCGTCTGCCATCTAAGAAAGACAAGACACATGTATCAGACATATTCATCACAGCTTAATTATGTTTTTCAACATCTTCTTGAAGTTCAATTGATTATTACGTTAAATTTTTTAAGTTCAGAAAATCTCAATTTAAACTTTCAAGCGAAAAATATTTGACTTTGAATCACAAATTAACAAACATTATTGATTTTGTCTTAAAACACACAAGTTTAATGAGTTTTAACAAAAATTAAGAGTTTATGATTCTCATTTAAGGTTTAATGAGTGTTTGCGATCCATAAAACACGTTTACGATCCAATACCGGTGTTTATGATTGTCAAAATGGGTTCACGATTGGGTCGAAATCAGATAAGTCGTAAACATTTAAGCCCAATCGTAAACGCCATAAAACCCTTAGCCCGATCGTAAACGATATCGTAATCACGGATCGTAAACTCTTATCGTAATCATCGATCGTAAATGATAATCGTAAACACGAATCGGAAACACCAACGGTCGTCTTCATCACGATAATCGTAAACACGCATATCCGCCATAGCCAGACCTGCAACAACTTCGTAAAACCCGTTAAACACCCCAGTCATGAAAAATGAATGTTTTATCTCTACCTTTCAAGTGTTTCAATCACGAAACCGACTTCTAAACACCCAAAATCGACTTGAAATGAGTCAAAACCGAAGATGATCTTGAATTAGGGTTCGAAACAGAGAAATCGGGAAAAGACAGCCTAAACTTTGAGAAAACAGTTGATTGAACGGTGGTTCTTGCTCGGAAAAGGATTCCGATGATGATGGTAGGCTCGGATTTTACAAAGGACGGCCTGAGATGGATGCGATGACTTTTCCGGCGAGGGTGCGACGGAGGGTTAGGGTTTGCTTAGGGCGGATCGGAAACACAGACAAGAAGAAATGAGGAATCGTAATCGGAAAAGGGTTTTATACTCATTTTGAAAAAAGAAAACAAATTTCATTTTGACCCCCTCAAGTTTCAGAATTATTTTATAAACACCCCACACTTAAAAAAGATGATAATTCTCATAAATCTTGGTAATTTTAAAACTTTGAGAATTCACAAAACTTCCCCTCATATCATACCTCGAGTATCTGACCATGATCATAAAAATTTAAAAAAATAAAAAAATAAAAATTTAAACAGATAAAAACCCCAAATTTAAATATTTACAAACTTACCTCAGAAATTTTAAATATTTACTTGCCTGGTGCTGATAATTGATATCGATATTATCTGACGAGTCTTTGACTGAAGAACCCTTTTAAGCTTCCGTTACTTGACGCTCTAGACAATTGTCAGGTGATTTGAACACATAAACTCACATCCAGTTAAGTGCTTAAATATGGTACAATTTTACCGATATGTTTAACCGTCCCCACACCCAATTTTTCATAGCAAAACCTACTCAACCTCAGAGTTTATTGAGGATTCACAAACCCCCAACTTGAGGAACCATGCAACACTGCTTTGACTACAACTTATTTCTATTTTCATGAATTATCGGTTGGTGATCACGTCGGCCGCATAAGCACGCAGAGAAGACCAACAGAATAATTTTATTTTCTTTTCTTTTCTTTTTCCTTTTCTTTTTCACAATTTTCATTTTTTGAATTCTTTTACTTTTTCTTTTTCTGTGGTGTTGTCATATACAATATAAGCATGGCGTGTGAGAGAGCGAATACTAGGTAAATACCACTCTCAACCCATTTTTGCCGGGACTCAGTTTTTTAAACCATGTAGACTAGGATGGGAAACTAAACATTTATAGAGTTTAGGATTACTGCACTTACATAGATGGTCATAGTTTTGGTTGAGGTTACCGACATATCATCTTTGAGCAGTCTTTCACATCAGCCTTACACGTGTCAGTCTCCGACTGTCTTTGAACATTTTTGCACGTCCTATCAAAAGACATCATAAAAACTTTTTAGTTCAACCAACACCATTTCTTCCCCTGTTTTTGTGAGACTTTTGAAATAAGACTCAGTTTTTCAGTCATTTTTCATTTTTTTTTTTAAATAAGAAAGACTTTGTACAAAAACAAAATGATCAGATCATTCCTCGAAGGCAATCATCTTTAGGCCTTCAACACATGATTCAAAATTTGGACGAGGAAGGGGTTTTGTAAAAATGTCCGAAACATTCTGATCGGAGCTTACCTTTTGAAGCTGAATTAACTCCCGATCATAACAATCACGAATAAAATGTACCTTTATGTCTATATGCTTGGTTTTGGAATGTTGGACGGGGTTTTTGACAATTTCCAGAGCAGCAGCGTTATCACAAAAGATAGGAGTCTTAACGAATTCCATAACGTAATCTGTGAGCTGATTTTGGATCCATACTACCTGTGAGGTACCGGCAGATGCTGCCACGTATTCAGCTTCGGCAGTTTATTTTGATACGGTATGCTGCTTTTTGCTCTGCCAAGAAATGAGCCTATCTCCCAGGTACTGACATCCTCCAGTTGTAGATTTCCTGTCAAGGTCACTACCACCATAATCACTGTCAGTCTAAGCATACAATTGAAAATCAGTGTTCATTGGGTACCAAAGACCAAGCCTAGGCTTGCCCTTCAGATACCTAAAGATACACTTAACAACAGATAAATGCGAAAGTTTAGGATTAGCCTGATAGCGTGCACACATACCAACTGCATGCATGATGTCTGGCCTGCTGGCTGTCAAGTACATAAGTGATCCAATCATCGACCGATACTGGAATTCACTCACTGATTCCCCATTGAGATCAACTGACAAAAGTGGTCTGGATGCCATGGGAGTGGAAATGGGCTTGCAATCCTGCATCTTGAATTTCTCCAGAATCTCATTCACATACTTTGCCTGATGAATAAGAATTCCCGATTCATCCTGTTTTACTTGTAATGCAAGAAAGAAACTCATCTCCCCTTGGTCACTCATTTCAAACTTCTTCCTCATAATCTCTTCAAATTCAGTGCACAATTCCTCGTTTGTTGACCCGTAGATAATATCATCTACATAAACTTGCACCATGATTATGTCCTCCTTCACCCTCTTCCTAAACAACGTTTGATCAACTACTCCTCTTGTGTATCCATTCTCCACCAAGTGATTGGATAGAGTTTCATACCAGGTGCGCGGAGCTTGATGCAAACCATACAAGGCTTTATCCAGCAGATAAACATGGTCTGGATTTTCCTCATCTATGAACCCTGGTGGTTGAGTTACATAAACCTCTTCATTCATCTCTGCATAAAGGAAGGCAGTCTTCACATCCATCTGATGTACCGTAAAATTGAGATACGTTGCCACAGCAAGAAAGATCCGAATTGCTTCCAATCTAGCCACCGTAGCGTATACCTCATCATAGTCAATCCCATGAACTTGCCTGTGCCCTTGTACTATCAATCTCGCCTTCTTTCTGACAATTATTCCGGTGTCATCCTTTTTGTTCTTATATAACCACCTCGTAGGAATAACCTTCTTGTCTTCTGGCCTCTTCACAAGTCGCCACACTCCCAGCTTTGAGAACTGATTCAATTCATTGTGCATGGCCTCCATCCAATTTGGATCTTTGAGAGCAACCATCACATTAGGAGGCTCAATCTGGGAAATGAAACAGGAAAACATGCAGAAGTTAATGTTTCCCGTGCGGCTTCTAGTAGTGACTCCTGCTGTCACTGGCCCAACCACGTTGCTGAGTGGATGATCTCTGTTTATTCTACTCACTTGGACATCAGGCACTGAAACAGTAACAGGCAGGTTAGTATTAATAATATTATCAGACATACCTGGTCCTTGAGAATCCACTGGAGCATTATGTGTTCCTGAACATTCTGGAATATTTGCATTAGAATTCTGTGAAGTCTCTGCTGATGCTCTTTCCACATGTGGCCTCACTTCAGAACTAGGAGCAATGATATCTTCTTCTTCTCCCAGATTGTGGAAAACATTGGAGAAGTTAAAACCTTCAAACAGTGACCCGTAGTCAAAGATCCAATCTGGCCCAGTACCCGCATCGGTTGGATTATCCTCCATCCAATCCACATCAAAAGCCTTGATAATCAATTTGGTGGTTTTGTTGTACACGCGATAAGCACTATTTGCTGAGTAACCGACAAAATAGCACTCATCAGCTTTAGCTTCGAATTTCCCTACATCAGACTGAATTAGTACCATGCATGGACACCCGAAGGTCATGAAGTACCCCACCCTCGGCTTTTCCCCATAAACAATTTGGTACGGAGTCTGCTCATGTCGCTTGTTCAGAAGCACTCTATTCTGCACATAACAAGCTGTATTCACCGCTTCTGCCCAAAAGAAGATTGGTAGTTTCGCTTCACACATCATTGTTCTTGCTGCTTCAATGAGTGTCTAATTCCTTCTTTCTGCAACTCCATTCTGTTGTGGTGTATAGGGAGCACTGAACTGCCTTTCAATACCCTTCTCACCACAAAACATGTTCAACTCTGCATTCTTGAATTCTGTTCCATTGTCAGTTCTTATACCCTTTACTCTCTTGTTCAGCTGGTTTTCTATAAGTGTGACGAACTGTTTCACAAGGGCCGGAGTTTCGTACTTGTTCGATAGAAAGAAAACCCAAGTGAATCGCGAATAGTCATCCACTATCACGAGACAATAAGAAAACTTGCTGATGCTTTGTACCTGCATGGGACCGAAAAGATCCATATGTAAGAGTTGAAGAACAGATGAGACAGAATTTGCAACCTTTGGACGGTGTGGCAACTTGTGCTGCTTCCCCTTAGCACAAGCCACACATTTCTCCACAGACGAGAAATCTTTGATTGGTAAATTTCTAACGTGCTCTCCTTTAGCCAGCTTAGACAGATTCTTCATATTGGCATGCCCCAGGCGACGATGCCATAATAACGCTAGATTCTCATTCTGCATCGAGATAAGACAGGCTTCTTCAGTAGTTGGAGGTTTGCCCAAATTCAGCTTATAAGAATTTCCTCTTCTTGGAGTACGCATCAAGATGCAATCCTCTGGAATTTTGACACCAGGTCTGAGGATGATGCATTCCTTCTTGTTGAACAAAACAGAAAATTCTCTATCACACATTTGCGACACACTGAGCAAGCTGTGAGATAGTTCCTCCACGTAGTGCACGTCAGAAAAAGTCAAACTTCCACTCTTCACTACCCCTTTCTTACTGATTCTTCTACCTACCCCACCTGCAAAAGATACTCCTCCGCCATTGAAGTATTTTACCTCTTCCAAAAGGGATAAGTCTCTGGTCATGTGTCGGGAGAAACCGCTATCAACGTACCAGAGATTGTCGATAGATCTACTTGGTTGTCCCTACAAAAATCAGAAGTCAGTGAGATTCAGGTACCCAGGCCATAATAGATCTGGGCACTCCTTTGGAGTCAGTGTAATTAACCATTTGAAGGACAATTTCTTGTTTTGGTTCAGATACATTCATATTTTGAATGTTGACTTTTGGTCTCCAATTGGGTTGTTTTTGAGATTTAGAACTGCTAGCAGAGTTCTTGCTGGTGACGGTTTCTTTGATGGAGATGTGACCTTTTTACCTTTTGACTTAACAATAGGTGTCCACTCAAGTTTCAATTTAGTATAAACCATTTGTTTTGTTTGAGTGACATCTTTTGGTTTTTCAATAACTGCTTTGCCCTTAGGTTTAGCAACATGGTTGACTTTAGGCACTTGTTTCTCAAAAGGTTTTGTTTTCATTTTGTCTTTTCTTTGATAAACTCCCTTAGGTTTGTAAGATGAGTTTGGAGGTCTAGTCACATTCCACTTTTCTTCAACATGCTTTGTCATCGGAGCTTTTGTGTTCAAAACCTTAGACTGTTCAGTCTTCATTGGTTCTAAACTCTGCTTCCCCTTAGACAAAGCTTGTTGTTTTTGGTTTTTGTTTTCTCCTGCCATCATTTTCTGCAACATACTGGTCCGTGGGTTTTGCGGACAGTATGGTTGATAAGGTCTATTTAAGCAGTTTGCAGCAAAATGTCCTGGTTTACCACATTGAAAACAATTCATAGGTCTAGGCCCATTTATATGACTACACAAGTATGAACGTCTTGGGTAAGATGATTTCCACTCTGGCTTATCATCCCATTTGTGTATAACATGTTTTGTATCCTTTTCAGGTTGTGTGATTAAACAAAATTGTTCTGATTTTGACTTGTTTGTTCTATTAAAAGACGACACAACCTGAGGATAAGCCACAAAATCTTTGGGTTTAGTCTCACGTCCTACTTTAGTGTTAGGCACACGAATTTTAAAACCATGAATTTCATTACTAGAATTTGAAACACGTTTTAAGGACTTGGACACAACTAATTTCATAGACCTAGACTCATTCAATTCAGACACTGATGCCAGTACATCATCTTTAGGTAAATCAGAAACTACACTACTCGACACATGACACTGTTTAACTCTCAAACATTTTGCATCCTTCCCAGATACATCTTCAATAACTACTTCATCTGCACATGAAACAAAACTATCTGCAGGTCCAACATCATTGTTTAATGACTCCTGGGAAGTACTTGATTCACAAGTGTCTGTCACAATTTTATCCTGATTACCCAACCCATAAGACATATGTTTCTCATTTTCTATTTCCTGAGGGGTCAAAGGTGTCACTCCTACCAGAACACTATCTATGGGAGGTCCTATCTCATGTGTTCCTGATTCAGATCTGTCTATCTGATCCTCCTCAAAGATTATTCCTATTATGTCTCTAGAGTTATCTTGAGGAACATTGTTCTTGCTTGTGTCTGTGAAACTGATTCCTATTCCACCCTTGTCCTTTCCCATTCTAACATCAGTTATACAGGAGTTCAAAGATTTTCTAGCCTCAGACATTCTTTTGCTTTTTGTTTGGTTCATATCAAATTTAACCTGCAACTCATTGTACTTATGTGTGATCTCATCTACCTGATTCCTAAGCTCAGCTATTTCTAACTTAGCATTGTCATACAGGAGAGTTTTTTCAGTTGCCAGTTTTTGATATTTTACTATGTCTAGCTTTTGTGCTTTAACCTTCTCCTCATTTTTTTGCCATCTACCCTTAAATGAACTCCTTTCACACTTTATCTCAAACAATTCTATTTGATAATTTTTACAGATTTGTCTAAGACCAGGAATTATACGAGCACAAGTGGGATCAGAACATACCTTGAGGTTTTCAGCTTCAGCAACGAAGGCTTCCTTATCTTCCACAGGAGTTTCATCAGTAACCACAAAAGCATGCTCTTCCTCTTCATCCATTTCCATGGCAGCAATCATTGCATGAGACATACTAAACTCTTTCAAGCAGCATTCTTCTCTTCGACCTTCTCTCTCTTAGGCTTAGTGCACTCCCTAGCAAAATGCCCGTACTCATCACAATTGTAGCACCTCAGCTTGCTTTTGTCAAACCCCATCCTTATCTTGTCTTGATCTTTCCAGACGTTTTTCCCAGTCTTTGCCATGAACTTCTTTGCTCTGAAGACCGCCATAGCCATCTGCCATGAGACATCCAACATCTTCAGGATTTATCTGGTTTAGCTCACCCGATAACATATCAGTAGGCACAAGAGTTTCGGCCATGAGAGCATGGTAGCTGTTCATAAAACCCATACCAAGAGCAAAGTTGGGATCATTCGTATCATCAGGGTTGACGCCTCCACTTGAACTTCCTTGAGGTTGTGCGACAAAAGCAGTTGACTTTGCGACCGAGCTTGTTCCACTCCCAGTTGACTTCCCCTCATGCTTAGCCTCCACATCTTCTGACAACAGAGCTTGATTTAGTTTCCCCGCCAAACTAAGAGAGCTTATATGGTTCAACTCTCTCTGCTTGTCATCGATTAGCTTGGACTTGAGTTTGTTGATTAACTCATCAAGAGATAGTTCACTCAGATTATTGTTGTCCTTAATGATAGAGATATTGGTGTTCCAAGATTTGGGTAAACTATTCAACAGTTTCAGATTCTTGTCTTCCTTGTCTGGTTCAACATTATAGCTGGACATTTCAGCCATCAGAGATACAAACCTCTGCACCTGTGCTTCAAAAGATTCACCTTGTACATGGTTGAACAGATTAAACTTTTGCTTCAGCATTTGCTTGCGGCTTGCCTTTATGTCAGGATTCCCTTCATAAGCCACAACCAAAGCATTCCAGAGTTCCTTAGCGGTCTTGCAGTGTTTAAATCCTTGAGCAATATCTGGTGTTAATGCCATAGTCATGATGGCAAAAGCTCTTTCTGCTTTGTTGCATCTTTCCCAATCATCATCATCATACTCATCTTCCGTCTTGACCTTCCCTGCATTAACTCACTACAACAAAAAGGGGTTTTTAGGACCTTTCGTGTGCGACACTGTTAGAATAGTGTCTTAAAAAACTATCTAATAGGACAAATGAGTGTTCAGAGTCCTATTATATATATGGAGTTAAACCGGTGTCCTAAGAAACTATGTAATAGGACGGATGAATATTTAGGGTCCTATTATCATATAACGTAATAGGACGCTTAGTATGTGGGGTCCTAATAAAGTACATTATAGGACGTTTAGTAGTTAATGTCTTATTATGTGGTAATGTAATAGGACACCTGATTATTGCGGGTCTTATTAAAGCATAACCTTATAGGACACTTGAAATTTCAGTCATAAAAGATGAGTGTAATAGGACCCTTATTTGTCGAAGTCGTATGGTAACATAACTTACACTACAAAAAAATGCCATTTAGTGGCACAAATTTTTAATGGCATTTATGTTTTTTGCCACTAATATATGGTTTTATTATAGTTTTAGTGGCATTTAGGTTTTATGCCACTTTATAGGTTTAGTGTCACTTTAATTATGCCACATAACTAATATTTATTGCTTTTATAATGTGCCATTTTAATGTGCCACTAAATGTATTTCCTTAAAAAATAACTTACATGAAAAATAAATAGAAAAATCAATTCCCCCCAAAATATTAACCTAAACATTGTTGTACGCCAAAATCCTTCCAAAATCTCAAATCCTCGGAAACTAAAATTTTCCCCCCAAAATCATTTAAATCCTCCAAAATCATCATTTAGAACCAAATTTTTCCCCAAATCATCGAATCCGTCCAAAATCTATCACCTGGAACCAAAATCCTAAAAAAATACAATTTGGCGATTTGGTTCGACAACCGATTTGGTTCTTCTTCCACTCTTGGCGACTCTCGGCAGCTGAGATTTGTCTCGATTAGTCTCCAAGGCTCGGCGATTTGGTCAGGTAAGCTGCGATCCCATAACTCATTATTTGATAATTGTACATGTGTGATATTAAACTGATTTTTGCAGGTTGATTTCTTTAGATTGATATAAACTTATAAATTCTCGATTGCTCAGGAATATTTTTATTTTCTTCTTACCATTCTTCATAACTTGGTACACCTATAAGTTCAATTAGTTTTGCCCTAATTTGAAGAACTACGCATTCTTTTTCTTATGTTGATAATGTCGACGTTAATGCAGGGATGTCTTCATATGATTTGTACTAAATTTTGACTATATGGATAAATTGGTTGGGTTCCAATTTTTTTTTTAAATGTTTTGTATGTCTGATCTCATTTTATTTATAATAAAAATTTCAAACAAGAAGGATATCCGTAAATCATGATTATATCGATCTAATGATTTCATTCTCTGTTGTTTTACTAACAGAAGCAACTTGACTTGGAAAAATCTGACCACAATTCAACACAAGTGAGTTTGTGGTGAAGCACCTTACTTAGAAGCTTACATATTTTCATGATGCACCTAACTTACAGATTCACGTGTGAGAGATTCACATGCACATTTAAAATAGTACACACATGGGCTATCATTTCAAAGAAAGTCTCTATTTTGTTTCCCCTTGATTATAAATATACCAATGGAAAATATATAAATGCTTTTAATGTTCTTAGGTGGCAACTCTTCCCAGCATATTTTCAGCAGTCCTGAATCACTTAAAAAAATCTACTTTCCTTTAGTCAGTGTTGTCTTCATATTTCAAGTCATGTAAATAAATTAGAACCTAACCACATCAAATTCTACATGCATGACAAAAGGTCAGTAGGTGCAGTATTGAGTTTGCCATAAACTCCTTAAAATCCAAAGGCAAATAAAACAGTTTATTATGACCCACTGCTTTATCAAGTTTGCTCATGTTATTATTTTCAGCAGTTTGGACTTGATGCTATGTTATATTGAGTTTTTTAATATTAAAACATCTCTTATCCTACATGTACAGGTTGTTAATTGTCTTTAAGCTTATTCCCAGTCATATGTTTAAAATGGTTATGATAGATGTTAGGTTCCTCCTTATATAACTGATTTAAAATTATAGATTTAACGCGCACCTTCATGTATGTACTGTAATATAATTTAACGAAAAATCCGGCTAAAATTAACGATGTAGGGCCGATGGGTTCATTAACCTCCGGTGCTGCTCATCAAGCGCTTGGTCAGTCACGCGAGAAAAAAGAAGGGCCTTTGTCATTAGCTTTTTTGAACTTAGAATCAAGACTTGATCTGACCTCCAAGAGTTAAAATTTCTTGTCTAGGCCACCTGCAATTTCCACCAACACCCCCACCACCACTACCACCAATTTCATTTTCTAGACCACCTCCACCATCTTCAAGAAGTAAAAAAATGATAATGGTAATTAGTTTTAACTTGTTACTTTTTAACTATGTTGCAATATTATATAGATGTGCTTATGTTGCTGTAATCTTGGTATGAAATTAAGTAGCTAAAGGTCCCCATTTTACAGGGCATGTTAAGGGTTTGGACAATTGATTATAGGCTGCCTCTTGTGTGGATCGACTTGGAAATGATAGGTATGTTGTTGCCTTTGTATTTTTCAATTGATTTATCAGCAGACTCGGTTTGGTCCAGGACAGTTTGACCAAAAAAGTCAAACAGTTTGATTATAACATATTTATACAAATACTACACACCTGTTATCATATATATATATATATATATATATATATATATATATATATATATATATATAGGGTTAGATTCAAATGGGAACTTTTTGTTTTAAGAACTTTTGAGAACTAAATCTCAACCACAAATTTCAGGGGGGACCACTACAATTCATGGGAGGGTAGATACATGTAAATAAACTTGTGGCTCAAATTAGTTCTTTTTAGTTCTCAAATCAAATTCGTTCTCAAATGATCCTCTCCCTATATATATATATGATCCTATCCCTATATATATATATATATATATATATATATATATATATATATAATCTATTGTATGAATGTAGCTATAAGGACAGAAGATGGTAGATTCATTATAAGCAGGGTCGGGCTAGTCGGGTTTTAAATACAAGGTGCTAGGAAACACAGGACACCTAAAAAATTGCACCACCCATCTTTTCCTGATTCAGAAACTTGGTTTTAGTCCAATCCCTTTATTTTAAAATCAAAGATTAAGACAAGATAGAACATTAGGTTGTTTGCCTAGTAAGAACCAAATTAGTATAAACTTTGATGCTTGGTCCTAACAGCCCACAATTGACCAATACTTCCACCAGAAAATCTTATTCCTCCCAATCTGATGCTTGGTCCTAGCAGCCCATAATTGATTTACCTGCTTATTCAGAAATTTAACTCGTCTCTAATGCAAGAACATTGTTCAGCACGTACAATTAGAGGTGGCAAAAAAGAAGTTCAAGCATGTTGGGGAACAAGATTTTTTATATGTGAATAAATATTAAAGCTTTTATGCGATCAACCTGTATTCTTTTGCTACAGGCATATAAAAATCAATTGAAGACACCTATTTAAGATTTAAAATTTTGGCAATAATGTAAGACTTGCTGATACATAAGTATTATAGGACATGATCAACAGAAATAAAAATAAATCAGTTTGAAAAGAAATTTCATAGCTGATCATATACTTTAATAATATTACATGTGAGACAGAGAAAAACACATAGAGACGTATATTCAATATTCATTATTTTGACAATATTGTAAGCATTAATTTTCAAAGTTTTTATAAACATATAGGTTCATATACTTCAGTAATATTACAAAACACAGCATAGGAATGAAGATCATATCATCCTAATAGTCATTGAACAATAATTAGAAATTTGTTATTTTAATCAATTGAAAGATATGCCATGTTAACCTGTTTCATATTTTATTTTACTAAGCCTTATTTAAAATAAAATGTAATTTGAAGTTGGTAATAGTACGCATTAGATAAACAGAGTAAAAAGAAATAAAATCAAACACGTACATGTGGCTCATTCACAAAGCGAAGCTCTTGGACTTAGATTGGTCCCAATTTTGCAATTTCGGGCTGTTTTTCTTGTAATCTCGTGTATTCTCTTTGTTTCTTCCATTGTAATTGTTCTTGCTAGTGTTCTATTGAATTTGTTGTTCTAAAAAAAAAGGATAAACGGAGTAACATCCAAAGGCAGGAGTCTTCGTCATGCGCTCACCAAAATCTACTCTTTTAAAACCGGGTATCTATATCCTAAAACTTTTTAAACTTGACATTAAAATCTGGAGTTTACCATAGATTTTATCTCCCATATCTGTAGGTGTATAAATGTGTATGCATTGACCAAAACACTTTGGACTTGTATAATTACAGGACTGTTCAAGTGGCCGATCTCGTGGTTTTGGATATGTAACCTTTGGAGGAGTTGATGATGCAAAGGGAATCTAGGAGAATTGGATGTGTATTTATGTAACTTTCTTCTTACCATTTTTTTATAAATATATAAAAGATCAAAAAATCTTTGTACCTTTTTGTACAGTTAATCTTACTTTTTCTTATGGCATCTCTTTCATTTCATCAGAGTTTGCCGAGCACTCTTTTGGGAACAGAGCATTACAAGTAAAAATAGCAACACAGAAGGTTGTTTTCAACAAACATCTTTGGGACAAGAACCAAGTCGATTGGAGATGTTTCATAAATGTTTTTCTAAAGATGGCAAAACAAAAAATTTGGAAGCTAAAAATGCAATTGTAAGTAACAAGCTTATATATTTTCACATACATATATATATTTTTTAATACATAAACATATTAGCTTTTCTGTAGTAACTATTTACATAATTCTTATCATGATTTTATATGCTTTCTTCTTATAGTCAGGGTAGAATTAAGAAATCTAGTTTAACATATTCTGTATATATAACAGCAACAGCTGGAAAAACTTAAATCTTTACTTCCCGAGGGCCCAGTTGACAAACCTGGACCAAATGATATTTTTTTCAAAAGTAATGGGTGAAGGCCAAAATGGAGACACGTTTGGTGTAGGTGTTCGTGCTTCTTGTCGTAGAGAGAACATCTAATTAAGGTATCGGGTTGAAGAACTTAGTCTTACAGTCGACCAGTTAAGAGCAGAAAAGAATGGGTCAATGAATAATTCTAGTGTTCCAACTTCTACATCACAACATCCCACTATTGTAGCTAATGGACCTCAACGTTTACGGGTACGTTTCTATTAAGTATAATATTTACATTACTTATGTGATGCATGCATTAAAATAACTATTGAAATTACAGAACTATTTACATTATCTCCATATGTTACTTACTGTGTGGACTTAATTTCTTACAACGAGTATGCTATAATATAATATATATTAATATTAACATTGGTAGAACTAGTAAACCAAATTAGATTGTGTACAATGCATCATCTTATTAGGTTTTTGGTTAAACTTTTTTTTGCTCTTTTATTTAAAGAAATGTTTACATTACTTATGTTTTGTGTTTTTGATAAATATTTTTCAAAATAAAATCTAGGTTGGAGATGAAGTTTTCCTTAAAAACATTTCAAACTCAGAGACTATAGCCAGAGGAATGGTAAATAGTTTAGATCCAAATCAAAAAGTTGGGGGCACAAAGATCGGGCGCGATTGGTGTGAGGTAAATATTCAAGTAGCTGTGGAAAGAGATGAAAATTTGGTTAGAACATATGGGTCATTGGACACAATCCAAGCTGCTATTTGTGCATCTATAGCATGGCCATGTTCTTTCATTTCGGTATGTCATTATTGTTGAATCTGTCATATATTATTAAGTGTATAACAAACTTGAAGCTTATATATGGATGATTAATCTGTAGGTGGTTTGTGACGAATGAGAAGGATGCATGATGACCGAAGACTATACTTCTAGTGTCTTTCATTACTTTAAGTTTCATGTTTAATGTTAGGATCTTGGATGATAATATTATAACTTATTTTTGTTTAATGCTTTTGTTATCGAAATGATTTATTTCAATGATAATTGAACTTTATTTATTCCATTAGTTGAAGTTCATCTATCACTAAGTTGATGGTATTTTATTTGTATTTATGAATCATGTTTAATGAGAACAATTTTAAGGATGTTGGTAATCGTCCTTAAAATAGGTATGCTCATATGCATCTTAAAACCTTATAAAGTGTCATATTTTGTGGTTTATTAGGACGCTATAATGTGTCATATTTTGTGGTTTATTAGGACGCTATAACGTGTCCTATTTTGTGGTTTATAAGGACGCTATAACGTGTCTTATTTTGTGGTTTATTGGGACGCTTTAAGTTTATAGGACCCCTTTAGAAAGGACACTTTTATTAGTGGTCCTATTATCACATGCGTCCCATAAAATAACATTTTAGGACTTTTTTGGGTGTCCTATCAAGCTACTTTTGTTGTAGTGACTCCTTCTGCGTGAGTAGGTGTGAATGGTCCATGAATTACTGCCCTCCAGAGTCTTAGATCTACACTCTTCAAGTGGTTCTCAAACCTATATTTCCATTCCAAAAAGTTATCTGCCGATGTTAGCCTAGGTGGACGAGTGATGGATCCTATCTGAAAATCCAGCTTCTGATACATACTTGGTTCAAAATCCATTACGATAGCTTAGGGAACAAAAAACTAATGTCCAAATGTCCAAACAAATGAGATTACGATCAAAGACGCCTGATTACGATCGCAAATACTTGATTACGATCGTGAACGCCGATTACGATCCAGGCAAAATCGCAAACACCAAATCCGATAGCGAAAATCGTAAACCCTGATTACGATTCTTGATTACGACTCCGAATGTCGTGAACACCTGTTTCCGATAAGTAACAATCGTATACACCGATTACGATAAGACAAGATCGTAATCACCGATTACGATAAGAAGGGATCGTAAACTCCGATTACGATTCCGAGATTCTGGTAGCACAAAGTCGTAAACTCCAATTACGACCAAGAAATGTCGTAAACACCTATTTCCGGATCGTAAACACGATAAAAAAGTAATCTTGATGTCGTAAACCCAATTCCGATCCTGATCTTCAACACTAAACGTCGTAAACTCCAAAGAAACCCAAAAAGATGATCGGAAACTCGAAGAACAGCAGCAGCAGTGGTCGTAAACACCTGAAATCCTTCAAATCTTCAAAAAAAACAAGACTTTTTCCAGAAACACAGCTTGAATCAATATCGTGTGAGCCTTGAATCACTGATTCTTGGCTCTGATACCAATTGTTGGTCCGAAATCAAACCAAGAACACGATATCTAATCACAAACGAGTGCGGAATCCTCGTGTGTGATTGATTCAAGAAACAAGTAGAAGAAATAGACTAGATCTAATGTAAAGATCTAATCTTGAATGAGAAACCCTACTTGATGAAGCTGATCGTAAACATAAATGCACACAGAAATCGTAAACTGTCTCTTGTATGTTTGAAAAGCTTGAATGAATCATAAACATGAGGTGGTATTTATACCACCTCTTACAAGCACATGGGCAAATCATAAACTCTAAATAAGCCCAAACATAAACAAATAATCGGCCCACATGGCCTATAAAACAAACTAAACAAAGCCCAAAACTAATGTTCATGCCTCTAATAAACATAGCCCAGCAAGTTTCAAACCAATAAGAAAATTTAAGACCTTTATCTGACTGTCATCTTTTTTCCCCCAATTCAAACATCCGAAAACCCTAGAACTTAGATGGCAAAATTGGATGTTTATACGCAAAGGTAACATAAAATTAACATGGGGCTTTTATTCCACTTAGAAAACTGAGCATTTTGGTATAGAGTTTACCTCGTAAAGTTGCCGGAGAAGGAAAAACGCGAAGGTCGTCGGAGCTCGGCGGTGGCGGTTTTCGGAATCACGAACCAGAGACGTTTTTTGGATGGTTTTAGATGCGGAACAGATCGGAAAGGGTCGGGGGATGATTTATAGGGTTCAATTCCTGCTCAAAACCGGTTATCCTCGAGCATTCAAAACCCAATGGTCCTAGTTTTAATGATTTTAATCACAATCAAACGCAAATTAAACTACGGTTTTGACATTGAAATGATGATTTAAATGATGGGACGAACGTTTCTTGAATGAATGGTGGTTAAATCACGCGTTAAGGCCGGCGAGACCACGGTTGCCGGTGGCGGCCTGCCAGAAAAACGGGAGATGATTTTATTTTTTATTTTTTTTATTTTAAACTCATTAAAATTTACCAAAATAACCATTTTTATCAAATTTGTTTACTTAAACAACCTCAAGAATCTGAAAATAAATCTAGGATTTGTAAACTATATATTTTAACAATTAACCCCAAACAAAAATTTTTATTTTCTCAAAATACATGAAAATAAAATCTCAATGTAATTTATATTAGAACTCCGCCTAAAACTTATTAAATAATATTTTAATTATACAAAAATTACTTAAGTAACATATACGTTTTATGACGACATTAAATGTTTTGAAACAATTGTAAAAAAATCAAGTTCGTTTTAAAACTTATGACTGAATAATATTTATTTACTAATGCTATTGGAAGGATAAAATAAATAAATAACCAAAACAGTTAAAGGATAACTCAATATATTTTGTTAGTAAAAAAAATCAAGATTGTTACAGTGTGTGATTCTTCCCATCGGTTTTGAAAGTTGTTTTCGTTCGAAGATTAGTTTTAGCCATCATTATTAGGGTTTTAGGGCGAAATCCAGAGGCGAAGTCACCAAGGGTGAATTACCCATGGGCAAAATAACCAGGAGTGAAATCTACACGAGTGAAAAAGTTTTTTTTTCTAGACATTACGTTCTAGGCGTATACTATGAGTCCCAAATACAGATGATAAACACTAAACTAGACATATTTTTATCAACAAATTTACTCGCTTTTCGGGAATAAACCTAACTGCCAACATCAAAACAAGTTGATTTTGTTTTCTTTTTAGTTTTTCAGGTTTTTTGAGGCCAAAATACCAAAACAAGTATAATCTAGCAGGAAAGGGAAGAAAGTGCTAACTTTCGGAAAAAAAAACAGCCTTAGCATGGCCCGTGCCCAGCCCGGCACGCCCCGTGCCTGACCCTAATACTCAGAATCTTCGCCTATTCGGCACACTCCGTGCTCCTGATGACACACCATAGCCTCCTGACACGGCACGGCCCGTGCCTCTGATGACAAAGATTTAGAGATCAAGCTTCTGACACGGCACGGCGTGTGCCCAACTCAACACGGTCAGTGCCTCTGACGAAAGAAGATTTGCGGATCAAGGTCACTGACACAACATGGCCCGTGCCTGTCCAAGTGATTTGCCTATAAAAGCCAACCTCCGCCACTTTCAATTCGCTCAATTCTTTCCTCTCCTCTCTCACTTTTAGATTAGTCGAGCAACTTGGCGTTTTTGAGTCTTTAAGTATGTCAGAGTCTGTAAGAACTATAACCAACATTAGTAAATGAAAGCATCTGGTCTATGAAATTCTTCGTTTACTACCTAGAACATATTTAAGCTAATCAGCAATTATCATCTCAACTCTTACACTTAATTGGAGTTAACCAACTTTTAAGGAGTTTTCGAGTTGTCTTTATAACGTTGTTTAAGGTGTGTCTAATGACTTTATGAAAACCCTTTATATTGAAATTTTAATATTGATTTTCTGAACCAAATGTGCTCTTCTTATCACAGACCATTTGGAGAGTCGAAATCCCAAAGGCGGACTTGTGACACCCGGTCGGGGGACGATGCATGATCCAAAAGGTGACTCGCGCCCATGCTACATGATACGATCGATGTCCTTATGTCTATGTAAGAAAACTCGGCTAACCATCCATGTGCGGGTTGAAAGTTTTTGGTTGGGGATGAGGGTTGGTAATATTTTGTCACTTCACGGAAGCCGAGATGGTACGTGTTTGTGAACTTGGCTCTGGTTACGTCAGACGTACACACGCGGAGAGCTAGGTGCGAATGAAACGGACCAGAGTCCCATAAATTGGTCTTTTTCATAATAATATAATCCAGCACGTAGGGTTGTTCCCCTTCTGGTTCATGACGGCGTGTCGAGTACGGTAAGTCGCCGGTTTGAAGGACCCCCTAAATAAGTGGCATTACACCACTTTGTTTGTTTATCAACCTTCCCATGGCGTTCATACTCCTCATATACGTTTGATCGTGGAGATTATGAGTCAGCCTAAGATTCCGAAAGGTGATTGATCTTCTGCTGATAAACAATCTTAAAGCAAAGTCATAAAGCAACACTCGATCTCAAGTTAATGGTATGTTTCCCCGATCAATATTGACAATGACTACTTAAGTCTTAAAACCCATTTTATATATATATATATATATATATATATATATATATATATATATATATACACACTACAAGAAATTAGGGTGTTCACCCACACATGATATGTGTGGGAAAATGGGTATAATTCGTGGGTATTTGTTTGTACCTACACATAAATTAAGTGTTAGTATGTGTGGCTGGAGCACTGAAGATAAATGTCTATGCCTAGGTAAATGGTTGAATTTACCCACACATATATGTGTAGTTAATATTATTAATATGTGTTGGTAAAAGCGTTACATTTCCTTCAAATAACAAGCGCGTTGCGCGTGGTGGTTGCTGACAAGGCAGAGGCTTTTACCTACACATATTATGTGTAGGTATATAATAGTGATGTGGCATCTGACGTGGATGCTGACATGGCAGATACATTTTTACCTACACATACTATGTGTAGCTATATTATAGTGACGTGGCTGCTAAGGTGGATGCTAACATGGTATATATAATTTTATCTACACATGATATGTGTAGGTATATAGTAGGATATACCCACAAAAAATATGTGTAGATAAAACATATTATTATGTGTAGTTAAGTCACAACAATTTCATTAAATAAATGTGTGGGTAATTATAATATTATGTGTAGTTAACATTATTTTTTATGTAGGTATTGATTTCATTATGTGTAGATAGAAATAAACATATGTTGGTATAATATAGTTATGTGTACATATAAGACACAATATATGTAGGTATTGATCTTTAAATTCCAACATCTAAAAAGCATTGTTTACATTCAATCCACAAATACCAGCTACTAAAAGAAACAAAGCACAATACGTTGTATCATAAGTCACTAAAAGTTATATAAACAGAATCATGAGTCACCAAAATACTTGTCAAGTACATTACTGATTGGTTTCAGGCACTACAAGCAAACTTAAACAATTAAGGATGCATGCAACCTAAAACATGATCTACGTTTTCACTATTGAACCTATAACTATGAACATATAATAAACCCTAGCAAACAATCAAAATAAATAAATTACTAAGACAGATAGGGTTACATACCTTTTAGTTGTTATAGTAAACAACTGTAATAATCCTTCTTGACTTCAAGGAAGCAAGCACCATAATCGGCATGCCTCTAATAGGATCACACCCAAGGACTCGAAGAAGAATATAAACTAAGGGTCACTACTAGAAACTGGGCCTTCCTTGATGCGCGAACGATGACACTTAGTAATTTATGACGCGCAAAAACGTCTGTCATAAAAAAAGTGTCGTATTTTTAAAAATTCTATGGTTAGATGACGCGCATTTTTGCGCGTCATAAACGTTGTGTCATTTAATAAAAAAACACGGAGGACATAAAAATGGTGCGCGTCAAGATTAAAAAAATGTGTCGCTTTTTAATTTTTTTACCCGCCAAAAAATTTTGTTCCAAAATTCAAACCCCCGCTCATAATTTAGGGTTTTTTTTTCACACCCCGCTCATAACTTAGGTTTTTTTTTTGTTTTCCCCAAAATCACACCCCTCGCTCACCTGTTGCCCCAAAATCACGGCGACTGAACCGTGTGCAGAATCGACGGGTCCGACGACCTAGCTCCGGCGACCGTGTCCAGAATCGTCTTCTCCGACGCTTCCATTCGAGACCTAGCTCTGGCGACGTGTGCAGTCACTAACCACCATCTTCTAAAGGTTCTATCTCTCTCTCTCTCTCACTCTCTCTCTCTCTCTCTCTCCTTCAAACCCAACTGCAATGGTTTATGATGACGAAGAACTCTTGTTGCTGCTTGCGGATAGACACGGGCTCTCATACGATTTTCAGAAATTGGTTTGGTGTCTCCGCACGTTCTTTGCTGAAGGTTCTTTGGTAAAGGTGAGTGATCTTTCTATCTTCGATTTGCCTCTGGTCTGTGTCAATTTCGTTTAAATTTGAATGGCTCTTCTCTGTTCTCTACTCAACGTTTCACATGTCTTCCCTCATTAGTGAATTTCTATGTGTTGGTTAGTGAATTCGCAGTCCCTCTCTTCTGATTTTGTTCCAGCCTGTTTCTATTGTTGTTGATGGTGGATGATAAAATTTGTATCTGCTGTTTTCGTGGTTTATTCTGTATGCATATATAGTTTTTGTGGAAATGTCTTATCCTAACTCAAGAAATTTGATGATACATGATGGTATGAAATTGACTACTACCTGGTGTACAGTTGAAGATACAGAAAATGTTGTTTTTGGTTTTTATGATATATTGTTCATCAAAATCTGTAAATGATCATAGTTTTCAGAAAGGTTTTATGATCTTTTCAGAAGTAATTTAAGTGATTGAATAGTTTCAATTTAGTGTTTTTGTTGAATTTAAGAGTGATGTGTGAAAGTAGGATTAACATGTTTGTAATGTGAGTTTTTTTGTTCTTCTAAATTTTTTAGTGATCACAGTTTAAAGAAACTAGGATTAATGTTTATAATGTAAGTTTTTTTTTAAATCTGTAAATTATCACACTTTGATGATCACATTTCCATACATGGTTCTTTTTATGATCCTTAAAACTGATATAGTTGTATAATGTTGAGGTTCGATGTAATAGTCATCTAAATGATAGTTTTTTTTTCTTCTAAATCTGTAAGTGATCACACCACAGTTTAATGTCACAATTAGTTGTAAATTGGTTGTCAATTCTGTGTTCAAATCAATCTTAGTATTTTTTTCGTTTGTCTATGCTCTTAGTTGTTTTTGTTTGCTTTAAAGTGCCGACTTCCAATTTTGGTATGCTTTGTTTGTGTTGTAAAATACCAGGTCTGGTTTTCTGGTAGAACATGGGGATCTGTTTTTGTTTTCATACATGTTTTGCTTATCAGTTGGTGTTTTGATACATGTTTTGGTTATTATATTAAATTGGCATAGGGATCTGTTGGTTTTATCTTATATTCACATCAAAACAATGGATTAGTATTAATAAAAAAAGGGTCAAAATGGTTCCTCTATGACATAAAACCAAATACAACATTCTTACTTCCCTTTAAACCAAAGAACCACATTCAAACTATAAACAATCTAATAAAACTGTTTATTCAAATCTGATGCATACTTCAGCCTAAAATAATAATCCAAACACCCTCAAACTGCTTATAGTATATCAAATCATAATAAGTTGAATATTTTAAATCTCATTATGTTGTATGTTATGCTTTCGGTGCTGTACATTTCTCTGGCTTTGACAAAATCAGATTGTAAAAGGGACAAGTAAAGCCCTCACCTTTAAACCCACAGAATAGGGGTTCAGTATTGTGAAATGGTGACTTTGAGGCTGGATTCTTGAAAGCTCAAGCTTTCTGTGCCAAAAAAATGGCTGGGATAGTTCAGTTAAGTCTTTTTTCTTCTTTATTATTGGGTTTAACAATTTCTTGGCATGTACATGCTGGCAGACAGTGATGGTAACCAAACCATCAGATCAAGTGGATTGAGTGTTTCCCTTGCAGGTTCAGATGGTCGGGTTTTAGGCGGTGGAGTTGCTGGGTCGCTGGTTGCAGCAACACCTGTACAGGTCCTCCCTCTCTCTTTCCCTCTCCCTCACACACACACACACATCTATGGCATCAAGTAAAATTGTGTTGATTGTTGTCTTTCTATCAGGTGGTTGTTGGTAGCTTCATTGCAGATGCCAAAAAGCCTAAATCGAATAGCAGGCCCACTGTGACACCACCACCTGCAAACATGTTGACTTTTGGTGGTGGTGGTGGTGGGTCAGTGCCTGGTGCTAGTCCAGCATCTGATGGACCATCAGGCGAGTCATCTGACGATAGTGGCAGTAGTCCTCTTCATCGGCAACCAGGTTCCTATAACAACGCTAGCCAACAACAGCAACAACTCCACCATGAACATGCTCCGCAACTGAAAACGGCTAATTGAAATGGAATTTGTCAGGTTGGTATCCTTGTAACATAGGATCTTGAATTATGTATGTTTATGCTGTTTCGAATTTATTTGTAGAAGTAATCTAGGAATCAGATTGGTTGTGCTTGTTGTGGGGGTGTCAATCTAGGATTAATCTTGATGCTTTTTTAGTTTTACTTTGTTTTGTATCCGAGTTATGTTATCTCGTTATGATAGGCCGATTTAACTACCTGGGTTATCAAGATTTCAAGAAACTAAAAGATCATGTTAAGATAGCATGACTGTTTAACATGAAACATCATATATGTTACTGTCATGAAATGTAAATGAAATCTATATTTAACAAATGAAAGGTCAATGGTTTGTAAACGAGCTTAAGCTCGATTGAATGTTTTAATGAAATCTATATTTAACAGACGGAAGCCGCCATAGCAGAAGCAGAAGAAGTAGCAAGGGAGGCTGAGGCGCCATAGCAGAAGCATACGGTTTTCAGAAATCGCTTTTGACCATCCTTTTACCTTTTTGTAGATGGGCCTGATAATGCAAGTATGGAGATGGAAGAAGCTAAGGTTACATGTAGTTAGATCTATATATGAAATGTATTATTTTGCTACAAGTGTATTGTATTTTGATTAGGAGGTTGATTGTCATTAATATGGAAATTAGTGAATCTACAAAAATATTTTTTTTAAAATTTTGTTATAATTCATGACGCGCATTTATGTGTGTCATAAGCATATTTATGACGGGGGCTTCCTTGACACGCTTTTTATGACACGCTTTGCGCGTCATAAAATGCGCGTCATTGTTCGCGCGTCAAGAAGCAGATGACGCGCATTTTGCGTGTCAAGAGGATTCTTGACCCTACCTTCCTTGACGCTTTTTTGCGCGTCATCTGGGCCCTTTCTTGACGCGCAAAAAGCGTCAAGAAAGGCCATTTTTGTAGTAGTGGGTGGGATGAACTATAAGGAGTTCTTCCACAAGGAGGGAGAAAGAAGGAGGCGAATACTCAAGCCTTAATGAGCGAGTTGGAATGAATCCCTAAGGCCTTTATTTATAGCCTTGGATAACCTCCTCACTTTGTAATCCCACCAATGTGGGATACATGTAAAATTTCGAAAATTCCCTTGCCTAAGGGATTTTCGAAATCTTTCAATGTTGGATAACAACTTTCCTAATTTAATCAACTATTGATTAATTATTAATTATCCCTTTCAATTAACCAAACTGTTAATTAACCTGTCAAATAGTTTTTGTCTAATTAATTATTAAACCACAATAATTAATAAACCATTTCTTTTTCCCTTTTATTAATTCTCCATGTGTCGAGTCTTGAGGGCAACCCAAAAGGACTGTGCTGCTATCAATTATAGTTATAGGCTTAGACACCTAATCCAACAGTCTCCCACTTGGATAAGTCTAATAACTATAACTTCCTAACCGATCAGCAACTTGTAGCTTCCAATGAATGCTTTTGAATTCTGACCTAGTCAGTAATGTGTCCTATGATAAGAGACCATATAGTCCTCTGTTCTACAAGATATCATTCGAACATGAGACATGGAATATAATCAATCTCATTGTCCAGTACTTTGTTTCCCGATTTTTCGATTTGTAATGACATAGAACTTCCAATTGAACACATCAATTCAGTCCTGGCCGAGCCCGACACTATAAGTCAACATCAAATCACCGAGGGGCCCTAATATATCGCTTTTCCCGTTAGGGCAAAAGGAACGAATAAACTTTGACTTATATGCTTGCACCATCTACTCGTCAAATCATGCACAATAAAACGTTTTATAACATCGAGTTACCAATGCGTTTACGTATCATCAATGCACAATTGACTTGCAAACCACAACTCATATATCTCCGTTTAAAGATTACAAGATATTATCGTCTCAGAATTACCCGTGATAAATTCCATGAAGTAATCCAATACTTAAATCTCTATTTCAAAGTACTCATGAATATTGCTGCAATGCCATTGCCATGTCTAACACTCCTTAGACAATCTACAATTCCATTCATGACAGTCTTAATTCACTACTTACTTCCAAAAGTATGATTGACTGTGGAGTTTTGAATAATCTAATCATTCGGGAAGTAATTCATCCAAAAATGAAACACAACAACAACATTTGACAAAAGGTAGTAAATAAACTTATAAATAATTCTCCGTTATTTAATCACCAAAAGTCAATTACATTTACTTTGTCATAAGTTTCAACCTAACTACTAAAAATAACATCATCCTTCAGACCAATGCCCCTAGCATGCTGATGGTGTCGGATCCTACTCAGACCCTTTTGTTGGATATTATGTGTCCTGACCCGACAAATCTTGAACCCGACCCGGTTACGACCCGTAAGAGTTACACCGGGTGCAACGAACTCTAAACCCGCTTAAGAGTTAACCGGTAAAAGAAACGGAAACGTTTGATTATATATATTATTTATAATAGTTATAAATAATTAATAATCAATAATATTATTATTACCGGATTAATAATAAAGGGTGAACGATATTTAAATAAAAGTAGTTTTATTTTAAATTCACGATCGAGCTATTCGTTATTGAAATATTTTCTAACGTTGGCTCGTGGGCTCGCGTACGAGTTGGGCTTTATATTCGAGAGAAGCCCGTCGCGAATTAGTGATCATCTAATAAATATTAGATGATTAGGGATTAACCCGAATCACCCCATCAATTCTCGACGGCAGCAACAAAAGAAAAAGGAGATTCGAAAATCTCCTTCTTCTCCTTTTTCTCTCGGACGTAAACCACAAAACGGCAAAAGCCGTTTTCCGCCGATCGCCGCCACCGCTTAGCTCGGTGGCCATCTTCGCACCACCATAACCTGGTGGTGGTTGTTAGTTAGGGTGTTCCGTCAGTCAACGCCCGTAGACCGCCTTACGGTCTAGAGATTGCCGCCTCGTACGCCCAGATCCGCTGCTCGGTTCGCCGCTAATCGCCGCCGCAAAACCCGCCGATCACCACCGTGATACTCGACGCCGCCGCCGCCGTTCGCCGTCGTCACCGTCGTCACCCGCCGCCACCACCGCGGATCTCATGCCGTCGCATGACCGTCGACCGTCGACGCGAGTCCGACGCCTTTTCGTCATGCGCCGTCTCCGGTTGCAATCAGATCTGAATCTGATTGATCTCGTAGTCTCGCGAGACGGGACGTCTGTCAAGACATACTCTCGCGATGCGTAATGACCACGTGTCATAAACGCCGTCCCGTAGTGGTACGCGACACCGGACCACGAGAATCATCGCGATACGCGACGAGCGTTTGAGACCGAAAGTGGTTCGTTTCTGTTTCAACCTAGCGCTTCGTTCGTTGAAACTCGGTGTCTCGAACGTTTGTTCAACACCGCCAAGGTATATCTAAACTCACTATTAGTTTAGATTATTTATTTATTTATTTCTGTGTTTGCGTGTTCGGTAATCGGATCCTGTTGCGTACTGGTATTTGTGTTAATTGATTAAATAGTTTTAATATATATAATTTGTTATATATGTATATATATATTTATATATATAATCTTATTCCGCTGCGTTACAGAATTAATCATAAATTAATTCGGTAAACTCTTTTATAAACTATTAATCTATCGGTCACGTAATTTTTAAAATATGTCACTGGGCGACCCGAATACCACTGCCAAATCCCAACAGTGGTATCAGAGCCTTGATTACCACGCGCAAATCGGAACCGGTCGATTTTAAACCGGTGGATTCGCAAACTGGGGTTAAACGCCCGAAAGTTGCGAATCAGATTTTATTTGTATTGCATAATTAAATTGCATTTTGGTCAACTTTATTTTGACCAATTAAAATTGCAATTTGTTTTGATTGTATTTTATATGTATTCGGCCCGACCCTTGTTTGAGTGTTGCTTGATTATTTTACTGTTATGGTTTGGCCCATGTTTTGGCCCATTGTTATAAGGAAAATTGGCCTATATTAATCCCAGTTATCGCTTATTGGCTATTAATAATCCCAGTTATGGTTTTTCCCCATAATAATCCCAGTTATTAACATGTTGGCCTGTATTAATCCCCCGTTAAGTTATGACTAATGGTGTTAAGTTTTTGATGACTGGACGTCCTAGTAGGATCCTACGTGGCATCGTATTTAAAAAAAACCTTTAAAAAATAAAATCAAAAACTAAATAAATAAACAAATCGCTAATAAATAATACTATCTTGTTAATCACGTTCAAAAATATTCAAAAGATAATATATTGCAATCACTTTTAAAAAGCTTTTAATTGTCAACCCAACTGTGCGATCAAGTTGAAAAATAAAAACCAGTTCTTATTTGCGACGTTTAAAAAAAATTCACAGCATCCAGGTCTTTGAATTTGCATTCTTAATTTGCATTCTCAAAGTTGGGCTGAAATTAAAAACTTATTTTACTAGCGATTTGTTTATTTATTTAATTTTGTATTTTATTTTCTTAAAAAAAAAATTTTAAATACGCTGCCACGTAAGATCCTACTAGGACGTCCAGTCATCAAAAAATTAACACCGTTAGTCAAAACTTAACGGCGGATCAATACAGGCCAATATGTTAATAACTGGGATTATTGGGGGGAAAAATAATAACTGGGATTATTATCGGCCAATAGATGAAAACTGGGATTAATATAGACCAATTTTCCTTGTTATAATAGTTTAGACTTTGGGTTGGCCCACATTTTTGGGTTCAAAATTGTAATTAGGTTTTTCTTTTTACGAAATCTTCTACTTTGGCAAAAGTTGTCATTAAGAAGACCCGAAGATCCAATCGATGTCAAGAGGCGTCTTAAGGTCAGTGGGAGCTTACAGAACCTGCACGCTACATGAAGATGTCTGCCTTGTGGTTGTTTTGTACTTTTGTCCCATGACCCATTTGGTCTCGCTAAAAGGCTCTAGCAAGACCAAAACCCTAATGGCCGAATACATATTCGTTTTGCTTGTTTTTGGTTGCTTGGTTTAATAGTGGTATTACACACCAACTAAAACACCGAAATCCTTTTAAAATGGTTTTAAAACTGAGAATACAATCAATAGGTTACAAGTTCTAAAAGCCTTTACAACTTGACCTAAATTTTAATGTAACCACCTTAATGAGTTTTTCTTTGAAAATTTTCAAACTTTATAAAACTCAATCAAACTTAATAAGTCATTTATTAACTTTTGACTGGTTACATAACTCGCGACAACCTAGTTGTATTTTTACATAATAGGTTATTTAAAATAAATGTCCCGAGTGATGATAGGGTTTATCGTTTGTGTCCAACGATCACCAATATTAAAATTGATTTTAATATCCCTATCTGGTAATTAAAAAACTGATAGTTCGTGCCATCCCATCTCAAGTCGAACTTGGAACGTATTTACCGGAGCATCAGTGTTGGAGTATTTCAACACCGCACTTGGTGCCGAGGGTACCCTCTGAGGCGAGGACATTGGAGTATTTCAACACCGTGTCCGTCGCATCGACCATTTAGGATTACTATCGCTTTAGATGTATATGTTCGTAGTGTTGGAGTATTTCAACACCGCGCTACGGGTGTGTATTGCTAAAGTGGGCACGGATGAGGCTAAACGTATCGCAAAATATACAAGTATGTATATAGCGGCCTCATATCGAGAGTTGTGACTGTGATTTCGCAATTGACACCCGCTGTCAGTTTGGTTACACAAATTTGCTCCTGAGGCTCATTTGGCGGTCTCAAGTAAACTTTTCTAATCGAATTCTCAATTTTCTTATAAAATAAATCTTACCAATTTATAATAAGAAAATACTTTACATCGAAAATACTAATGTATTGTGCTTTGCTTATCATTTCATAACGGCTAATGAAAACAAATCCCTTCTCCCTTTTAAATCAGTCCTCCAGTAGGACAAATCAAATAACACCAACTTTCATCTTGTTGAAACAAACTCAGAAGATGTTCTGACATTCTTTCATAAACTCTATGTCTTGAAGAGCCCAATCGTCGTAGTTGTGTGTAACCTCTGTGCTCAAAACGTTCATCCGAGCTGGAATTTCCAAATGTAAAATATTCAAAAGTTGCTGGAAAACAATTTGAGGCAGTACGCCTAGAATTGAGTAATCCTAGGCGGTACGCCACCCGCTTGGTAAACGGGTCGGGTTGCGGCACCCATCGGATCTTGGTATGCACGAATCTCAAAATCCGGGCGGTACGCCCAAGATTATGTACTCTGGGGCGGTACGCCTCAAAATGCCAGATCGATAAGAACAAGGTTTTTGGCCTTTATAGTCACAAGCACTTATGAACTTTCCCACTTCCAGCCAGAGCTCCCTCCCCACTGTCTCAGACCTCTGTCACCATCATTTTCAAGTCATTGGAGCCTTATGGAAGGTTGGAGCTTCATTGGTAAGTGTTCTAATCACCATTTTCATACCAAGATCATGTGAAGTTGATGTAACCCTCACACATTACTTGTGCTCTCATCAATCCAGTAACATTGGATCACTTGGAGAAGGCTAAGGAGTGTGGGAAACCAGAATCAAGGACAATCAAGGTAAGGACATCTTGATTTTTGGTTTAGAAAAGTTATTTAAGTTTCTTAAAGATCACACACTCATGAAATGGTCATGGATCATACATGCATGTGTAGAATTACCTCTGGAAATTGGATTGGGAACTGGAGGGTAAAAGGAGATCAGAAAAGCCCGGTTGTACAAGAAATCCTTCACAAGGTACAACTCTCTCATGCATGCATGTTGATTCCTTTCCATAAATAGCAACTTTGCAAGTAACGATCACTTGAACCAGAGTTAGTCAGTGTATCTAAATAATAAATGGGTCATTGGGACATAAGGATTCTGCCCCTAACGAAATTTGTAAGAAACGGGGGTCGAAACAATGGAATTTACCATAAATGGAAAGCTCGGGAATTGGGGTTACGCTTTGGTTAAGGTATTAGACCACAAATGAACCTTAAATTGACCCCTCGGAATAATATGAAACTGATCTAGTATGAATTCTGGACTCAAAACGCCAAAATATGAAAATGGCACTAAAAGACAAAATAGTCGGGGCCCCTGTTCACAGATGGGGGCGTACCGCCCATAAACTCTGCATGCAGAGCGATACGCCCAGAAAAGGAAAACAGAAACCGGAATCTCAGATTCCAGCGTACCGCCCAGAAACTTATGATTCGGCGCGGTACGCCCGGATTTGAAATCTGGAAATCAGTCGACCATTTGAAGAGTACCGCCCAGAAATGTAAACGTCCAGGCGGTACGCCTATGAAGGAAAATGACAGAATGTTTAGCCAATTTTGGATGAACCAAAAATTATCGAGACTGATCCAGTAACTGTATTTATGCTAATTTCAACCTGAGAATGATATGGGACATGTTAGCCTCGAATATGACGAATATGAACATGATAACGATGATAGGTTGCTAGAAATCAAAGAGAGGATATTTTCTCGGATATTCTGTCTAGCCACCGTTTCTGACTTCTTTGTGTGAGTCCTCTGACTTCTCTCATAGAATTAACTGTTTAAGATCACAATCCTGTTTGATGTATTTGTTATATCTGTTATGAATTTATCCTGTCAAGCACTGTTAGTTTAGATATGCCCTGTGTGGGTTATTATATACTTTCTGGTCATTATGATTGAACCAATAGGCATATAAGGAATTATAACGGACATTATAGTTGATTTATCCATGTTCATCCGGATCCTCTAGGATTGAGAAACTAGGGGGAATATGTCCTTATATGTTGAAATGAAATTTCTACTCGTAGAGGGATTACGGCTGATTGCGACGTGCCCGTAGAGTACATGAAGTTTGACCTTTGGTGTGACTTGATAATTTCATAACCAGCATGTGTTTGAAAACTGTTAATATTATGATAGTAGTTAAGACTCACCATCAACGTTAGTTGTTGACTTTGTGTGATTGACTTATGTTGCAGGTAAGCAAGTGTAGGAATGAACCTATTATGAACTTGGAATGCTACTTGGTTGTTGTTACTATGAACTTGGACTTGTATGAACTATGAATTATGAATGTAAATGAAGACATGATAATGACTATGTTTCCTTTGGTATCCTGTATCTTTGTTATTCAGTTCCAGGCCATGTCCGGTGGCTATCGATTCTGTTAGACCGAATAAGAGGTGCAATGCATCCTCGCTCATGAGTCGGTCTAAGAGTTTCATATGTGTGGACTGGATGTCCGTTGTATGTGTATGTGCGTGATATTAGAAGCGTTGGTATCTCGGGTAATGATACGGCCAGCCGGTCTAACGCCCTCCCCCGCACCTGGCAGGGTGCGGAGGAGGGGGGGTGTGACAGGTTGGTATCAGAGCCAAAGGTTCCAGCAAATTAGGCATTCTTAGAGCCCTAAGCTTGAACCTAGTTTGACCCCTAAGATATTGCATGAACCAAATATGATCTAGGCTGAAATTTGTATGTTAGACGTAATCGAGGTTTAGTGTAAGGTCGGTAGAAGTTACAGCCTTGCAAACTGCCATTCCTACCCACAGGTGCACTAAGACTCGGTGAAACCTAACAGACACATTGATGCTAATGATCTCCTATGAAAAATGTTAACCTAAGTTGAAATTGGTATATTAGATTTCTCATAGCATGATGTAAGGTCGGTAATAATTGCAGAAAGTGCACGCTGTCATTGTTACCCACAGGTATCTCATGATATGACAAGTCTGATAGACACGTGGATACTGATGGTTATTGTATGTGTACTCTAGTGAATTCAAAGGATGTAATTTAGCATGACATAAGTTGAGAAATATGATTATATATATGTATATATATTATCATTGTATATTGAACCTATGTCCACAGGTACCATCGTAAACATGTGGAGTTTTACTAAATCTTCGAAATCCGGCAGCAAAAACAGTGGAGGTAGCAGGGGGAGTAAGGGTAAGAAGGAAGAAGGCGGACCTAGCCAACCGGCACCACCCATGAGCCCTGATCTTTCGGGGTACTTTACCGCGCCGACCCAAAAGAAGACTCTGTCACCCGCGACGTCGACCACGGATGTGCCAAAACCACCCAAGAAGAGGAGCACAAAACCTAGGATGTCGGTGCGTCCGAGCCACACCATCCACATTGCTCCATCAGACTGGAACGCTCGTGATGCCGGAACGGATCAAGAAGACCCTGAAGAGGAACCCGAAGAAGAAGAAGACGAGACTATCCCAGTGCAACAGGTGGTGATTGCGGTGTCTGCAGGGCACACCGTGAGTTATCATTCCGAGCATCATTCTCAGCACGTGTATGCTTCCCCAGCCTACGCAGCAGACGTGGAGGAAGGACCCGAGGAATCGGTTCCTATGCAGCAGGATCCTATGGCAGCTTTCCCTCAAATGGGAAATCTAGTGGATGTTCCAATCCAGGACCCTATCGCAGCTCTAGCTCATAACATTAGGGACCCATATGTAGCTGCTATGATGCAAGGCCAAAGTAACCAACCGGTGTTCGACCGTTATAGCTTCCCCCAATTGCTGAGGTCCAACAGTCAACCCCCATCTTCCTACCAGCAGAATTCCTCATATCAGCCACCACCTGGATATCAGCAGCCATCATCCTACCAACAGCCTGTAATGTACCAGACACCTGTTCAGGATTCCTATGCCACGGGCATGCCTTTCTACCCCCCACCATCATCATTTTACCCGCCACCACCATACCAGTATTCAACCTCCCCACCCATGCAGCAGTCTTACATGCCTTATCCACCAGCTGCCTATCCATATGCACCATACGCGCCATATCAGGACCTACCCAGGTCATCTTACTCAGGACCGGGCCCAATTTTCGCCCCAACCCCATATGCAGATCACTCCGGACCTACCTCCCCGGTCATTGACGCTCTACGAGAAGAAAACAAGGCGCTGGCAAAGAGGTTGGAAAAGCAATTAAAGAAGGAAAAGAGGTTGGCAGAGGAAGCCAAGAAGGTGTCGTCTCATCTCAAACACTTGACATCTTTCAGAAGGCGCAGGGATTAGAGGCGTGACGATCGACATGAATGGTGGAGATTGGGATCTTATGTGTTGTTTTATCATGTTATGTACTTTCTTTTTATGAACTTTGGTTGAGTCTGTTTGAAGTGTGTGTGTTTTGTGATTGTAAGCGGTTGAACCGCCATGTGGACCACTTTATCGTTATGGAATAAAGAACCGTTTATCGTTTTTCAATAATGATTGGAGTACTATAATAATTATGATAAGTCTTGATAAGTAGTGCTTCTAGGAGGATTGGATCATTAGACCACCCCTAAGTACTCATGTGTATGTGATTTCATTCTGGAACATAGTCATTTCATGGTAATTATGTCGGTAACCACAAAGTGGTGATCCGGAAAGTCCAAATAGTACAACAACAATGATATGAACATATTCCTATGGCAATATAATATGCAAAGGAATATAATCTATGAATTATGGATACCTGTCAACTAAGTCAAAATGTATGATAATCTGTCAATCTGGTATTGCTTTCAGCGAAATGTCGAAAGCAGGAACGAGCAGAAGTCGTCAGGATGACTATGACGGAGATGATGATCGTGATGATCGCTCTGTTCATAGTAAAAGGGAAGAACCTCTTACGACCGAACAATTGAAGCAAATAGAACTTGAAGAAAGACTTCAGGAGCTTATAGCTCAAGGAATCTCTAAAGCGTTTCCTTCATTGGTCGCTAAAGAGAAGAGACAAGGAAAGACACACGTTGGTTCAGAAAGATCCAGCGAACCGCCAAGAAGCAAAACTGCTGTTTCTAGATCCAAGGAGTCTACAAGACCCCGATCACCAATAGCTGAGTCTCAAACTGGCTCATCAGCTCATAGCAGGATTCGAAACCGTCGGAGCCCCAGTCCCGATTATGAAGATCGTCTAAAACGGACCAGAAGAAGGTCAAGGAGCAAGGAACGTAAGCCCGAAAGGGAGGAAAGGAAAGGGTGTTCTTATAAGACTTACATGGCCTGCAAACCCGGTATTTTCAAGGGAGACAAAGGGGCTACAGACGCCCTGAATTGGTTAGAAGAAACTGAGGCCGCCTTAGATATCAGCAATTGTGCTAGCAGGGACAAGGTGAGGTTTGCGTCCCAATCTTTCAAAGGGGCAGCATTAAACTGGTGGAAGGTGGAATTGAATCGACTTGGGAAGGAAAGAGCCTATCGTATGAGTTGGAGAGAGTTTCGGGCTTTAGTTATGGAAAAGTTTATTCCAGAAAATGAGGCTGAGAGATTGGAAAATGAGTTCATTAACTTAAGAATGAATGGATCCGACTACATGACCTATATCAATAGGTATAATGAACTGTTGAATTTAGTACCTCACATGGCGGATACTGAGACTTCCAAAGTCAGGAGGTTCATTTGGGGACTAAGCCCCGAGATAAGAGCGAATGTGAGATCCACTCGTCCTAACACTCTGGCATCCGCTATAAGTCTGACCGGTACCTTGACAGATGAATGGGTCCGGACAGCGGGATTCAAGGTAGATACCTCCGGAAACAAAAGAAAAGGTGGGGATAGAGGTCGTGACTCCAAGAGGGGTAAATTTGGAGGGAATGATCAAGTAAGAAGAAATGATGGGAGGGATTATAAAGGACCGCGGGCAGAGAATTGTAGAAATTGTGGGAAAGCAGGGCACGCGCATCAACAATGTAGGTCACCAGTAGTCTGCTTCTACTGCAAGGAAAAAGGGCATAGAAGCTGGGAGTGTCCGCAAGTGAAGAAGAAAAGGGATGAACAGAACAAAGGCGTGGGAACTTCAAAAGGTACACCCCGACTCTATATTATGACCGCCGAAGAGGCACGTGTGAATGATGACGTGATCTCTGGTATGTTTTCTGTCAATAATATGATTGTTAGCATTTTATTTGATTCTGGTGCTAATAGGAGTTTTGTATCCTCTGCCTGTATCCCTAGACTAAAATGTACTACACATAAGTTAGATATACCTTATGTTGTAGAAACTGCCAATGGCCATAAGATCAGTATCTCTAAAGTAATTAGAGATTGTCGTTTAGAGCATGAGAACACTACTTTTGAACTCGAACTTCTCCCTATGGAACTAAGTGAATTCGATATAGTCCTTGGAATGGATTGGCTCACACGACATCAGGCAAAGATTCGTTGTGCCGATAAGATGTTAGAATTGAAGTCTGCAGACGACAAGATTCACACGATCATTGGGGATAGGAAAACAAAACCAATGAGAATAATCTCCAGATTGAAAGCGGGAAAATGTATTCGGAAAGGTGATCAAGCTTATCTAGCAAATTTAATTGAGACACCTCGAGAAAAGAAATTGGAAGAAGTACCTATTGTCTCAGAATATCCGGATGTGTTTCCTGATGAACTACCTGGATTGCCCCCAAAACGACAAGTGGAGTTTCAAATTGAGCTTGCACCTGGAACAACCCCGATAGCAAAGGCACCATACCGACTGGCACCTTCTGAAATGCAAGAACTAAGGAATCAACTTCAGGAACTTCTCGATAAAGGGTTCATCAGACCCAGTTCGTCACCCTGGGGAGCGCCGGTACTCTTTGTGAAAAAGAAGGATGGCTCAATGCGGATGTGCATCGATTACCGTGATCTCAATCGAGTAACCATCAAAAACAAGTACCCTTTGCCTAGGATTGATGACTTGTTCGATCAATTACAAGGAGCTAGTTATTTCTCGAAAATCGATTTGAGATCAGGGTATCATCAAGTCAGAGTCCGTGAAGAGGACGTCCCAAGAACAGCTTTCAGAACAAGATATGGCCATTATGAATTTACAGTTATGCCCTTCGGATTAACTAATGCGCCAGCAATATTCATGGATCTAATGAATCGGGTGTGCAAGCCATATCTTGACAAGTTTGTAATCGTATTTATTGACGACATCTTGATTTATTCTCGCACTCGGGAAGAACATGGCGAACATTTGAGAAAGATATTGGAATTATTGCGGTCTGAGAAGCTGTATGCAAAATTCTCTAAATGCGATTTTTGGCTAAGAGAAGTGCAATTTCTGGGTCACATTGTCAGCAAGTCCGGAATTCAAGTAGACCCAGCGAAAGTAGAAGCGATTGCTAAATGGGAGCAACCAAAGAATCCTACAGAAATTCGGCGATTCTTAGGACTAGCTGGTTACTACCGGAGATTTATTCAGGATTTCTCAAAGATAGCCACACCATTAACCTCCCTTACTCAAAAGAACGTGAAGTTTGATTGGAAACCTAAGCATACAGATGCTTTCGAACTGCTTAAACAGAAACTAAGTTCTGCTCCTATACTTTCATTACCAGAAGGAACTGAAAACTTTGTGGTATACTGCGATGCTTCTATCAATGGACTCGGATGCGTTTTGATGCAGAAAGATAAAGTAATTGCTTATGCATCCAGACAACTTAAAAAGCACGAGAAAAACTACACCACACATGATTTAGAGTTAGGAGCAATCGTTTTTGCTCTTAAGATTTGGAGACACTACCTGTATGGGGCCAAATTTGTAGTATACTCCGACCATAAAAGTTTACAGCACTTGTTCAGTCAAAAAGAGTTGAATATGCGACAAAGACGCTGGATGGAAGTGCTAAGTGATTATGATTGTGAGATCAAGTATCACCCAGGCAAGGCCAATGTAGTGGCAGACGCACTAAGCAGAAAGGAAAGAATCAAGCCACTCCGAGTTAGAGCCTTGAGATTGAATGTAAGTGTTGATTTAATTGGAAAAATCATCGAAGCACAGAAGAAGCAGATGATTGACCCAAATGTTGACAAGGATGAGATGATGACTGTTGTAAGGAAACTAACAAGAGAGAAGGATGGCATCCTAAGACTAGGCAAATGTATATGGGTGCCTAAAGAAGGAGGATTACGTGAGGTAATTCTCCGGGAGGCTCACAAGTCCAAGTACATGCTCCATCCAGGAGGCGACAAAATGTACCAGAATTTGAGAGCAAATTATTGGTGGCCAGGAATGAAAAAGGCAATTGCGGCCTATGTTGAAAAATGCCCAATTTGTTTGCAAGTAAAGGCTGAACATCAGAGACCTGCTGGATGTCTTCAGAAAATAGAACTCCCTGAATGGAAGTGGGAAGAAATTACCATGGATTTTGTGACAAAGCTTCCAAAGACTAGAAGTGGAAATGATGCCATCTGGGTGGTAGTGGATCGTTTGACAAAATCTGCTCACTTTCTACCAATGGCGGAAACTTACAATGGGAAGCAACTTGCCAAGCTTTTTGTGAATGAAATCATATCGAAGCATGGAGTGCCAAAGTCTATAATTTCTGATAGAGATACTAGATTCACTTCTCACTTTTGGCAAAGCTTTCAAGAAGCAATGGGAACCAAACTAAAGTTTAGCACAGCTTATCATCCCAAAACTGATGGCCAGAGCGAAAGAACCATTCAAACGTTAGAAGACATGCTGAGAGCTTGTGTTATAGAATTTGGTGGTAGCTGGGATGATCATCTTCCACTAGCCGAATTCTCATACAATAATAGCTACCACACTAGCATTCAAATGGCACCGTTTGAAGCATTGTATGGCAGAAAGTGTCGAACACTAGTATGTTGGTCTGAAGTGGGAGAAGGTCAACTTACCGGACCTGAATTAATAATGGAAACTACTGAGAAAGTTAAGGAGATTCGCAACAGACTTAAAACCGCTCAAGACCGACAAAAGAGCTACGCAGATCGACGTAGGAGACCACTCGAGTTCGCAGAAGGAGACATGGTGATGTTGAAAATATCACCCTGGAAAGGTATAATCCGATTTGGCAAAAGAGGGAAATTGAGCCCACGATATATAGGACCTTTCAAAATAATATCAAGAGTCGGAGAGGTGGCTTATCAACTAGAATTGCCTGAGGAGCTTAGCGGAGTTCACGATGTGTTTCATGTGTCGAATCTACGAAAGTGTATGGTAGATGAAGCTCTCGCGGTTCCGTTAAAAGAAATCAAAATCGATAAAAAGCTGAATTTCACAGAACAGCCCATTGAAATAATGGAACGGATCACCAAGAAGCTACGCAAGAAAAGGATTCCAATGGTGAAAGTCAAGTGGGACGCTAGACGCGGTCCCGAATATACATGGGAATCAGAAATAGACATGAGAAGAAAATACCCTCAGTTGTTCAATTAACGCTTAACGAATTCCGGGACGGAATTCCTTTAAGGGGGAGAGAATGTAACCTCTGTGCTCAAAACGTTCATCCGAGCTGGAATTTCCAGATGTAAAATATTCAAAAGTTGCTGGAAAACAATTTGAGGCGGTACGCCTGGAATTGAGAAATCCTAGGCGGTACGCCACCCGCTTGGTAAACGGGTCGGGTTGCGGCACCCATCGGATCTTGGTATGCACGAATCTCAAAATCCGGGCGGTACGCCCAAGATTATGTACTCTGGGCGGTACGCCTCAAAATGCCAGATCGATAAGAACAAGGTTTTTGGCCTTTATAGTCACAAGCACTTATGAACTTTCCCACTTCCGGCCAGAGCTCCCTCCCCACTGTCTCAGACCTCTGTCACCATCATTTTCAAGTCATTGGAGCCTTATGGAAGGTTGAAGCTTCATTAGTAAGTGTTCTAATCACCATTTTCATACCAAGATCATGTGAAGTTGATGTAACCCTCACACATTACTTGTGCTCTCATCAATCCAGTAACATTGGATCACTTGGAGAAGGCTAAGGAGTGTGGGAAACCAGAATCAAGGACAATCAAGGTAAGGACATCTTGATTTTTGGTTTAGAAAAGTTATTTAAGTTTCTTAAAGATCACACACTCATGAAATGGTCATGGATCATACATGCATGTGTAGAATTACCTCTGGAAATTGGATTGGGAACTGGAGGGTAAAAGGAGATCAGAAAAGCCCGGTTGTACAAGAAATCCTTCACAAGGTACAACTCTCTCATGCATGCATGTTGATTCCTTTCCATAAATAGCAACTTTGCAAGTAACGATCACTTGAACCAGAGTTAGTCAGTGTATCTAAATAACAAATGGGTCATTGGGACATAAGGATTCTGCCCCTAACGAAATTTGTAAGAAACGGGGGTCGAAACAATGGAATTTACCATAAATGGAAAGCTCGGGAATTGGGGTTACGCTTTGGTTAAGGTATTAGACCACAAATGAACCTTAAATTGACCCCTCGGAATAATATGAAACTGATCTAGTATGAATTCTGGACTCAAAACGCCAAAATATGAAAATGGCACTAAAAGACAAAATAGTCGGGGCCCTGTTCACAGATGGGGGCGTACCGCCCATAAACTCTGCATGCAGAGCGATACGCCCAGAAAAGGAATACAGAAACCGGAATCTCAGATTCCAGCGTACCGCCCAGAAACTTATGATTCGGCGCGGTACGCCCGGATTTGAAATCTGGAAATCAGTCGACCATTTGAAGCGTACCGCCCAGAAATGTAAACGTCCAGGCGGTACGCCTATGAAGGAAAATGACAGAATGTTTAGCCAATTTTGGATGAACCAAAAATTATCGAGACTGATCCAGTAACTGTATTTATGCTAATTTCAACCTGAGAATGATATGGGACATGTTAGCCTCGAATATGACGAATATGAACATGATAACGATGATAGGTTGCTAGAAATCAAAGAGAGGATATTTTCTCGGATATTCTGTCTAGCCACCGTTTCTGACTTCTTTGTGTGAGTCCTCTGACTTCTCTCATAGAATTAACTGTTTAAGATCACAATCCTGTTTGATGTATTTGTTATATCTGTTATGAATTTATCCTGTCAAGCACTGTTAGTTTAGATATGCCCTGTGTGGGTTATTATATACTTTCTGGTCATTATGATTGAACCAATAGGCATATAAGGAATTATAACGGCCATTATAGTTGATTTATCCATGTTCATCCGGATCCTCTAGGATTGAGAAACTAGGGGGAATATGTCCTTATATGTTGAAATGAAATTTCTACTCGTAGAGGGATTACGGCTGATTGCGACGTGCCCGTAGAGTACATGAAGTTTGACCTTTGGTGTGACTTGATAATTTCATAACCAGCATGTGTTTGAAAACTGTTAATATTATGATAGTAGTTAAGACTCACCAACAACGTTAGTTGTTGACTTTGTGTGATTGACTTATGTTGCAGGTAAGCAAGTGTAGGAATGAACCTATTATGAACTTGGAATGCTACTTGGTTGTTGTTACTATGAACTTGGACTTGTATGAACTATGAATTATGAATGTAAATGAAGACATGATAATGACTATGTTTCCTTTGGTATCCTGTATCTTTGTTATTCAGTTCCAGGCCATGTCCGGTGGCTATCGATTCTGTTAGACCGAATAAGAGGTGCAATGCATCCTCGCTCATGAGTCGGTCTAAGAGTTTCATATGTGTGGACTGGATGTCCGTTGTATGTGTATGTGCGTGATATTAGAAGCGTTGGTATCTCGGGTAATGATACGGACAGCCGGTCTAACGCCCTCCCCCGCACCTGGCAGGGTGCGGAGGAGGGGGGGGGTGTGACATTGTGTTCCTTATAGGAATACAACGCGCCTGGATTAAATAACATAATACTAACACCTTTAAGGTAGATAGTATTATGCAGGCTCGCATGTTTCCTGATAGTCAGCAAAAATGCAAGACTTGAGTATCAATGACATAACAAACAAGCTTAACTGCATGTTTCGTTTCTCGATGGAGAGAGCTCCATGCAAGGCTCTTCTCCATAGGACCATGTCATTAAGATGAAAGGGTACCAGTATCACCTGATTCAACTTGGTTACCCCACGAGTATCTGGGCTTATACCTTTTCACTACTATAGAACCAGTAATATTGTGTGCTTTAGTGCAAAGTTCAACCAGTTGATAGCATTATGCTTAATTGACACTTCGTGTGTCATAGGTGATTGCTACCGTGTTAAAATGCCTCGTACCAAGAAAAGAGTATCGACTCTAAGGGCAATAAAAGGCTGTGATCATTTGGCATCAACGCCCATGGCAAAAGATTTGTACGATCGTTGCTGCATCATCATGACAAGCACCAGTGCTCCATGAACAACAAATCGGGTACTATACACTACCCCGTTAAGCTCAAAGAAAACGGAGAACGTTAGACTTCTCTGTTGGTATTCAAACTAATGTTATTAGATTTTCACGAGTATTCCCCAACGCATGCATGCATGCCTTGTAGGAACGTGGAAATAAGAAAAGCTTAGATCGAGGGACACATGATTCGAATTACCCTTTTAGGCCATTTGCTTTCAATCATGTCTTTCACTCCTTGGTAGTATTCAAAACAAGTGGTTGTTTTGACCTAGCTCGTCTGGGATTAATACTTTGCTTTTCACTGGTTTTATATCAGACTAATAACATAAGTTGAAGTTTCTTTATGAAACATACCTGGTTCTAATGATTCTTGTTTGTGACTTATTCGTGTAAGCAAGACATGCATGAAAGGATACGGCCCAACTGGACCCTATGATCCACCATGGGATTAAGTTTCCTGATACGTGTCGTGCTTTCACAAACTCACAACCAAATCCTTCACTCATTCGAGTGAACTGTTAAATGTTCTTTCTAGGCTTAGACACTCTTGTGTTGGCAAACCTAAAAGAACCATATGACAAGAATCATAAAAGTTACTTCATAACTATGACGGTAATCATAGTGAATATGCTTATGGTTATAAGCATCAATGAAAATTCTTGAGTTGTACAAGAACATTTCAAAATGAAGTCAAAGAACCAGCTTTACAAATACGATCACAATTCTAAGTCTGATCGTAATAAAGAATACCTAAGCTTGATGAACCCTAAAATCATCTCAAGATATGTGAAATATTTTTCACTAATCTGGTCCTACGTGCACAGCCTTGACCTGAGCACATGATAGGAATCAAACGATGCTTGTCAACGTTTGAAAGATGATATACAGGAAGTATTTGCCATACACACCCTTATTGAGTATCACTCTTTTCATCATCACTCGCTTGATAGATCTAGTATCGAATGTCTTTTGACAATGAGAATTTATTCTCGTTAGATACTACATATAACAATGGATACTACTTCCACCATCCATATAGAATTCTAATTCCACACAGAAGATAGAAAGTTGTGTTCTAGCTTCTGAAATGGAAGGTTAAGTTCCCAAGTTATTTAACTGGAACTAGAAGTAAAGGACGTTGATCTTGAAGTGGTTCAAGAGTCACAAATCCATTGTTCGCATATTTCCTGACCAACAAAAGTTTGTTGCATTAAACAGGAAATACATATTTAAACACACTTGCAAATTCAAAATTGCAATATCAGATCTTGAATCTGAGAATGGCTTAATGCCATAATAGATGTGTTTACATAAAAGCTAGTGGGAGCACTATATCAATCCTCACCCGTATGACGATGATATACTGAAAGATAGAATAAAATCCTTATGTGATTATACATAATGTGGATTTTATGGTACAAAGAATTTAAAAGAAGTTTCTTAATGGATAGTGATCCACAGGTATAAGCAACTTCTGGGGCAATATAATCACACATTGAATATGTGATTAAACAAAGATGTCACTGCACAGAGTTACACTAATGACATCAAAAGGGAGAGATCACTGTACAGAGTTACACTGAGGTTGTCAGTGTACAGGGTTACACTATGGACACCAGAAGGGAAAAATCAACGTACGCAAGTTACATTGATATCGTGAATTGTTGAACACAATACACTAAGTTGCATTGGTATTAACATTCACCGTGTAGAAATACACTACTACAAGTTTTCATGATTGACCAAGACATCTCTTGCTCATAATAAAGATTTTACATTGTGGCAGATTCCACAACTAAATCTAAATTAATTAGCCGACTCAAGTGACATCAAACTGCTGCTTGTCTGAAAGGTTCAGAAGGATTCTTGACATGGTTAGAGTTTTAACCAAACAAGACATTGTGATCACACAGTAACTATGGTGAATACCAAGGATCACTATGATCACAAAACCAGCACACTTTGAGGAAATTCCACTATTCAGAGAAATACTGGAACTATGAAACATTGGATAACCAAAATGATAGCACATTTCAAAACCTGGTCGGTAAAACAATGAATTTTAAAACTCATTAACCTCATACTAATGACGTTCGACCAATATACACTAAATGTATGTTTTGAACTAGTATTTGGATGTACGAACTCTAACAGTTATACATTATCATCTGGCTTCCTCTAAAGGATTAGACGTAAAAGCTAAATTCTATAACTGTGTTCGATTTTAATACGTTTAAATCCATGAATAAGTGAATATCATTCCTCACAGTCGATCAGAATTGTGGACACGAATCTGAAGTGTGACTACTTGTGACTTTGGACTCAAGACATTGACAATACAAATTCACATATATCATTTCATAATGAATCTGAGGAATAGATATACTATTCTAGACTGTCCGTAGTCGTTCAGACTCGTGGGAACGAATCTGAAGTAAGACTATTCTGACTCTGGACTCAATGGTTGACAATCTAGACTCACAGACCTCATTGGGGAATGACGTTGGACGTAACTCGCATCAAACCATCTTCATGGATTCAATCATAAGATGGATTTGATTAATGGTATACTCATTAGTATCCTTAGACCTGAGATACATGAGCGACCTCCCCTTTACCAAAGACTGTTCTTTGATTGTAGCTTAACGCTGTCGCGTAACTGCCAGTCATAACGGCTACTTTTGGGAATAGCTCTGAAGTTCAGTGGGAGCTGTATGTAGTCGACATGGGATTCTGTACTCTTGCACTAATCATGCAACAGCTAGACATCGTGGCGCCCTTGTTGATTCCAAGTGTAAAGTGTAAGGCCTTACCCAAACCTACTATGTGTTTGTTTTGGACCACTTCGAATCTATATCGAGAAACATAATGATTGAACATTAGATGAGAATGAATTGAATCCATGTCCATCGTTCAATTGATGTCATATACGGAAGGGATACAATGACTTCAAATTACCACAAGTCTAATATCAGTTGCTTGACAACATATATGCCTTGGTTGTTGACTTGAAGTGTCATAATCGGTTGGGACAGTCATGTGTAGCTAGAGCACCTCTGTCTGTTTCTTAGATCTTGTCGCGATCAGTCCAAGTGGGAGACTGTTGGATATTATGTGTCCTGACCCGACAAATCTTGAACCCGACCCGGTTACGACCCGTAAGAGTTACACCGGGTGCAACGAACTCTAAACCCGCTTAAGAGTTAACCGGTAAAAGAAACGGAAACGTTTGATTATATATATTATTTATAATAGTTATAAATAATTAATAATCAATAATATTATTATTACCGGATTAATAATAAAGGGTGAACGATATTTAAATAAAAGTAGTTTTATTTTAAATTCACGATCGAGCTATTCGTTATTGAAATATTTTCTAACGTTGGCTCGTGGGCTCGCGTACGAGTTGGGCTTTATATTCGAGAGAAGCCCGTCGCGAATTAGTGATCATCTAATAAAATATTAGATGATTAGGGATTAACCCGAATCACCCCATCAATTCTCGACGGCAGCAACAAAAGAAAAAGGAGATTCGAAAATCTCCTTCTTCTCCTTTTTCTCTCGGACGTAAACCACAAAACGGCAAAAGCCGTTTTCCGCCGATCGCCGCCACCGCTTAGCTCGGTGGCCATCTTCGCACCACCATAACCTGGTGGTGGTTGTTAGTTAGGGTGTTCCGTCAGTCAACGCCCGTAGACCGCCTTACGGTCTAGAGATCGCCGCCTCGTACGCCCAGATCCGCTGCTCGGTTCGCCGCCAATCGCCGCCGCAAAACCCGCCGATCACCACCGTGATACCCGCCACCACCGCGGATCGCATGCCGTCGCATGACCGTCGCCCGTCGACGCGAGTCCGACGCCTTTTCGTCATGCGCCGTCTCCGGTTGCAATCAGATCTGAATCTGATTGATCTCGTAGTCTCGCGAGACGGGACGTCTGTCAAGACATACTCTCGCGATGCGTAATGACCACGTGTCATAAACGCCGTCCCGTAGTGGTACGCGACGCCGGACCACGAGAATCATCGCGATACGCGACGACCGTTTGAGACCGAAAGTGGTTCGTTTCTGTTTCAGCCTAGCGCTTCGTTCGTTGAAACTCGGTGTCTCGAACGTTTGTTCAACACCGCCAAGGTATATCTAAACTCACTATTAGTTTAGATTATTTATTTATTTATTTCTGTGTTTGCGTGTTCGGTAATCGGATCCTGTTGCGTACTGGTATTTGTGTTAATTGATTAAATAGTTTTAATATATATAATTTGTTATATATGTATATATATATTTATATATATAATCTTATTCCGCTGCGTTACAGAATTAATCATAAATTAATTCGGTAAACTCTTTTATAAACTATTAATCTATCGGTCACGTAATTTTTAAAATATGTCACCGGGCGACCCGAATACCACTGCCAAATCCCAACACCTTTGTGAATGGATCTGCAGGATTCTCTTCAGATGATATCCTCTTCACAACGAGGTACCCTTCTTCTACATTATGTCTGATGAAATGGTACTTTCTGTCGATATGTCTTGAATGGCGATTGTCCCTTACATCCTTTGTCAGGGCAACCGCTCCTTCATTATCACAGAAAAGTTCCACTGGCTCCTTGATGCCTAGCACGACTCCAAGATCTCCGATGAAATTCTTCACCCAAATTGCCTCCTTTGATGCTTCGCTTGCCGCTATGTACTCTGATTCACAAGTAGAATCAGCCACCGTCTCTTGCTTGGAACTTTTCCAAGTAACTGCTCCTCCATTTAAGGTAAAGATCCAGCCAGTTTGAGAACGGAAATTATCCCTATCTATTTAAAAGCTGGCGTCACTATACCTAGTCACTCTCAATGTATCACAGCCACCAAATACTAGGGACCCAGTCCTTAGTCCTTCGCAGATACTTGAGAATATTCTTAACCGCTACCCAATGAGCTTTACCTGGATTTCCCTGATAACGACTAACCATGCTCAAAGCAAAGACACATCTGGACGAGTACATGTCATAGCATACATGATAGATCCAACGGCGGAAGCATATGGAACTCTACTCATTTCTGCTATCTCTTCATCTGTACTTGGGCTCTAACTTTTACTCAGTTTGGTATTACTCTGGATGGGCAAATCTCCTTTCTTGGAGTTCTCCATACAGAATCGTTTCATTACTTTATCAAAGTACGTACTCTGATTCAATCTAATTAGCCTTTTACTCCTATCCCTTGAAATCTTTATTCCCAGAATATATGCAGCCTCTCCTAGATCCTTCATAGCGAAGCACTTTCCAAGCCAAGACTTAACATCTTGCAAGGTTGGAATGTCATTTCCTATAAGAAGTATGTCATCAACATTTATTACCAGGAAGGTGACTACGCTCCCACTAGCTTTGACATATACACAGGACTCATCCTCACTTCTAGAGAAGCCACACTCTTTGATTTTCTCATCAAAGCAAAGATTCCAACTGCGAGACGCTTTTTTTAATCCATAAATGGATTTTTCAAGCTTACACACTCTATTAGGGAACTTCGCATCTACAAAACTTATGGCTGACTCATGTAAACATCTTCAGCCAACTTCATGTTTAGGAAAGCGGTTTTGACATCCATCTGCCAAATTTCATAGTCATGAAACGCAGCTATGGCTAGCATTATCCTAATAGATTTTATCTTAGCCACCGGTGAGAAGGTCTCATCATAGTCAACCCCTGGGGTTTGAGTAAATCCCTTCGCCACCAGTCGTACTTTGAATGTGCTTACATTACCATGCATATCAGTCTTCTTCTTGAAGATCCATTTACAACCAACCGTCTTCCGACTAGGTTGTTGATCAATCAAATTCCAAACTTGATTTCCGTACATGGACTTGATCTCGCTGTCCATTGCCTCTTTCCATTTTGTTGCCTCAGGGCCTGCCATCACTTCCTTGTAGTTAGCTGGCTCATCCAAGTTCACCAGTGTATTATCACTAATAAATGTGTCCTCGTCTGTAGTTATATGGAAACCATAGAACTCAGGTCGCATGCTAACTCTACCAGAACGCCTAAGAGGTAATGAAGTGTCAACCGGTTCAACTGGAATCTCTTCCTCTGGTTGAACCCTAGTGGTTTCAGAGTTTCCTTCATCGGCTAACTCTTGAATCTCTTCAAGGTCAATGGTGCTCCCACTGCCTCTTTGCATATGAGCTCTCTCTCTCGAAAGATTCCTCTTCGTGCTACAAAGACCACATTTTCACTGGGTCTGTAGAACAAATCTTCAAAACCCCAAACCTTAATATGTGCTAACAAGGGAACTCTCCCTGTCCACATTTCGTGAGGTGTTTTGGCAACCTTCTTTGTTGGGACAAGATTAAGAATGTGGACGACAGTCTTAAAGGCATACCCCCAGAATGAGATTGGAAGTGAAGCTCGACTCATCATGGAACGAACCATGTCCAACAAGGTTCGATTGCGTCTCTCGGCCACACCATTAAGTTGTGGTGTCCTGGGAGGTGTCAATTGTGAAACTATTCCACATTCCTTGAGATAGTCGTGGAATTCGATACTAAGATACTCTCCGCCTCTATCTGATCGGAGCATCTTTATCTTCCTGCCTAATTGATTCTCGACTTCTTGCTTAAACTCTTGAATATTTCAAAGGTTTCCGACTTACGCTTGATTAAGTAGATATAACCATATCTGCTATAATCATCAGTAAAAGTTACATAGAATCGATTAGCATCTCTTGTGGATGATCTGTCGGGCCCACACACGTCTGTGTGTATGAGATCCAAAAAACCTTCACTTTGCCATCCTTAAGATCTTGCAGATACTTTGGGCAGCTTCGTTTCCAATACCCCTTTTCGTTGCAATAGAAGCAAGTGGCCTCTTTAGGATCAGAGACAGGGGTAACATCAGAACTGGATTTCACATGAGACTTTCCCTTCCAGTTTTGTTTGCGAGGACCTTTCCTCTTCTTCCCCTTTCCTTGACCAATGGCTAGAACGGGAGTATTAGCAGGAGCAGTGGCAACACTCTTTCCCTTCATTCCTATTTCAGCAGTTCTCATGAGGTTGTGCAACTGAGCCAATGTGGTCTCTGTGTTGTTCAAATGATAGGTCAAGATGAACTGATCGTAACAACTTGGTAAGGAGTTCAGGACTATGTCAATAGCCAATTCCTCATCAAAGTGCACACCCAACCTCAGAAGTTGATCCACGTAACGTTGCATTCTTTGTACGTGGGCGCTAACAGATTCCTCGTCCTTCATCTTGCTTGATATGAGGGACTTTACTATGTCGTACTTTTCTTGACGAGCTCGCTTATGGTACTTTTACATAAGGTCCTCGTTCATCTCGTACGGCCAGTATTCCTCATAGAATCTTTGCAGTTCAGGGGTCATAGTGGCAACCATGATGCAAGCAACTTTTGTTGCATCCTTTTCATGTTGCTTGTAGGCGGCTAATTCATCAGCAGTGGCTTTCTCTTGGTCAATTTCAACTAGCTCCTTTTCAAGGACATACTCCTTGTCTTCATAACGAAGGGCCATTTTGATGTTGCGCATCCAGTCGTTGTAGTTGGTGCCGTCCAATATCACCTTTGAGCAGATGCCTATCAGGGAGAAGTTGTTGTGGGTGGAGAAGGAGGAACCAAAAGCATCGGTAGGAGCATACATTTTCACTTTAAAAAAGTTAAAGTTAGATAAGAAACCAATTTTGATCTACCTATGAAATTTACAACTTAGAGAAGGGATGTCGTAATCTAATTGCAAATTTCATAAAGGTGGGTTTCTGAGATTCATTGAAACTATTCAATGGCATGTTTAATCTCGGATTATGCTCTTCCATTTGTGACTGGGATACCGAGGATCACAAACAAGATGTGAATAACCATGCAAATGTGCTTGGTAACCTCAATGTCATTTATCATCTCAAGTGATGTGCTGGTTAACCACACACGCTCCATCAACAATAATAATTTTTGTGATACCCATTATAATTCTTTATTAGTCCCTATTAGTATGTCGGTTAACCACACACGCCCCACTAATGACTTATAAAGTGTAATGTGCAATTTCACTGGTTAGCATACAAATTCACATTTTTCCTAAAGTAACTAGGAATTTATAATAAAAGGTTTAGTTACTTTTATTTCCATTATACTTTTAATGGGAATTAAATTTAGTCCTATCAAACCCGTTCGGCTAACGACCCTCCACTAATCAAGGAAGCGGTGGGTGAGAATGGACACCCATTCAACTACCATATTATAGGCAGTTTCCTTATACCCCCCTTATAGACTAGCTTCGTGAATGAGGCCTACTATTGATTTGACTGACTTTTGTTCTTATACATATAATAACAATTAAGCTATACATATAGTATAAGGTGTATCTTTAAAACTTTTAAAAATACCAATATTATATATCAATAAGAATAATAATAGGATAATAAATTTAAACAATTAAATTAATCCTTATCCTAAAGGCATTCGAAACTTAGGGGGCAAGATTAGGGTTTTAAAGATCCTAATACCTAAAATCGAATGTGACCCTCCTAACAATTCAACAATTATAGCTAATTCAATTGAAAACAAACCTTATGCTCTGATACCACTGATGGGTTTCAGGCACTACAAGCAAACTTAAACAATTAAGGGTGCATGCAACCTAAAACATGATCTATGTTTTCACTATTGAACCTATAACTATGAACATATAATAAACCCTAGCAAACAATCAAAATAAATAAATTACTAAGACAAATAGGGTTACATACCTTTTAGTTGTTATAGTAAACAACTGTAATAATCCTTCTTGACTTCAAGGAATCAAGCACCATAATCGTCATGCCTCTAATGGGATCACACCCAAGGACTCGAAGAAGAATATAAACTAAGGGTGGGATGAACTATAAGGAGTTCTTCCACAAGGAGGGAGAAAGAAGGAGGCGAATACTCAAGCCTTAATGAGCGAGTTGGAATGAATCCCTAACGCCTTTATTTATAGCCTTGGATAACCTCCTCACCTTGTAATCCCAACAATGTGGGATACATGTAAAATTTCGAAAATTCCCTTGCCTAAGGGATTTTCGAAATCTTTCAATGTGGGATAACAACTTTCCTAATTTAATAAACTATTGATTAATTATTTATTATCCCTTTCAATTAACCAAACTGTTAATTAACCTCCCAAATAGTTTTTGTCTAATTAATTATTAAACCATAATAATTAATAAACCATTTCTTTTTCCCTTTTATTAATTCTCCATGTGTCGAGTCTTGAGGGCAACCCAAAAGGACGGTGCTGCTATCAACTATAGTTATAGGCTTAGACACCTAATCCAACAATTACTTGTCAAGCACAGTTGTATCTTCATCTTCAGCTTCATAGTCAGTTTCTTCATTAAAGTCTGAACCATTAACTTGCGAAGTTCCAGGTGTGCTAGGTGGAGGTGAGATATTATTATCAATCAATGCTTGTTTCATTGTTGCACACAAAGCTTTCAGCGATTGAACTTCATCCGCCAGATCGTCATACGAAGGGCGCTTTGATTTCTGAGTAGAACCCTTTGTAATAGGATCACGTCCCCAACCATTCAGACGAACAAAGGATCGTCCAAGTACATTCTCGAGGATCAACTTGTCGCTCATCAATCCCTGATCAGGATTCTCTTTTCTCATCCTCATCATCTCATTCTATAAGCAAAACATATTAGACAATTAGTATAATCCATGTTGTATAATAACCTACTATATGATTAATCATAAAATATAAAGGATGCTTTTGTCTAAAATTACAAGATACACACACCAGTTTGCAAAGCGTAATGTTTATTTGCACATAAGTTCTATCTTTCATAGAGTTGGCAATTTGGTGGGTTGGTCGAGATGTGTAACGGGTCAAAAGATGTAACTGTTGCACAAGTCAGTTTGGGTTAACCTAAAGTACTTCTATTATTAAGTGCATCCAACAACAAGTGCAAAAAGTCTCATTTTCCCTTCATAAACATTGCAATGTATTAATGACATTAGCTCTGGTACACAAGATTATTTCTTTAGACACAAAGCATCCAAGATTGCATGAGGAACAGTAAACTATATTAATGTTCCTTAACTAAACTATATATGCTCACCACTAATTTTGTCAAGTTTGTAAAATCATAAGAAAATTAAAGTACACTTACATAAAGCGCAGCCGCATCGTCAGATATCTAACCCTTCTCTGCATCCCTGTGGGTAAGCCTCCGCGTCTCAATTTGACCAGATGATAAATCCAAATCTTTTCCACTCTCCAGGTGATAATGTATAATGCTCTTCAAACCATTTCTAGTATCTGTCTTACGCTTTCCATGTGCCTCAACCCTCTTTTTTGCAGTTTCCTTCAAGAAAGTACAACCATAGTGAAACAAAAAAAATTTGACCGAATTCAGAAATATTGAATAATATAATTAACATATTTAAAACTTTGTTACAACGTTACCAAGAATTTTGGATCAGACCACATATCACAGAGATATTCCCAATCTACTTCTTTGGCAACACTAGAAGGGCGTGAGGGCTTCGCCTTTGCAAGATTTGTTTGATCTTTCGATCCATCCATCTGTTTGAAGTGCTTATGCAACTCAGCTCGATAACCTCTCCATGCCCTTGCCATGTAGCTATCGATAACATGGCAAACTTCCGTATCCGCCAAATTAATGTCAAATAGTGTCTTTAAACAACACATGTAACAAATATATTAACTGGTTAGTAAATGTAGATGCTAAAAGCATACCGAAGTACAATAAGAAACTTATAGTTAGCTTGTGGCGTAAAGGCACCCTAACTTCCTTCGGTACAGACCTCCACTCTTTATAAGCAAAGCTACAATTGTTGCGCAAAATGTAGCCACCCTCGAACATGAACTTGGACTCGTTATCAGAAACTAGTTTCCTCATTTGAAAATTGAACATCAATAGTAATCTCGTCTTACATGCTTTCATGATGCTTCGAGCTCCCTTGCTACACGTTCCACCATGTTTTTTGATAGGGTCAGTTATTCCATTTTCTAGCTCTGTGTCTGCAGATCTGCCATGGCTACAAACAGGTAACGAATCATATCAAGATTAACAACATTACATGCAACAAGTATTAGCAAGTATATTCTAACAAATTTACTAACCATATTATGGAGATTGTTCCTGTTCTTGAGATGGCTCTGTATTAACAACCACATATGTTAGAGATGAGTGTATTCACTTAGTCTTTTATAAGATTAGAATAACTAGTTAGTATGAGTAAACGAAAAAAACTAGTGAAGAGTTCAGATTAGGTTGATTCCTTGAAAGTGAAGAGTTCTGGTTTGCAGGAGTTACTTTCATCTTCGTCTGACGAGCTCCTATGTCACACGTACTGCCACGTTTTTGGTCCTGTCACACCATTTCCACTAGAGGTGAGAGTAGGTTGATTCTTTGCAAGTGAAGAGGACTTGTGTGCAGAATTCATTTTTCCTAATATTGTCTCTCGAGCTCCTTTGTGACACGTATTGCCACTTTCTTTGTTTGTCACATTATTTCCAAGAGAATAGATATTAGGTTGCTTGTCTATAACCAAATACAAGAAGATATCTATTTACAACATTACGTACATAAAGTATTAACAAGTAAATTTGAACATAATTACTAATAGGTAGTCGAGGTTGTTGTTCTTGCTCTGGTCTTGAGATTGCCCTGCATAGATATCCAAGTTTGATGTGTCTATAAATAAAATTACAAAAGTAGTATAAATACTAAGTAAGGATACATATGCAGACATTAGTGAACCGGTACCTGATATTGGAGACATTGGATAAGTTCGAAGACTCAAGACTTGAAAGGCTGTATCTATAGCAATATTAAACCTACACAAAAATTAGCGTAGCTAATATTACTTTCTTGTTTGAGTTTATATGACCGAACTTAAAATAAACCGCAAAGCAAACCGCTCACTAGTGTTTAAGCTTTTTATTTGACCAAGTAAAAGTAAAAAAATTCTACGAAATGAGCGGTTTGGACCGTTTTACCGTTTTAAAGTGGACTACACACACGACTTTATACCTAATAATAAAAAGAAATTAAACTGTCACATACCAGTACGGCGTCCATCTTCTTTACGATCTCCACATTTTTTAACCATCCCGCCTCGTCTTGACATTTTGCTGTATTTAATAGTTATTAAAAAAGTAAGCATCTATCAAGTCAACATATAATACTAGATTTAAAAAGTGAATACCATATCGAATTTATACCAAAAGAAACAATGTTTTACATAAATTCTCGACCATAACAAAGACAGTTGAAGATAAAAAGAGGGCTCATCAAAATTAGTACCTTGGTTGATGAATCTGGCTTGATGGTAGTGTTGTACCAAAAGCTCCTGAGAAAGACGTGAGATCACAAATATAAATAGAGATGTTAAACAGAGTTTATCATGGGGGAGAGGGATAAAAAATAGCGGGAAGAAGCATTGGTTTTAGCGCCTATATTTTGGAGCTACCTTTTAAGTCATATAAACCAATCAACGTGATTGGAGCTAACTTTTAGGAGAAATCCGATCATGGTGATTAGTTTCCAAAAATAATATACCATCATATTATTATATGTATAAAAAAATTTAATTAGAAAACAACTAGATATTTGAACTATATACAACTTATGTATTAAACAGCTTTTGGGTCCTGAGGATTTATGTTGGGCTATACATTTGAGGCATGAACATTAGATATGGGCTTACTTGTTAATGGGCTTAGGTATTCACGATTGGGCTTACAAGATGTTTACGACTTGGGCTTTCTTGGACCGGATTTCTTATGTGTTTATGATTGGGCTTAGGGTTTATGTAAAGGGTAGTATATAAACCCAAGTTGTTTTTGATTCTAGTAGTTGTTGGTTTATGATTTTTGTGCTTATCTCTTGTTATTTCAATCGTAATCATCAATCCAAGAAAGTGTGTTCTTCATTCAAGATATGATCTTTGTTGTTTATCATCTACATCAAATCTATTTCATCTACTTTCTCTTGAATCAATCTCATACAAGGATTCCGCACTTGTTTGAGATCAAAATATCGTGAACGGTTGTTGATCCCGGACCAACAATTGGTATCAGAGCCAAGAATCACTGATTCGAGGTTCTCACGGTATTGGATTCAAGCTTTTTCTGGAAAAGGTTCGTGTTTTTGAAGGTTTGAAGCTGGTCAGAGGGTTTACGATCAATCTGCTGCTATTCTATGGTGTTTACGATCAGTTTCTGGGTTGTTTTGGGAGTTTACGATTGGTGTTCTTCGCGATTTCAGTGTTTACGAGTTCAAGAATGGATTTTTGAAGGTTTACGATTAGAAAAATAGAGTTTACGACTTCAAGACGCAATTTTTGGGAGTTTACGACATTTCCAACCGGAATCGTGTTTACGATTTATTCATACCGGAAACGTGTTTACGATCAGCTTGTGTCGGAAACGAGTTTACGACTAAATTTTATCGGAATCGTGAGTTTACGACTTGGAGTTTACGATCCGCTGAAACTTCAATCGTAAACAGGGGTTTACGATCGGAAAGTCACTTTTTGGACTTTTTTGAAAATGCGTGAGCATCGGATCGTCTACTCGATCTAGCTAATCGGACATCGAAACGTAATTAACCGATTGTTTTATTGATCAAATGAGAACAATTACAATCAGTAAACACTCAGAATTAGACTCAGAGAAACACACTCAGAAACACACACTTAAGATTTGCTTACACGCTCAGAACCCCTAAACACAAAGACCAAACAACTATATATACACGACTGGCCGAACTCCCTCCGAACCCCAGGTTCGGCCGGTCCGAACTTCAGGTTCGGACCAGGTTCGGCCAACCCTATATTGGCTTGAACTTGGTCTTCATTTGATACTTCACACGACGCACATTTCATGTATCAACAAACTCCCCCTCGTCGTGTGCAGTATCCTCCTCTAAATTCTTCAACATCATCAAAACTGTATTTCAATCAAGCTCCCCCTCAAGTTAAGATCTCGTTCGTCCAATGAGATGAATCTTCGAACAAACTCCTCCTCAACTCGATCGTAGCTCAGTCTTGAATACTTGATGACATTCAGTTTATCTCTGGTCTTTATCAACTAGCTTCAGAAGACTTGAAGTTGTGATCACTTGCACTACAGCATCCTGCATCAAACTTAAATAATCTTGGCGCAAAACGTCTCTTTGAGACTCCAAGATATGATTTTTGAAAATGGATTTTATATCACATGTTGATCAGATCGAAAAGAAAAAAGAAATAAAATCTTTTTGGCTTTTTGAAAAGTTTATATCAAAACAAACCTAAAATCTTTTTGAGTCTTCAAAGTTATGCTGAAACACACCAAAAATCTTTTTGTACTTTTCTCGATAAGAAATAAAATTGTAATACAGAATCAGACACTATTTTTGGTATGAGAAAGATCACTATATGGGATCATATTGATCATAACGCACTGAACTACACTTCAATTTCAATTAATTGAAACACACAAGTCATGTCGATTGCCGGTATAATTTGTCCATCTTAAGCTCAAACAGAATCATACTCATAACATCTGGATATGTTAAGGTATTGATTAGATTTGCATTGACCAGTGTACCCCACACTATCAGACATATTCTGACATTTCCTGTTTTTCTTTCTTTTCCTTTTGTGTGATAGCATTTGTGAAATTTCACATCACATAGAATTTTTCATGATACAGTCAACTGTGTTCCATGCAAAAAGAAATAAGAACGTTAAATCGTCTACCTTAAGGTCGATCTTTCGATACGCAGATAAGGCCTCGGATTTAACAAAATAAGAAAAATAAAACAAGTTGAAGTTGTATAACTCAACAACAATCAGGTCGGTACTCCCGTACACGCAGAGAAAGTCCGATGAGTTATACGAAACACCAAAGAAAATAAAGCAGAACGTCAAACGAACAACAATCAGGTCGGTCTTTCGACACGCAGAGAAAGTCCGATCGTTTGACAAAATAAAGAAAATCAAACAAGTTTAAATCTTTGCAAAATGAACGCATGTGTACACAGTGACTTCTCATTACTCTTTTCACACTTATTTTTCTTTTTGTGTCATGACATGAAATACGCATCAAGATGTTATCCACATGGTCAAGCATTAGTATTTAGTGTATATCACATCTGAATACTTTCTGATTTGTCGAGCCTACCAAGCACATCAAACAATGATCTTATGGCTCTTTCATCTACTCTATCCATGAGTCAGATACGTATGCCAATGTACCATCATCTCCCAATGATCAATTTCTCACCATTTTATATTATGCATGTATTCACCTTCCTTCCTTATATATTTTGCATGTATTCACCTTCTTTCCATGACATGCTCAATTACTCCCCCTTACTCACAATTCTCCCCCTTAAAATGAAAACTCTATTTTTGGATTTTCATTTTACACAAAAACAAGACTCTATTTTTGGCTTTTTGGAGAAAAACTTGCAAACAAATAAAATTGATCAAACAACACGGATATTTTGCAGTGTTTAAAATTCAGAAAATTTTGCATGTTAGAAAGATATAGCATGAAACTTAAATTAAGCAGAATACTCCTCCATCAACAACTTTTCAATCGTCGATAGGTCTTCTAGAAGTACCTGCACACTGGTCAAACTGATTAGTTCACAAATGACCCGAAGCGGATCGCTTCTGGTCGACCAGTGTCCTGGTTTTGCTTTGAAACCACCTTAGGTTTCCATTCTTGGTGTTTTGGTAATTCAGTTTTTGACGAAGCAGGCATAGGTGACTGTGATGATGAACCTACATTATGAGCTTTTGAAAACATTGGAACAAAACGTTTTTGTTTATGATAAAATGTAGGCTCAACTGCATCAAAAACTCTGCCTTGTTCATCGAAGAACTTAGTATTGGCAGATTTACCAAAAACTGGTTTCTTGTGAAACCTTGACGTCGATTCAGCATAAAGTGGACAATCGTTTGCCATGTGCCCTCTTTGACGGCAAACATAACATAAACGTGTGGATTTGTCCCACTTTTGATGTACCTGTGACGAACACACATGAATATCTCTAACATGATCAGAAAGAGAATCATATACCTGATGACGATGATCATGCACCCATTTAGAAGTTGGGCTACGAGATTGAGAACTTGCAGATGAAATATCAGCTTTCACAAAAACTTCTGAAATCTTCCGAGCATCAACGCAATGAAGAGGAAATTCTTTGTCAGAAAACAATTGATCAGAACCCTTGAGTTTATAAAACCGCTCGGGTTGAACCTTGTCTGCTTTAAAGACATTCTTCTTTACTTGCTTCATTTTAAGTTTCTTCAAACTCTGTGCTTCAGATGCTGGAACCTTCTCAACTCGAACCTTCTTTTCATGAAATCCCAGACCAACTTGTTTACCAGATATCTTCTCCTCAGAATTTGAACTCTGATGTCCATTCTTAGCCAATCTTGTGAATTCAGCTTTCATATCAGTGATTTTCTTCTGATCATAGAAAATAGTCTCATCAATTTCAGGTTGAGACTGAATCTTGTCACTGGATGTAGCCGACTTCTCATTATCAGCAGAGAATGAACCCGAAACAAACTTCGGTGCTGGAGGAATTTCAGATTTCAAAACCTTTTTCTTGTTCTTCTTGTTTTTCTTCTTCTGCACAACCTTTGCTTCTTCAGAAGTAGCAGATGAAGTCTTTGAATAGTCAACATCCGCAACATGGTCCTTCACTTCTTTGAAAGCTTCCTTGATATGAGCAGGAGGTGACGCAGTTTTATCAAACATTCTTTCAAAATTTGCATCATTTGCTAAGAAGCTTGTGAAAACTTGAGAATTTGAAACATTGTTGAGAAGTCTTTTAGCATCAAGAACTTGAATTTTGAGATCAGAAATTTGCTGTTGAGCTTCTGCAAATTCCTTTTCTTTTGCAATCAAACGCTTGGCAACTTTGTGAGTTTCAAATTTTTGTAAGCGAAGATTATCAAGTCCTTCATGTAACTCCTTCTTCAGTTTAGCTTCATTTCTCTTTTGAATTTCCAGATTTGCAGTTTGCACCTTATTAACTCTAATCAACTCCCGCTTCTCATCCAACAACTTTTCCATATCAACTTGATATGCTTTAATTTTAGCATCAGATTCTTCAACTCTCTTAGTAAGCAGATCAAGTTTGACCTTGGATTTGTCAAACAAATTCTGGAAATCATTCGCTGCATCTTCTGCCTCTTCCTTCCATTTCTTCACTTCTTGCATCAATTCATCCTTTTCTTCACAAATCTCAGCTTTTGAAGTTTCAACACTTTTCTTATCTTGCTTCAAAACATCTATAACTTCATTCAACATTTTGATTTCATTAACCAGACCCTCATTCTTCAAAACCAACTCTGTTTCATGTTCTTTAGAAATTTTCAATTCAGAATTAATCACATCAAATGCCTCAGACAATTGTTGAACCTTCTTCATCAACAAAGCATTTTCCTTCATCAGACTTTCCAAGTTTTCAGCAGATTCATAAGAACTTGGAATTGAACTAGTATCAGAACTAGTATCCGAACAATAATCTTCTTGTAAATCATGAGTAACTATTAAGGCTGAAGAATCATATCCAAAATGTTTACCCCAATCAATAGCACCATCTTTTTGAACTGTCAAAGCTGTTGTCTTGCCTGTGTTACTTGTAGATGGTTGAGTAAAACCAGGTTTGGATGATTGTGGAGTAGCAGATTTCTGTTGACATTCTTTGGCAAAATGTCCAAGTTGTTGACATTTATAACACTTTAACGTTGACTTGTCGAAACCCAATTTGTCACCAGAAATACGTCTTCCATATTTTTTAAAAAACCTCTTTGACCGTTGACATAACATAGCATATTGCCAAGACACATCCAATTCAGTCAATTGATCATCGTCAAGTTCATCAAGGTCCTCACTAGTTAACTTTGCATCAGCAACATTTTTGAGAATCAAACCAAAAGATGATGAAATCAATGCAGAAATCATTTTGGCACAATCCTCCGTTGATTCAGCCGAAAAAGCACTTTGAGTTGAAATATTCGGAATTGTGAAATTGCAACCTCTTGAAGAATTATTATCAGAATTTCCTGAAGCTCCAGCTAGAAAAGCAACACTTGGTGCAGAATTTAAATTTGGTTTAGCTTTAGCATTCATGCTTGCTGAATTTTCACCATGATACAATTCCGGATTCTGTAAAGTAACACTTGACTTTTTGTTGTTTAACATTTCCATTTCCCGAGCATGAAGTTTTCCAGTAAGCTCGTGAAATGTTAAAGCAGGATAATCCTTGTCATGAGTGAGTAGCAAAACATAATTTTCCCACTTTTCAGGTAAAGCTTCCATGATCTTTTCCTTTAAATCCGCATCAGATTTTTCAATTCCAACAACCTTCAATTCACTAATCAAATGTGAAAATCTTGAAACTAGAGCAGTGATGTTTTCATTGTCATAATTCTGAAAATTATCGAATTCTTTGGTTAAAACTTTCTTTCGACTCTTCTTATAATCAGCATTCCCTTCACATCGTGCGGATAGAGCATCCCATAATTGCTTAGATTTCTTGCAAGTGCTAAATTGATGAAGTAATTCAGTAGGTAAAGCCATAGTAAGATAACCATAAACTTTCTTTTCAAGCTCATAACTTTTTCTTTCAGCATCATCAAAATCTTCAATTTCCTTAGATTCTCCATCCTCTTTTGGTTTTTCATACAATTTCCTAATTGGAATCCATAAGTCAATATTATTTGTGCTGATATACGCTGAAAATCGTTTCTTCCAATTCTGATAATCTTCTAGTTTCAACAATTTGGGAACTTTCTGACTTGTTCCGATTTCATTGTCATAATTCATCATGGTCTGCATAGCACTTTGCATTGAGGCAAAAGCGTGAAATTCCGACATCGTTGAAAATTTGAAAAAATCTGATCTGTCCGAACTGGTCCGAACCTACTGTACCCTCCGAGCTTCCTCCGAACTAGTCCGAACTTCACCGAACTACCTCCGATCTCTCACCGAACCTCAAACTATCACCGAACTTCAATAAAACTCCGAACCTAGACCGATCTGCCACCGAACTCTCGCCGAACACCTCCGAGCTACCTCCGAACCTCAAGTTCGGAGCAGTTACTCCGAGCTTGCCCAGTTACCTCCGAACTTCGAAGACATTTTTCGAAAACTCGCAAAAACGAACTGATTTTGACGAAACTCGATATGGTGGATCAGAAAATTCGATAGAAAAAGGTTTAGGAACAATTTTGACACAAAACACACGTCAGAAATGATCGAAAACACGTAACAAAACACGAGAAAACTTCAAAAACGTTCAATAATCCGAGAATAGCAACCACAGATCAGTAGAATGAACCAGAAAGCTCTGATACCACTTGAATATGCGTGAGCATCGGATCGTCTACTCGATCTAGCTAATCGGACATCGAAACGTAATTAACCGATTGTTTTATTGATCAAATGAGAACAATTACAATCAGTAAACACTCAGAATTAGACTCAGAGAAACACACTCAGAAACACACACTTAAGATTTGCTTACACGCTCAGAACCCCTAAACACAAAGACCAAACAACTATATATACACGACTGGCCGAACTCCCTCCGAACCCCAGGTTCGGCCGGTCCGAACTTCAGGTTCGGACCAGGTTCGGCCAACCCTATATTGGCTTGAACTTGGTCTTCATTTGATACTTCACACGACGCACATTTCATGTATCAACATTTTTGGACTTTTAGTTTAAGTTTTCCTAAGCTTTCGTGATGGACTTTGAACCAAGCATGTATCAGAAATTGGATTTTGAGATTGGATCAACCAGTCGTCCTCCTAGACTCACATCAGCGGATAATTTTCTTGAGTGGAAATATAGATTTCAGAACCATTTGAAGAGTGTTGATTTGAGACTGTGGAGATCTGTTGTGAATGGACCGTTCATACCAACACACACTGAAGCAGCAAAGGTTGGAGTTGTAAAGACTGAAGCAGAATACTCAGATGACGATTGGGAGAGATGCAACAAGGATGAGAGGGCTTATGCGATTATGACTATGGATTTGACACCAGAGATTGCTCAGGGATTTAAGAAGTACAAAACTGCGAAGAAGCTATGGGATGCTCTAGTGGTAGCTTATGAAGGTAATCCAGATATCAAGGCTAGCCGAAAATAGATGCTGAAGCTGAAGTTTAACTTGTTCAATCACGTTCAGGGAGAGTCTTTTGAGGCACAAGTTCAGAGATTCGTGTCCCTAATCACTGAGATGTCAAGTTATGATGTTGAACCTGAACAGGAAGATAAGAATTTGAAGCTCTTGAACAACTTACCCAAGAATTGGAATACAAATATCTCAATCATCAAGGATAACAACAAGCTGAATTAATTGACTGTTGATGAGCTTATCAACAAACTGAAATCGAAGTTGATTGATGATAAGCAACGGGAGCTGAATCACCTGAGTTCTCTAAGTATGGCTGGAAAATTAAGTCAGGCTCTCTTGTCTGAAGATGTGGGATCAAAACATGCTGGGAGCTCATCTGGAAGTGATGCAAGTACCAACCCAAAGTCAACTGCATTTGTAGCAAGATCACAAGCTAGCTCCAATTTGAGTGGAATGGTCAACTCTGAAGAGGCAAATGCCACCAATGATCCCAACTTTGCGCTAGGAATGGGATTCATGAACAGCTACCATGCCCTTATGGCTGGAACTTTGGTGCCTGCTGAGATGCTCTCTGGTGTTCTGAATCAGATAAATTCTGAAGATGTTGAGATGCTTGATGTCTCCTGGCAGATGGCCATGGCAGTTTTTCGTGCAAAGAAGTTCATGGCAACAACTGGAAGAAAAGTCTGGAAGGATTAGGACAAGATCAGAATGGGTTTTGATAAAAGCAAGCTGAGGTGCTTCAGTTGTGATGAGTACGGACATTTTGCTAGGGAATGCACGAAACCAAAAAGAGAGAAGCCAGAAGAGAAGAAAGATGGGGATGGAAAAGGGAAAGCAGAGACAAAAGCTTTGGTTGTCCAAGATTGTGGAGAATACCAGTGGGCTTCACAGGTCAGGGAACCCAGTCTGACGGGTGCTTGATTGATCAAATGGAGAATGGTGCTGATGAAGAGCATGCTTTTGTGGTCACTGATGAAGAAAACCTGGTTGAAGACAAAGAAGCTTTTGCTGCCGAGGTCGACAACACCAAGGTATGTACTAATCCCACTTGTGCTCGTTTAATTCCTGGCCTTAGACAACTTTGGAAAAATAGTGAGATAGAACTGTTTGACATGCAATGCTCTAGAAGTTCGTTTAAGGGTAGATGGGAAAAGAGTGAGGATAAGGTCAAAGCATAGAAACTAGATGTAGAGAAATATCAAGCCCTAGCCACTCAGAAGTCTGTTCTGTATGACAACGCTAAGTTAGAAATAGCTGAGCTTAGTAAGCAGATAGATGAACTTAAACATCAGAACAATGAGTTACAGGTAAAGTTAGATGTGAATCAAATGAGAAGAAAAATAATGCTAGAAGCTAGTAAATCTTTGTCCACATGCATAACTGATGTTAGAATGGGTAAGGATAAAGGTGGAATAGGAATTAGCTTCACGGACAAAATTGAGAATAATGTTCCTCAAGCTGTGACTAGAGATATTATAGGAATGATCTTTGAGGAGGACCAGGTAGATAGATCTACATTTGAAATGCATGAAACAGGACCTCCCCTAGATAGTGTTTTGGTTGGTGTGAAACCTATGACTGAAGAGGAACTAGAAAACATGAAACATATGCTGTATGGGCTGGGTAATCAGAATGGAACTGTGACATCCACAAGTGAACCAGGTCCATCCCAGGAACCATTAAACAATAATGTAGGTTCTTCTGACAATTTTGTTTCATGTGCAGATGAAGTAGATGTTCAAGATGTTTCTGGGGAGGATACTGAATGTTTGAAAGTCAATGAATGTCATGTGTCTAGTAGTTCTTGTTCTAATTTACCTAAGGACGATGTTCTAGCATCTGTGTCTGAACTTAATGCGTCCAAGTCAAAACACTTAGTTGTATCTATGTCTGCAAAACATGTTTCTGACTCTAATGAGTAAGTTAATAGTTTTAAAATTCGTGTGCCTAACACAAGAGTTGGCCGTGAGTCTAAGCCCCAGGACTTTGTCCCCTATCCCCAGGTTGTGTCTACTTTCAACAGAACAAACAAATCAAAATCAGAACAATTTTGTTTAATTACACAACCAGAAAAATTTCTGAAACATGTAATACACAAATGGGATGACAAGCCTGAATGGAAGTCGTCATATCCAAGACGCTCATACCTTTGTAGTCATATCAATGGGCCTAGACTTATGAATTGCTTTGAATGTGGAAAACCAGGACACTTTGCTGCAAACTGTGTGAACAGACCTTACCAACCATACTATCCGCAAAACCCACGGACTAGTATGTTGGAGAAAATGATGACAGGTGAAAAAAGAAAGCAGAAGCAACAAGCTTTGTCTTAGGGGAAGCAGTGTTCAGAACCAATGAAGGCTCGACAGTCTAAGGTTTCAAACACAAAAGCTCCAGAGACAAAGCCTGTTGATGAAAATTGGAATGTGGCCAAAACTCAAAACTCAACTTCCACTCCTAAAGCAGTTTACAAAAGGAATGATAAGATGAACCCAGAATTTGTTGAGAAACAAGTGTGTAAAGTCAAAATAGTTAATAAAACTAATGGCAACACAAAGGTTGTGAAACAGGTTTCAAAATCAAAAGATGTCACTCAAACGAAACAAGCTGTTTATACAAAATTGAAACTTGAGTGGAACCCTGTTAAAAAGCCAGCAGGTAAAAAGGCCGCACCACCACCAAAGAAACCTGTATCTGAAAAGAACTCAACTAATGTAATGAAACCCCAGAAACACCCCATTTGGAAACCAAAAGTCAACACTCAAACCTTGAGTGTACCTGAATCAAAAGCAGGAATGACTCTTCAATTAGTTAATTACACTGATTCCAAAGGAGTGCCCAGATCTGTTATGGCCTGGGTACCTGAATCTAACTGATCTTTGATCCATGTAGGGACAGCCAAGAAGAACTGTCAACAATCTCTGGTACGTTGATAGTGGTTGCTCCCGACATATGACCGGAGATTTATCGCTTTTGGAAGAGGTAGAAGATTTTGATGGAGGTGGTGTATCTTTTGCTGGTGGAGTAGGTGGAAGAATCAGCAAGAAATGGGTGGTGCAGAATGATAGCTTGAAGTTCTCGGATGTGCATTATGTAGAGGAATTATCTCACAGTCTGCTCAGTGTGTCGCAGATTTGTGATCGAGAATATTCTGTTTTGTTCAACAAGAAGGAATGCATCATCCTCAAGCCTGGTGTGAAGATTCCTGAGGAGTGTATACTGATGCGTACACCAAGACGAGCAAATTCTTATCTCCTCAACATGGGTAATCCTCCGACATCTGAAGAAGTCTGTCTTATCTCAAAGCAGACTGAAAATCTGGCATTGTTGTGGCATCGTCGTCTGGAACATGCTAATATGAAGAATCTGTGAAAGCTGGCAAATGGAGAGCATGTAAGGAACCTACATATCACAGATTTCACGTCAGTTGAGAAGTGTGTTGCATGTGCTAAGGGGAAGCAGCACAGATTACCGCATCGTTCCAAGATCGTCAATTATGTTTCATCGGTATTGTAACTACTACATATGGATCTCTTCGGCCCAATGCAAGTTCAAAGCGTCAGCAAGTTCTCATACTGTCTGGTTATAGTGGATGATTTCTCTCGTTTTACTTGGGTTTTCTTTCTGTCAAACAAGCATGAAACTCCAGCGCTTGTGAAACAATTTGTCACTCTTATAGGGAATCAGTTGAGCAAAAGGGTAAAGGCTATTAGAACAGACAACGGAACAGAATTTAAGAATGCTGAATTGAATATGTTCTGTGGAGTAAAAGGTATAGAAAGATAATTCAGTGCACCATACACGCCTCAACAAAATGGTGTTGCTGAAAGAAGAAACAGAACTCTTATTGAAGCTGCCAGAACTATGCTGTGTGATGCAAGATCACCAATTTTCTCCTGGGCCGAAGCAGTCAACACTGCTTGTTATGTGCAGAATCGGGTACTGTTGAACAAGCGACATGAGATGACGCCTTATCAGATTATCTATGGAGAAAAGCCAAGGGTGGGGTACTTCAAGACTTTCGGGTGTCCTTGCACAGTGTTAATTCAATCTGATGTGGGGAAGTTCGAAGCAAAGGCTGATGAATGTTATTTTGTGGGATATTCTACAAATAGTGCTTATCGGGTCTACAACAAAACCACCAAATTGATAATTGAGGCATTTGATGTTGACTGGTTGGAAGATAATCCAACAGATGCAGGAATAAGACCGGACTGGATCTTTGACTATGGGTCTTTCTTTAAAGGGTTTGACTACTCAAACATGTTTCCTAATCTGGAAGAAGAAGACATCATTGCTCCAGCTCCTGAAGTGAGGCCATCTGTGGAAATTGTCAGAGACAGTGTATCAGAAACAGCTCCTAAGGATGATGTTGTGGATGTTCCAGGATCGTCAGGAACTCATGATGATCAGAAGGAGCCTGAAACCCAAGGTATGAATAATAATGTTAATGATACTAACCTGCCCGTTTCTGTTTCAGTACCAGATGTTCAAACCACAAGAATCAACAAAGATCATCCACTTAGCAATGTGGTCGGGCCAGTGACAGCAGGAGTCACAACTAGAAGCCACTCGGGTAACATCAATCACTGCATGTACTCGTGTTTTATCTCCCAGATAGAGCCTCCAAATGTGATGGTTGCTCTTAAGGATCCAAGTTGGATTGCGGCTATGCACAATGAACTAAATCAATTCTCAAAACTGGGAGTATGGCGACTAGTGAAGAGACCAGAAGATAAGAAGGTTATACACACAAGATGGCTGTACAAGAACAAGAAGGATGATACGGGTATAATTGTGAGGAAAAAGGCAAGGCTGATTGTTCAGGGCCATAGACAAGTTCATGGGGTTGATTATGATGAGGTATATGCTCCAGTGGCTAGATTGGAAGCAATTCGGATTTTTCTTGCTGTGGCAACGTATCTTAATTTCACGGTGCATCAGATGGATATGAAGACAGCATTCCTCTATGCAGAGATGAATGAAGAAGTCTATGTGGCTCAGCCACCAGGTTTTGTGGATGAAGAGCATCCGGATCATGTATATCTCCTGGATAAAGCCTTGTATGGTTTGCATCAAGCTCCCCGCACATGGTATGAGACCCTGTCAAAGCATTTGGTAGATAATGGTTATACACGGGGAGTGGTTGATCAAACATTGTTCAGAAAGAAGGTGGAGGATGATATCATAATGGTGCAAGTGTATGTGGATGACATCATCTACGGACCTACAAATGAAGATTTATGCACGGAGTTTGAGGATATCATGAAAAAGAAGTTTGAGATGAGTGATCAAGGAGAGATGAACTTTTTCCTGGCATTACAAGTGAAACAAGATGAAATTGGAATTCTCATTCATCAAGCAAAATATGTGAATGAGATTCTGGAAAAGTTCAAAATGCAAGACTCCAAACCGATCTCCACTCCCATGGCATCCAGACCACTACTGACAGCAGATGTGGATGGAGAATCCGTGAGTGAATTCATGTATCGGTCAATGATCGGAACACTCATGTATTTAACACCCAGCAGGCCAGATATTATGCATGTAGTGTGTGTGCGCATGTTATCAGGCTAATCCTAAACTTTCTCATTTAGCTGCTGTTAAACGTATTCTTAGGTATCTAAAGGGCAGGCCTAGGCTTGGACTTTGGTATCCTAAGAATACTGATTTTCAATTGTTTGCATTTACTGACAGTGATTATGGAGGTAGTGACCTTGACAGGAAATCTACGACTGGAGGATGTCAGTACTTGGGAGACAGACTCATCTCTTGGCAGAGTAAGAAGCAGCATACCGTGTCTAAGTCAACTGCAGAAGCTGAATATGTGGCAGCATCAGCTAGATGCTCGCAGGTAGTATGGATTCAAAATCAGCTAACAGACTACGGTATGGAATTCATTAACACTCCAATTTTTTGTGATAATGTTGCTGCTCTGCAAATTGTCAAAAACCCTGTTCAACATTCCAAAACAAAGCATATAGACATCAAGGTACATTTTATCCGTGATTGCTATGATAGGAAGTTGATTCAGTTGGAAAAGGTTTGCTCAGATCGAAATGTTTCAGAACTTTTCACAAAACCCCTTCCTCGTCCTAATTTTGAAATGTGTGTTGAAGGCCTAAGGATGATTGCCTTCGAGGAATGATCTGATCAAAACTTTTTGTGTATAGGTTTGCTTTTATTTTTGCTTACTTTTGCTTTGAGTTTTTTTTTCTTTTTTTTTTCTTTTTTTAAATAATAATAATTTTAAAAAAAATGTGTTTTGTTTCAAAAGCCTCATAAAAACAGGGGAAGAAATGTCAATGTTTCAGAAAATCTGAAAAATATGTTTGAGTTTTTTATGAAGTCTTTTGTTTGCCTTGAGTTGGTAGGAAGTGATATAAAATTCCAAGACAATCGAAGACTGACACGTGTAAGGCTGAAGTGAAAGACGGCTCAAAGATGATGTGTCGGTAAGCTAAATCAAAAATCAAAAAGTATGACCATCCAAGTAAGTGCAGTGAACTTAACTTCTATATATGTTTAGGTTTCCATCCTAGTTTACATAGTTTAAAAAATTGAGTCCCAGCAAAAATGGGTTGAGAGTGGTATCCACCTAGTATTCACTCTCTCACACGCCATGTTCTGTTGTTATGACAACACCTCATTCAAAAAAATGAAAAGAATGAAAAGAAATGAAAAAGAAAAATGAAAAATGAAAAGAAAAAGAAAAACAATAAAATAATTATTTTGCTTGGTCTTCTCTGCGTGCTTATGCGGCCGACCTAATCACCAACTGATAATTAACGAAATAAATGTTTGTCATGACGGTGTTGCATGGTTCCTCAAGTTGGGGGTTTATGAATCCTCAATAAACTCTGAGGTTGGGTAGGTTTTGCTATGAACAATTGGGTGTGGGGAAAGTTAAACATGACGGTAATTATGTACCATAATTAAGCACTTAAAATTTTTATATATGGATGTGAGTTTATGTGGTTTCAAAATTTTTGGGCAATCGTCTAGAGCATCGAGTAACGGAAGCTGAAAAGGGTTCCTCAGTCAAAGATTTGTCTGGTTTGATCCATGAAACACATCAACTTCAAGACATGTTTTTTATCTCGATTTTAGGTTATCTTAACTATTATTCATTTTATATTCATCCTTATAAGTCTGTGATTTTTTTTTTCGTAACAACTGCAATCAAAACATAGGTTTTAAATTTTGCCAATAAGTTTTCTTTGATACATGGTGAGAAAAAGAGAAAAGAAAATAAAACACAAGCTCCTACGCAACCAACAATAGCTTCCTCAGCAAAATCTTTGATAATAAAAGCAAAAAAATGTCGTTATTAGGCTGTGGTTTCCTTCTTAAGCTTTGCTAGCTCTTGCTTCACAACTCCAGCCTTCTTGATCTTTGCTAACATGATCTTGAACCTATCAAAATCATTAAGTGATGCTCTCTTCTTCTGCACAATAAGCTTCCTTCCCCAAGAACTGCTTTCCCACTTGTTCTTGACATCAACAGCGTCCAATGCAGCAATTAGAGTTTTCTTATTTGGGACTCTTTTGATGTCAATTGTGATGTCTGTAAGCGTTAGCCTCTTGAAATTCATTTGGCCCCTCACCATGTCAGGTGCATCGACAAGTTCCATGTTTTGATCGATGACTGAAAGTGCGTGAGCGTATGGATCTTCTACTTAGTCGTGATGAAATCAATGTAAACAAGTAAAACGCAGAGAGTAAATACAAAAGACTTGTATTAACCACTGAGAGAACCACAGAGTACACAGAGAATATATGACACGGAAGCTCAGACTGTTACTGAATATAACACAAGACACAACTATTTATAAGGCTGAACTTTGACTGGCCGAACCTCAGGTTTGCCACAAGCTCGGAGCTGTCCGAACTCCAGGTTCGCTGGAAGTTCGGACCTCATCTATCTTGTGAGTGTTCGTCTTGTAGTCAATACTTCACATGACGATCAGGACTATGTATCAACAATGACATCAACGATGACTACGAGCTTTCCATAATCCTTTCCATAGTTGACGAGAGCGATTCTTCCGATCTCGACGTACCTCTTGAACGGCATTTCTGAGTTCAGCATGTTTGTGGAACCAAGCCATGTGAGAATAAATCTTTCAACTAAATCAATTCAGCCTCCTGTCGTTCCAAGCTTCCGTCCATACCAAACATTGGTTGAAGACCTTGCTCAAGCTAGTGAACTTCCTGTCGACCTCAGGATAAATGTTGATCCTCAGATTAACTTCCTTATATCTCAGAACAGAAAGAGAGAAGGAGAGATAAAAGAGTTAAAAGAAGAAAACAAGTGCTTGAAGGATAAGAAAGCAAGAGTGAAGCAAGCATTGCATTTTTGTATGCGGGGCTACTGGAGCTGAGAAAGAAGGTAGAAGACCTACAAAAGTCTAGTGGTCCAAGTGCTCAGGGTGACCCAGGACAGAGTTCCTCTCAAAGTGCAATACATGAAGATGAAGGAGATGACACAATTGAGATGTCTGAGTATGTTCGTGGTGGAAGATTTATTTCAAAGGCTCCTGAAGGACAAGTCAATTGGTTCAAAGAGTTCTTCAAAGGTCGTACCCCTACGCTGTACTCCATAGATGTGGGAGAGAGTGAATTAGACAAGAAGGGGAGCCGGGAACCAATTCTGTGTTGGTATTATGATGCTGAAAAGGAATTATTTGTTGTGGTGAGAGATGGATATAGTCCAGTCGAGTACTACCGATCAAGAGGTCAATTCCACTCATGGAATGAAACAGAGTTGAGAAACTTGCTGAGGGCATCGTTTATTAACAGGTGGAACAACAATCATGGTAATCTGGTTCGCAACAATTTGATAGATCAGATGGAGGAAAACTTTGCAAACTTTGATCTGAAGGCTGCAAAGTAGGTTGAAACTGGAACAGATCCTGTCACCGATGAGCCAATTGGTGAAATGATGTGTCCTCCCACCAAACGAACTCGAGTTATCAACATGCTCGATGAAATAGAAGACCATATGCTTGTAAAGAATTTTGATAGCTGGTATTTTGATCCTACAACGTATGAGGTGGTGGTTGTGTGCGAGAAGCTAAGAGAGTTCTGCATGTATGATCCCATTGATTTGCTGAGATTCGGAGAGAATGACATCAAGCTCCTGGCATCCCGTCCAATACTTGGTGATGAACATGACATGGCGAATGCTATACGGGTGGGTATGTTTCATGGCACGGCAAATCTAATTGTGGAAAAAGGTTGGTGGTCAAGGAAAGAAGCTCATACATTCAGATTTGATTTATGTCTTCCTTAGACAGTCTGATGGTTCATGCCTAGGGGAAGATTGTTGGGCTATACATTTGAGGCATGAACATTAGATGTGGGCTTACTTGTTAATGGGCTTAGGTATTCACGATTGGGCTTACAAGATGTTTATGACTTGGGCTTTCTTGGACCGGATTTCTTATGTGTTTATGATTAGGCTTAGGGTTTATGTAAAGGGTAGTATATAAACCCAAGTTGTTTTTTATTCTAGTAGTTGTTGGTTTACGATTTTTGTGCTTATCTCTTGTTATTTCAATCGTAATCATCAATCCAAGAAAGTGTGTTCTTCATTCAAGATTTGATCTTTGTTGTTTATCATCTACATCAAATCTATTTCATCTACTTTCTCTTGAATCAATCTCATACAAGGATTCCGCACTAGTTTGAGATCAAAATATCATGAACGGTTGTTGATCCAGGACCAACAATTTACCAGCCCAATAACATAGTTGTTGTAATAATTAGGATATACTAATAAAATCATTAAACTATATATATATATATATATATATATATATATACATATATACATATATATATACATATATATATATGATATTTGTGTTAGTTAAAGAACATTTTACTTGAATAATAGACTGTACCTGTTGCCTTTTCTAACTCAGGGCGTTGTAGTTGTTCTTGAAGTAACACATCGTCCCCGTTCTCAAATTCATCATCGCATACATACTCATCATCTTGGACAACATCATCTTGAACTAACACATCGGCCTGTTTTCAAAATCATCATTGCCATGATCCCCATGTACTTATACTCATCATCTTGGCCAACATCATCTTGTCATTATAACGACATTTAAAAGTAACAAATAATAAAAATATAAGAACAAGGAATTAGTCGAATCATTGAGCTTAAGTACCTGCCTTGAGATCTCATAATAGCATCATCATTATCATCAGCATCATTCACATCATCCATTACTCTGTCTCCTCTGTAACTTACTACAAGCATATAAAATATAGTTTTATTAGTGCCTTTGTTATCACTAGTCAATACATAATAAAATAACATCCATAAGGTTATACCTTCAAACCTATCATCATCCTCAGCAGTATCCTCATCTTCTTCATCATGATCATCATCCTCCTCATCCTCATTAACAAGACTAAACTGCGGCTTAGCTCCGTGTGCAATACAATTAGCCTTGTTCATATTTTGGTTTGAAACCTCCTTTAGCCCTTGTAACCCTTTTGTTTGTGAGCGTAATTCCCTGGTGGCAATTAATTTTCTCTCCTTAGCTAATTCTGAGAGTTTTCTTATTGACATTGGTGCAACGTATTGCTTTCGAGGTTTCTATAACAAAGTTAAAATCATTAGAGAATAGTTGTATTAATATAAGATAATAAAAAAGTTGGTAAGCCATTTACCTTTTTGGATACTTCCTCCTTCATATCATAAGTAAAGTCAGGATCTCCATCATTGCTATTTGTTGATGATAATCTTGTTTTCTTATTTCCTTGACTATTTACTAAACTTGTGAAAGATTTTGAAATGTTCGTAATTCCTAGTGCTTTTTGTTTGTCTTTACATTCTTGAATCCTCAATTGTCTCTTTTTCTCATAACCAGTCATGGGGTTTTTTACACCTTGAACTTGCTTACCGCTTTTTAGCTTCATTTTATACCTGTTCAATGGTGAAGAATTAGATGCGTATTGGTTTTCATAAGAGATAACTTAATTATATCCAATAATCAACAACGTTGTATTACAACAAACTGATATGAAATAGATGTGTATAGTTTTCATCAAACACCTTAAACACAACCTATGAACGAACTAAAGATTCATCTATAACCTCTTTAATTACAAACCACCCAAATCCACGCCCCAGATCATCCCAACTCATTAACCAAAACCAAAAACTACTAATTAACTATTGACAGCATAATGGAAAAGAACAACAAATTAACTATTGACAGCATCATGAAACAAAATAATTCTTGATGATTGAAGAAATGCTAATTGATAGACGTTACCGATTTCAAGGTGATGCAGATTGCAGGCCGATAATCGGAAACCAATTGATTGGATTAGCGCGATATGACCTAGAACCGATTATTGTTTCCGTATTTGGAGAATGAAAAGGGGATTGGAGTGAACAGAAATGGGAATTATCGAAAACACTAGAGCGAATAGTGATTGTTTCACACAGAGATTATTTGGGAATTGGGGGAACTGAAATTGGAATTTGGAGGGAGGTTTAATTTTTTTGAGTAAACTTAGGAGGGAGTTAATTAGATGATATACGATCATCTTCATTAATTAACCATATGCACTATTCGGTCATGGTCTTGATTGAGCACTTTGATGGTGTTGGTGGACCCGATAAGGCGTTGGAGTCATGATTCCAAGGAAACCCCATCAACCGGCATTAATTGGAGTGACATGAAACTATGCATTATCTCGGATGTTCATGTAATATGATCATCCAAATTGAAAAATTGGGCGTCGGGTCATGACTGAGCACTTTGATGGTGCTGGTGGAACCGATAAAACATTGGAGTCATGATTCCAAGGGAACCCCATCAACCGGCATTGATTGGAGTGACATGAAATTATGCATTATCTCGGATGATCATGTAATATGATCATCCAAATTGAAAAATTTGGACGTCGGGTCATGACCGATCACTTTGATGGTGCTGGTGGACCCGATAAGGTGTTGGATTCATGATTCCAAGGAAACCCCATCAACCGGCATTGGAGTGACATGAAACTATGCATTATCTCAGATGGTCATGTGATATGATCATCCAATTTGAAAAATTGGGCGTCGGGTCATGACCGAGCACTTTGATGGTGTTGGTGGACCCGATAAGGTGCTAGATTCATGATTCCAAGGAAACCCCATCAACGGGCATTGGAGTGACATGAATCTATGCATTATCTCTTATTAACATGTAATATGATCATCCAAATTGAAAAATCGGGCGTCGGGTCATGACCGAGCTAGCACTTTGATGGTGTTGGTGGACCGATAAGGCGCTGGAGTCATGATTCGAAGGGAACCCCATCAACCAGCATTAATTAGAGTGACATGAAACTATGCATTATCTCGGATGATCATGTATTTTGATCATCCAATTTGAAAAATTGGGCGTTGGGTCATGACCGAGCACTTTGATGGTGTTGGTGGACCCGATAAGGCTTTGGATTCATGATTCCAAGGAAACCCCATCAACCGGCATTGGAGTGACATGAAACTATGCATTATCTCTTATTAACATGTAATATGATCATCCTACATTGAAAAATTGGGCGTCAGGTCATGACCGAGCACTTTGATGGTGTTGGTGGACCCGATAAGGCGTTGGAGTCATGATTCCAAGGGAACCCCATCAACCAGCATTAATTGGAAACTATGCATTATCTCGAATGATCATGTAATATGATCATCCAATTTGAAAAATTGGGCGTCGGGTCATGAACGAGCACTTTGATGGTGTTGGTGGACCCGATAAGGCGTTTGGATTCATGATTCCAAAGAAACCCCATCAACCGGCATTGAAGTGATATGAAACTATGCATTATCTCTTATTAACATGTAATATGATCATCCAAATTGAAAAATTGGGCGTCGGGTCATGACCGAGCTAGCACTTTGATGGTGTTGGTGGACCTGATAAGGCGTTGGATTCATGATTCGAAGGGAAACCCATCAACCGGCATTATTGGGAGTGATATGAAACTATGCATTATTTCTTATTAACGTGTAATATGATCATCGAAATTCAAAAATTGTGCGACATTTAATTGCGATTAATTTATTTGGAATTTTTATATGTTTTTTTTTATAAAATATATTTATATTTATATTTATATATTAAAATATATGTATTTTAATAACTTTTTATACACTTTAGGTTAGTTTTACACTTAAATTGAAATTAGAGGGACTATAATTGTAATATTTTGCGGTTTTTAAAAACCCTGTCCCTATTCGCTCGTCACTCTTGAAAATCGACTGGAACCCTAATCACCATCTCAATGTATTGTTTTTGTGGAAGAAAAGCTTATGTCAGAACGTCCAGGACCGCTGCAAATCCAGGCTGTTGATACTATGGATGTTCAAACAAGGATTTCGATTCAAGGTTCATTGATTGGTGTGATTCTCCAAGATGCTATCGTTGTATAAATATAATCAATGTTTGTGGAATGCAAAGTTTAAAGTGGAACAAGAGTTGAAGGAAAGCAAAGCAGAGGCTATAAGACTCAAGAAATTGCTAAAAATTTCGTTATTTAGTTTATTGATTTGTGTAATCGCATATGTTATCTTCTAGTTGAATGTAGTTATTGTGTGATGTTTGCAGTGTTTGTTCTATCATCTATGTACTTTTCTTATTTCAATGTTTGATGATGTTTATAAGTTATCAATAAAGAAATCCTTTTATTGCAATGTTCTACTTGAATTTGGTTTCATTATTGTTTTGGTATTGTTCCGGCGACCCTTTAGAAGTTAGAACTTTGCACGTGTAATAGACTATTAGTGTATAAGATTTGAAGTTCCCAATTTATTTTTTCTATTTACATATAGTATTTGTGCTTAACTTGCTAATATTTTTAAATATGTATAAGATACCTGGTGTTTAACAATTGACTTTTAAAAATCATCCAAAACAAACCTCGTCTAGCTTGTCAAGAAAATCATGCAATAGAGTTATCATTACCACTATTAGGTCGCTTAACCCCGCTAGCTACCTCCGCCCATGTTCTCAAACTATATATATTATATTCTCAATAATTCAAAATAAAAGGATAATACGGTTAATGATGGGTCACCTAGGGCTAATTACGACTTATTAATGTTCATTTACAACATTATTGGTTTATCACGGTTACTGATGGGAATTTCGATTACCATTGGCTACCAAGGATAGATCATTTTAAAAAAAAATATTAGATATAAAATGTTTTAGTTAGTTTAGATAGTATTCTTAACACATTAGCTAAAAATTATTTTTTAAAAAAAAGATCATTTGGGCAAATTTAAAAAATAACTAAAAATTAAATAAAAATTTATGAAAAATTAAACATGTGTGTAAGAATCAAACCTGGGTACTACAGATTACATCCTAGTTCCCAAACTAGCTGGGATAGCAAATACTTTGTTTATATTTGAACCGAATTATATCTTAACCATAACCCCAGTTTAGTGTAGAAATTTTAAAAAAAAAATTGAACAGCGAGAGGTATTTATAAAAAACCGGGTCACTGAATGGTTCTCGAGTAAACGAACCGTCGCTTCAATCTGACTATTTAAGCACCACTCCCCCCACAACTCTATTTCACCACTTTATTTGGCGATTCGATCGGCGATTCTCCGCGTCTTCAATTCCAGAATCTTCATCAACCAAGGTCAGTTTCTTCTTGAAAATATTATTCTTTTTATGCTAGATCGTCTTCCACATACGGCGATTCTACGGAATCTGTATAACACTTGATATCACACTTGATTCAATAACATGCAACCTGTTAGATCGTCATTTGTTTCTTTGCTTTGTGTAGTTTTGAATGTTTATAAGACAATAAGGGTTAGATTAGGAATGTGGTTGTTTACCTTTGTTTCTTGAAACCCTAACCCCAATGGGTCTGTGTACTCTGATTATTAGAAACCCTAGTTCTAAAATCATTTATGGTTCTTCATCTAATCTTATGCATGTTTATGGATTGTTGTTTTTTAAAATGTAAACTTGATTTGTGTATCATTAAACAGTTTGGGGTTTTATTTGGGTTTCTTTTGTGGTTAGATTAAAATATTTTAGTCACTGATGGTTTAATATTTGGATGTTGAGTTTGGTGTTTAATATTTTGATTTGTGTACCATTGAAACATTTTGGGTTTAATATTTGGGATACATTTGTGTTTTGGTTTCTTTTGTGGTTAGATTAAAATAATTTAGTCACTGATGGTTTAATATTTGGATGTTGAGTTTGGTGTTTAATATTTTGATTTGTGTATCATTGAAACATTTTGGGGTTTAATATTTTGGTTAAATTTGTGTTTTGATTTCTTATTTTGTAGCTATAAGAAAAATGTCTCAGTTGGTAGCCACTGTTATCGGCGATTACTGGAGTGCTAATAATGAAAGGATTGTGGATATCAAAGCGGTCCCTGGTGAAACGGTTCAACGATTTGCTCACTTATGTGTTGAATCACAAGTACGAGGCCAGCCAAAGTTCAGCAGGATTTCTGGTCCAGGAATTGGTGAACAAGTACACCAAGGAGGTGGTGGAGATGGAGCAGAATCTGGCAACTGCGGAGCGTGAAGCATAGGCGCATGAACATCGCCTTGCTGTGAAGTTTTCTTAGGCGATGTTCCTGTCCGGTTGGTGGTGGTTTTTGGTCAGTAATTAGGTTGATGGTTTTTTATGGTTGTTGATATTTGGGCAAGTTTTATTTTGGTGGATGTAAGTTTGAAAAGTCCTAGTGGTATCTAGGATTTTTTGTAAGTAAACAATGATCACTTTGATGGTTGGTTTGTGAATCCACGTAATATAATAGTCTTATTTACAATGCTTTCCAGAATGCTAACAAATTATAGTTACTAAGATTTAAACTAAGTTTAGGTTTCACAACTATAGCCATTATCATTGTTGCTGCTACAATTAGTACTGTTTCACAACAAAAAATAATAATAAATTGTGGTCACCTCGCCCACGGCTCAACTTGTCTTGAAAATCATGCAAGTGCATCATCACTACCACTATTATGATTTGGATCATCAGAATCATAATCGGACTCGGAAACAAGTATAGATTCGTCATTCATAAAAATTCTACCACTGTCATCATAGTCATGATATGTATCTTCTAAGTCACCCACACGGGCATACGAATTACGTATTTTATGAACTTCCTCATACGGTAAAATTTCAGGTTCTACATCTTTTCAGACTATTCTTGACGAGTCAGGTAATTCTTCGGTTGGTTGAAAAGGTGGCAACTCACTTGATTCCTCTTCTAGAAATATATCACTCAACGATACTTGGTCTTCATCGTGCTCAAGTATATCATAAACGTTACGATGGCTTACTTTCTGTACCACCATCCAATTTTTCCCACGTGCCATATCTTTCAGATAAAAAACTTGTTGAGCTTGATTAACGAAGATGAATGGTTCATCTACAAACCACTTATATGTAATGTCAATTGATGTCAATATTGTCAATTGATGTCAATTTGTGATCAACCACCATCTTTTTTCCCTTTGGATCTGTATAATACCACTTGCAACGAAACATGAATACCTTTCTGCCGAGTATGAAATCCAAGTCCGGAATTTCGAGTAAAAGACCATAATAAATCCTTGTTTCATCATTGTATTCCCCTGCACAAACTCCAAAACATTGTGTAGTGAACTTGTCATCACGCTCTTTGCAATGAAATCTAACACCATGAACATTGCAACTTTGCCAACTATTATAGCGACCTTCAGGAAACTATGACAATGCGTACAAATCATCTGATACTCGATGATCCCCCTTGACTCTAAGCAAAGACATCTATAAATACCAAAGATTATTTGTGTGCTTAAAATCAATTACTAATTACAGGGAAGAGTTTTTCTTTTTACCTTTTTCTTGAACCAAGAAGGAAATTCACGCTTTTGTATATTAACTAAATTTTGTTCTTCTACACCCCTTGATTGTAATGCTTCTTTGTGCTCCCTAAATGTAATATAAGATAGTTGAAAATTTTGGATTAACTACTTAAAAAAATATAAACGGTATAGCTTAGTACAGTCAACTTACTTTAAGTAATCATCAACTTCATCTCCGCAATTATTAATGATATACAATTGCCCCACATCAACATTCCCCCCCCCCCCTAGTTGTCCGGATTTTGAAGCCCCCAATGTACGAATTTTGTTGTTGAATAACTCCATCTTGTGATTATACATCCCAGTTGCGTTCTGGACGATTAAATCTTGTCTCAATGTCATCTAGATAACGAGATAAAAATGTGACAGCTTCATCAACAACATATGCTTCAACAATAGAGCCATCGGGACGTGCAAAGTTACGAACATATCCCTTATATGTTCCCATCCGGTGTTCAACCCCGACATCCATCTCTGACTGACCGGCCCGCCTAACAATGCCTCCTCTGATAAATGTACACACAAGTGAACCATGATCGTAAAAAATGCTAGAGGAAATATCTTCTCAAGTTTGCACAATATAATTACAATACTGGTCTTCATTTCTTCTAGTTCTTTGACATATAGCGTTTTAGAACTTATCTTTTAAAAGAATTGGCACAACTCGATCAAAGTTGCACGTATTTCCTTATCTAAGAAAGGTATAATAGCTGTCGGGAGTATCTTCTGAAGCAATACATGACAATCATGCGTTTTCATCCCTCCAAGTGTATTACAGTCCGTCACGCATCGACTAATGTTGGACGCATATCCATCAGGTAGCCGAACAGACTTTATGAATTCACAAAACTTCTCACATTCATCTTTAGAAAGTGTGAAATTAGCATGAGGTTTCTCAAATCTTCCATTTCTCTCTTTCAGCCATTGGTCCTTGTGAATGTTAAGGTCCTCCAAGTCTAAACGTGCTTTTGTAGTATCCTTTGATTTCACAGGATCATTTAACAAAGTACCTACTATATTATCACATACATTTTTTCTATATGCATTACATCAAGATTATGATGCAACAATAATTTAGACCAGTACAGAAGTTCAAACAATATACTTTTTTTTTACCAGTTCAACTCATCAATTCCTCTTTTACGCTTCCTATTCTCATTACTAGGTGCTTTCCCAGTAATCAATGTAGGAACATCCGCCAGTTGTTGTAATATATCGTTACCTATAACGCGACGAGGTTGTTCCCTTTTCTCTTGCTTTCCGTCAAACTCTAAACTCTTTCTCCACCTGTGTGAATTGCTTAAGAAACACCGGTGTCCTGAATAGCATTGCTTACCACGAATACGGTTAGAACGGGTGTCCTCCAAGCATACTGGACATGCCAATTTGCCCATAGTGCTCCACCCGGATAAGTAAGCATAAGCGGGGAAGTCACTGATGGTCCATATTACTGCGGCATGCAGCATGAAATTTGATTTTGAATATTCATCATATGCTTCAACCCCAACACGCCATAGAACTGTAAGTTCATCTACAAGGGGCCTTAGAAACACATCAAAGTCCTTACCTAGAGATTTTGGACCAGGAATCAATAAACTTAAAAGAAAATTGCTCTTATGTAGTGTACACCAAGGTGGCATGTTATAAGGCATTAAAATGACTGGCCACATACTATATGATGTTCACATATTGCTAAATGGGTTAAAACCATCTGAAGCCAACCCCAATCGTACACTCCTCGAATCATTTGCAAATTGAGGATACATCTCATCAAAATGTTTCCAAGCCTTCCATCAGCAGGATGACGTAAAACACCATCCTCATCCCGTCGTACTTCTTTATGCCACCGCATGTCTTTAGCTGTGTGGCGTGACGCATATAGGCGCTTCAAACGAGGTGTTATCGGAAAGTATCGCAGCTTCTTGTGAGCAATTTTGTTACACACATAACGACTACTTTGACAAACTGGACATGCTATGGCATCTTTGTTATCCCCGTAGAAAGTAGCACAATCATATTGACAAACATCAATAAGCTCGTAACCTAAACCAGCTTCACATAGCAACATTCTCACTTCGTAATAACTTTCTGGAAAATTATTTGGCTCGAAAAGTACCTCGCGAAACAACTTCAAATTCATCTCAAACGAATTATCAGTCCATTTGTTCATTACTTTCAAATTCATCAACTTCACAACAAAGGTCAATGTACAAGTATTATTGCATCCCTCATACAAAGGACTATCTAACGCATCATATATATTACTAACTTATATTCTAAAACAAAAAGTTCTCATTTGAACCTAACCCTATATATATATATATATATATATATATATATATATATATATATATATATATATATACAGGGAGAGGATCATTTGAGAACCAATTTGGTTTGAGAACTAAAAAGAACTAATTTGAGCCACAAACTTATTTACATGTATCCCCCCTCCCATGAATTGTAGTGGTCCCCCCTAAAATTTGTGGTTGAGATTTAGTTCTCAAAAGTTCTCAAAACAAAAAGTTCTCATTTGAACCTAACCCTATATATATATTACTAACTTATATTCTAAAAACCTAAAGATAGAGTTTGGTTAAACGTTAACAAAGGTTGAGTATTGGAAGCTATCATTTTCCATTGTGTCCTGATCTACCCCGATTCAACTTACCACTACTATACTGCCCACGATGGGTGCACTTGCCCGTGTAACGTGGTGAAATGGTAGTTATCAAGTAAATCTGGTATTATAAATTTAAAAGCTTCAAGTTGCTACAAAGGTTAAATAAAACTGCCATATTTTTTAGTACACCTCAGCACACATCAAGCTTTTTGGCACCGTTTCCGGGGACACAAACAAGGATTCCAAGAAAAATCCGCATTAACAGCTTAACCAAAATTTTCCTTCTATTTCTATCTGTAAAACCACTGACGGATCTTACTACTGCATGATTTGGTAAATCGAGAATGAACACGGATGTAAGTAAAGCAAAGCTTTATTGATTCACAAAGAGATACAATGCAGAGAGAAAGAACACACTCAGTTACACACAGTTAACAATATGAGAATGACAGAATTAGTTAGCTCTCTCTAACACGAACTATTTATAGTCACATACATACTGGCCGGCGTACCACCTGGCGGACCAGTTGGTACGCCTGTACCAACTGGTACGACGGACCTTATGGTACGGCCATCTTGGTATGATGACTATATGACTCACACAGATGCTCTAGACTAGATACAATACACGAGACACATCGTAGCTTAGGAATATGCTCTAAGAAACTCCCCCTTAACGTGTAGTGTATCTATGTATCTATCTATCTAACTAAACTTCAGTCTTCAGTCTTCATCATAGTTGCATCCGATCTTCAACTTGAAATCTTGTCAGAAATGCTTGCATGGCTGGATCAATCTTGAACAATCTTTGAACTTCAAGATCCACTTGTAAAAGATATTACAAACTCCCCCTTTCACCATGCTTGAGTCTTGTCACACAGAACCTGCAATTTCAAAAGACAGAAACGCGGCTTCCTTTTTCTTTTGAAACATAATTTGATCTTGGCGCAAAACTTCTCTTCGAGAATCCAAGATATAGTTTTGAAATTTTGATTTCATATCGTGTATCGATCGGTCGAAAACAAATAAGAAACAAAATCTTTTTGGCTTTTTGAAACTTTATATCAAAACACTCCGAAAATCTTTTTGATTTTTCTAAATTTATGCTAAAACACACCTAAAATCTTTTTTGAATTTTCAGATATGAAACATAAATGCAATACAGAAATGAAATACTGAATCACACACTATTTTTGTCTTTTGCAAGAAAGATCACAACTTGGGATCATATTAGTCATGACATGCTGAACTACACTACAATTTCAATTATTTCAGCACACAAGTCATGTCGATTACTGGTATAATTTGTCCAACTTAAACGCAGGCACAATAATACTTATAACATCTGGATATGTTATTGTATTGATTAGACTGCTTTGACCAGTGTACCCCACACTATCAGACATACTCAGACATGCTTTTTATATCACACTTTGTGATTTCATTTGTGATTTAATCACATAATGATTGTATTCATGATATCGTCAACTGTGTTCCATGCAAAAAGAAATAAGAACGTTAAATCGTCTACCTTAAGGTCGATCTTTCGATACGCGGATAAGGCCTTGGATTTAACAAAATAAGAAAATAAAATAAGTTGAAGTTGTATAACCCAACAATAATCAGGTCGGTACTCCCGTACACGCAGATAAAGTCGATGAGTTATACGAAACACCAAAGAAAATAAAGCAGAACGTCAAACGAACAACAATCGGGTCGGTCTTGTGGACAAGCAGAGAAAGTCCGATCGTTTGACAAAATAAAGAAAATCAAACAAGTTTAAATTTTTTCAAAATGAACACATATATACACAGTGACTTCTCCTTTTCTTTTTCCACATACCTTTTTCTTGATATCTTGATATATGCATCAAGATGTTGTCCACTAGGTCAAGCATTTGTATTTAATGTGTTTATCACATCTGAATACTTTCTGGTTTAATGTCGAGCCTACCAAGCACATCGAGCAATGATCTTATGGCTTTTTCATCTATTTTATCCATGAGACAGACACGTAAGCCAATGTACCATCATTTCCCAAATATGTCGGATACAATTTCTCAATTTTCAATGTTTTTGTATTTTCTGTTTTTCAATGTTTTTGTATTTTTCCATTTTCTTCCCCTTAAAATGAAAACTCTATTTTTGGATTTTCATTTTAACAAAAACACAAAGACACTATTTTTGGTGTTTCAGTTTTCTCCCCCTAAACTACAAACAAAATGCATTAAAGAAAGAAAATTGACCAATCGATACGAATACCTTTTCCGTTTAGCTTTCAGAAACAAAAACTTTCAATTTTTGTAAAATGAACATTCAATTTAAGTTAAGCGGGAAACTCCACTATCAGTACCTGCTTGAACAATCACCGAAAAGTCTTCTTGAAGAAACCTGCACACTGGTTTTAAATGATTAGTACTCAAATGACCCGAAGCACACAGCTTCTGGTCGACCAGTGTCTTCCACAAAACCAGTTGCAGCCTTGCTGAACACTTTCGGTCTCCACTGCATTTTTGCAGGTGCAGTTTTTACTGAAACGTCATCTTGTGATGAATCACCAACACTAGAATCCCTCTTAAAAACTTGTTTACTATTCAATTTAAAAAATGAAGTTGGTGAGTCATTAAAAATTATGTCTGATTCATCAATTATTGTGGCAGTTTTTCCAGAAAACATTCTTTTGGCAGTTACAGGACAATCCTGGGCCATATGTCCCTTTCGGCGACATTGGTAACACAAACGATATGATCGTTTAGAGTGTAGTTGTCCTGAACTGGATGACATGTAGATGGGAACTCAGTATCATCAGAAATATCATCAAAAACTTGAAATTTATTAGAATGTACCCATTTAGATGTAGGACTTTGAGGTGTACCATTAGACCCAGATGAAGAATCTTTTGAAAAATTGCCAGACACGATCTTCTTCTTTTGCTTTCCTCCAAATCCCTTTTCCATGGTGGAAACGAGTAATTGAGTCAGATGATAAATTTGATCTAAACTTGTATCCTTCTTTTCCTTCTTAACCTTCTTTGGCATGTTCTTCTTCTTTGCCTTCTCAAATTGCATACCCTGGCTTCCCAAACCTGAACCTTTGTAGCCTGGTAACTTTCTAAGATCAACTTGAGAACCTGAGGACCCAGCTTTAGCCGCTTGATTAAATGAAGCTTTGATATCTTTTAGTTTGTTAGCTTCAACCAACTTTGTAGCAACAGCTTCTTTATGCAATTTCTTTTCATCTTTCTCAATCTTTTCACCAGTAGAAATAACACCCTCTTCTCACATAAATCCACTAGAAACAAACGATTGTGGTGTTTTATCAACCAAACATTCCTCCTTTTCTATCACCTTCTTTGATTTCTTTGATGGCTTTAAGTCAGAATTTTCATCAACCAATTCAGAATAATCGTGCTTTGTATTTGAAGGACTCGAATCAACAATAGCTTCCGTTTGAATCACTGGATGCGGAATTTGATTGAAATCATCGCTTCCAAACACCTTCTTGAAATTATCGTCTTGACACAAATAGCTTACAAAATAATGAGAACTCTTCAAGTTATGCAATTGACGATTTAGATCCAATATTTCAACATTCAAATCGGCTATGGTCTTTTGAGCTTCAGCAACAACTTTTTCTGATTGAATCAGTTTTTCAGATGTGCTGTTAAGTAAAGACTTTTCTCTTCGCATACCATCATGAGCAACAAGCACTTCTTTTCTAGTTTTCTCCACTCTTTCTTTATAGATCTCAACATTTTTGGTTAACAAAATCTTGTCCTTTTTCAGAGTAGTGATCTTATCTTGCAATTCAGACTGAACAATTTGATATTGATTTCTTTCAGCAGTAACCACATCTAAAGCCTTTTGAAGATCGTTATTAGATGTATTAAGTCTTCTACTCTTGCTGTGGACTTTTGAAATAGATTCTCGAAATCTTCACACACATCTTTAGCTTGAGACTTATATTCTTCAACCTCCTTGACCAGCTTTTCATTAGCAGAAGTTGACTTGACAATTTTTGTCATGAACTCATCATTCTCATGTTGAAGTTGTGACTTTTGGTGATCATTCTGAATACAATCTTCTGACAATTTTTGCTGAATATCGGCTAATCTTTCCAACAACACACTCTTTTCTTTGAGTAGCTTCTCATTTGCTTTGCAAATTGCATCAAATTCTTGACATTTCTTGACATAATCTGCCAACTCCTCATCTTCTCTATGGATTTTAACAATTTGATTTTCACTTTCCTTCAACAAATTTTGAATTCAAATATCCTTTTGTGAACAAAATTCACACACTGATTCATAACCACTCACTTCTGTCTCAGAATCACTTGAGTCCACTCGCACAGTAGCCATCAATGCATAATTTTCTGGTGAGTGAACCAAAAATGCAGATTCATCTGGAAAATCTTTAGCCCAATCATAACCTTCATTAGTTTGAGATATCATAGCATTAACTTCTTTATCTTGAACATTCTTATCAGAAGTACCCTTGTCAGATGACGGTTTAGGACTATCTCGAGCAAAATGTCCATATTCGTCACATTTAAAACATTTAATCGTTCGTCTATCCAAACCAAGCTTTCCTCCTTGAGGAATAGATGTCTTGCCATGTTTCTTCATGAATATCCTTCCTCTCTCCACTACCATAGCAAACTGCCATTCCAGATCGAGTTTAGTCAATTGATCTTCATCCAGATGATCTAAATCTTCTCCAAACAAAATAGATTGACCGATTTGACTAAAAACCAATCCAGAAGAAGATGATATGAAAGCAGATAACAAGGCAGCTAGATCTTCGGTTGCTTAAGCAGGAGTAGACTTAGATGATGATCTATCAGGAATCGTAAAACTACAACCTGAAGAAAAACCAGATTGTTCAGACTTTCCAGCTAGAAAAGCTGTTAATGGTGGATTAACACTTGAATCAGAATGTGTTTTTGATTTAGCATTCACAGTTGCTGAATTCCCATAATACAATTCTGGATTCTGATTAAGAGCAGGTGCCGATCTTTTCACTCTCATTTCTAACTCACGAGCTTGCAACTTTCCAGTTAATTTGTGAAACGACCATTTAGAATAGTCATTATCATGTGTAAGTAACAAAACATAATTCTCCCAGCTATTCGGCAACGCCTCCAAAAACTTTTCTTTCAAATCCTCATCATCTTTGGTAACTTTGAGTTCTCCAAGTTCACTAACAAGATGTGAAAATCTTGAAACCAGGTCTAAAATACTCTCTTTTTGACAATGCTGAAAGTTGTCGAATTCTTTTAACAAAACTTTCTTTCGACTTTTCTTATATTGATCGTTTCCCGCACACCTGTCTTTTAATGCATCCCATAAAGTTTTGGAAGTTTTGCAAGTTTTAAACCGATGCAACAGTTCTCTTGCTAATGCCATAGTAAGATTTCCATACGTTTTCTTTTCTCGTGCATAAGATTTCCGCTCATCTTCATCCAGATCACTTCGCATGACCGGTTATTTTTCTTAGGATACTTGTATTCTTGTTCAATTGGTATCCAAAGATCAACATCAAGTGCATTGAGATATGCTTCAAATCGTTGCTTCCAATTATTATAATCTTCCAATCGAAGCAACTTAGGAACTTTCTGATTTGTTCCTATCTCATTATCATAGTTCAAGATGGCTTGCATTGATGATTGAACAGCTGAAAACGCTTGATAATCGCTCATTTTGACGTTAAAAATCGAATGTTTTTTCTTCAAACTCAAAAACGGAGGCCCTCCAAGCTGATTTTGGGTGTCAAACCGGAGGGTACTAGCCATTAGGCGAGTAAAAGTATAGTTCTCGTCGAGACGAACGTTTTGGCTGGTATTAGCTCCCGTAACTCTTAACGGTTCTCAAGTTACGTGAGTTTTAGTGAACACATGTATTCTGCCAGCGTACCAAACATGTTCTCAGCGTATCAAATCCGGACCAATTCAACCAGCGGACCAAAATAAACCACCAACGTACCAGATTAATTCACGTACCGGCAGCGAACCAAATAAACTCAACGTACCAGATCTTGAAGCGGACCAAAATGGTACGGAGTAACTACCTACGGACCAAAATATAACCGCCATGGACCAAATTTGAAGATTGCTTGGCGAACCAGATTTAGCGGACTAGAATCTCGAAGGAGATAGCCGTGTGGACCAGATGTGTAACAGGTGTTCTTCAACCGGACCAGAAGCGGACCACGCGAAATTCGACTGAAATTTCGAATTTCAGATGTTTTGTAATGAAATATGGATCAGTTAGGTCCGCAAACACACTAGGAACACTCATAAATCATTTTTCATCTTGAAAACACTCGGAATTCGATGAATTGATGAAAAAACGTAAGAAACCCAAACTTTCTCTCTTAAAAACCGGAAATTTACCAAAAAAAAATGCTCTGATACCACTTGTAAAACCACTGACGGATCTTACTACTATAAGATTCGGTAAATCGAGAATGAACACGGATGTAAATAAAGCAAAGCTTTATGATTCACAAAGAGATACAATGTAGAGAGAGAGAACACACTCAGTTACACACACTTAACAAGATGAGAATGATAGAACTAGTTAGCTCTCTCTAACACGAACTATTTATAGTCACATACATACTGGCCGGCGTACCACCTGGCGGACTAGTTGGTACGCCCGTACCAACTGGTACGACGGACCTTATGGTACGGCCATCTTGGTATGATGATTATATGACTCACATAGATGTTTTAGACTAGATACAATACATGAGACACATCGTAGCATAGGAATATGCTCTAACACTATCTAAAAATATAAAAATAAAAATACTATATTAGTGTAACTTGGTTAGTATATATATAAGTAGTATATATTATTAAAAAAATTAAACTTTCATTTTTGGTCTCCTACCTACACTGCAACCGCAGAAGAATTTGTCTGGCCAGCAAACACTCCTCTCAGGTACAGGGAGGATCCACGGGAAGGAACAGGCAGCAAAGAAGGAAAGAAGGAATCATCAACGGCGAGGGAAGTTATTGTAGTAAAAAATTTATAAAAATAACAACCCTCGGCCTAGATAAGTGTTTTGATTTATTTCAACTTGTTTGAAGAAATCTAAAAAATCTTTTAGAACAAAACTACCAGAATTTCCTGTCTGATTGAATCAAACAGGATTTTGATCAAACTATGCTTTTGAAATTTACCAAAACGTTAATAAACCATGTCTAACTTCCGACCTGTAAATAAACCAAGCTGTTTTTAGAGTTAAAAATCTTTTGAAGGAAAATTTGAGGTTTTGAGTTTCTTATATGATCACCACATCACCAGAGAGACCGACAACCTGACACATTCTCAATATGACATCATTTCTTTTAATAAACAATTAAATAATTTTTCTTAAAAGTATTTTAAAGGATAATTATTTTATTATATGAAAAAGACGGTTGAAAACTGACCAACACGGGTCGTGCCCCACCAAGCACGCCCCGTGCTGAACGGGACCACAGCCGAACAAAAGGGTGGAACACCCCTTTGTGATGTCATTTAGCATGGGTTGTGTCATGAACTCTCTCTGGGCGATTTCCATCTCCACGTCATGAATTTCTTCCTTCCATCTCCATCACTATCATGAAGTCACCAAACCACTTTGTTTTCTTCAAAATATTAGTTAGGTCAACGTTTTACCCACTTTGGGGCTAAATCTGGATTCGTGATTTTGATACCAAATTGGATGAAATTTGTTATAGGATTATGTTTAATAAGTGTCTAGCAATCATCCTTATTGATTATCCATGTCAAAACTCACGGATTGGAGTAGTTTTTGACAAATTTTTCCAAGAACTCTAGTTTAGAAAAAACTTAGATTTATGATAAACGACTTAAGTGTAACACCTTTGGTAAAACCCTCGAGCTCGAAATATAGAATTTCAAGGGAAAAAAAAAAATTTTTTTTTGGAGGCATGAGGATCGCATGCCCTCTCTGGTTCAACCTCTCCCGGTCCTCATGACCCGTCGGGTCGCTGGGTCAGGATCCGCGTGTTTTTACCCCCATGAGGACCGCATGGGTGTATGTTTGTGTACCTCGTGCGGTCCTCATTGACGCCTAGGTGTATAAAAATGAGATTTCTCTCATTTTCTGCTCATTTGCTCATTCCCAACTTAGAGAGCTCTAAGTTTTCGACTGGTAATCCCATGTGGAGGCCATCTCTGGCCAAAGGAAGCCTCGGGTGTGAAGATTCAAGCACATAAAAGTTCCACGAAGCTCGAGTAAGCCTCTAGTTCGTTTGTTTCTCCATTTTGACTTAAGCTATGTTGTGGGTTCTTACTGATCAGTGGAATTTACTAGATTTTGAGGCTTGCATGTCCGATCCATGATGATCTAAGGCTTACGGGAGCAAATTCATGGTGAAACAAGGTTAGTTTGTGTTGGGTTTCGCTTTATATCAAGTTTTTGGATGATCCATTGCCTAAAATCGGTTTTGATGATGCATGCAAGGGTGGATTCAGCTTCTGGAGTGATCAAGAACCTTAGAGAACTGAAAAACCCGCTTGGAGAAGCTCGGTACAAGCTTTGTTGCTAAAGGTACAAGTCTTTTATGCATGCATGTGTATTTTCGGGTTTGTTGATGCTTCTGGAATATTTGGCCTGGGAAACCCACCATCTCAGTGACAAGATTGTCACATAGGAAGAGATTGGTAATTGGGTGGAGGCGGTGTTTGTAGTTTTGTGTTTAAAAACCCGAAAACCGAGTATTTTGGACTTTTCAAAATGGGTTAATGACACCTGAATGATCTCAGTGGCTCTTGGCCCTAAATCTGAGTTAGAATCAGTCCATAGGTGGAAACCAAAATGTTGGAATGATTGAAATTGGTTAAACCCGCTTGCAATATGATTTCGGGTAAATTTGGAACAAAACCGGGACTTATAACTTTGGTTGGATAGGGCCTCAGTGCCTAAATTCTTGATATTTGGCTACTGGAACATGTTGGGACAAAACCCCGTTGTCGAAACGAGCTAAAAATGCAAAATGGGAAAAATTCACTAAATGACAAAATAGTCGATAAGGACCGCATGGATTTCGTTTGTTGATTCGCATGAGGTCCTCATCGCCTGGAAAGTCAAACTGGTCTATTGACCACCCATGAGGACCTCACAGGGTGTTTTTCTGTTTCGCATGAGGTCCTCATGTGTCCCTGGACAGTTTAATGTGTTGTTTTGTTGGATGATTTTTGAAACCACCGAGCTACCCGGTTTTAGTTGTTTACGAGTAGGGTCTGTAAAATTACCAGTAGGGAATATTTTACTACTCGGTTGGGCCCGATGATCTCGTACGGGTGTTTTGGCCGTTCAGTGAATCCCTCGGGAATATCATTGACTTTCCCGTTTGTTATCGTTGCGGTTACCAAAGTGTCGTGTGCGCACTTCTAGTTTGGATAGGTTCTGATATATTATTATATATATGTATTTTAGACTCGCATCTGTGATACACTTGTTGGACCTTGGATTCCTCATGCCCGGTGACGTTCTAGTTTTCCGCCCATTGTAATCTGTGAGTTGATAGCTTTTCCCCTTCTTTTATTTAAATGTTTTGGGGTGTACATGAACCATGTCTTGTTGTGTTACTTGTTACTGTGCTTAGGTACTTGTTACCGTGTTATAAATTTACTGCATGTTACGTGACGTTCATGACAGATTAGTATGGTTAATTTAGGTCCGTGTGGGGCCACAAAGACATATATTGCACCAATACAGCTGTAGAGGTAGATCAAGGTGTCTCATACCCGTTCTTGTTGATCCATTAGGGGTCGGGTGATGGCGTATATGCCTAGTCATGGGGAGCGGTGACGACCACTGGTCCGTTTACCCCTCTCGCGTGCTGGTTTAACCATAGGAATTTATAGCAGGCACAGTGTTTTTGTAAACAAGTTTCGGTTGCTTAAATGAGTCAAATGCGCTACGACTCACCAACAACTTTATGTTGTTGACGTCTTTTTGGTTCATGTGCAGGTAAGTAAAGCTATGGTGGAAGTCACGTTCTTGTTTTGGGACGAGATGGTTTTGTGGGTTTTGGGGATCTCGTTGTTGTTATTTCGTTATTATGACTGTCATGACTTTATTGTCTTGTTTGTTTATGCACTCACCGTACTTGTAGCCTTAGAGCGTCCCTGGGCTTAGTTTGATTGTGAAACTTGGTTGTAAACCTATGATGTTATGATTATCTACCCTTGGGGTTTAGTTATGTCTTGTTGGACGGGTCGTCCGCTGTTGTGAGCCTTTGTTATTCTTGTATCTTGTCTGTTTGCTTCCGCGAGTTCTGGTACGGACGGCCGGTCCCACGTCCTCTCCCCCGCGCCTGGCAGGGCGCGGCGGGGCGGGGTGTGACATTAAGTTTTGAAAAAATTGTTAATGGGATAGTTAAAATCGGAAGTTTGTGATCTTGATCACGTAAAAAGTTTTTGATTTTTTCAAAATCACGATTTTCTGGGTTAAACACTGAAGAACAGATGAATAACATGCCCCGTGTTGAACCCAACACCGCCCGTGCTGTTCATGTTGTTCAGAAAACCAGACCAACCCATACGACATAACCCGTGCAGGACCCTTTTTTGTCAAAAACTTCAATTTTTCTTGTTTCATTTGCACTTATATCTTCATGTTTTCCATTTCAGGGCAGACTGGATCACTTTCGATACCCCGCACGAGAGATACTATCAACAAAGACTTCAAAGGCTCATGACATGGGGTGATTCCCTAGCCGTGATACCCCACCCCGCTAGTCTCGAGCGTCTTAACCAGATGGACAGGTACACTAAGTTTTTGACGGTTCTGATTCTACGGCTACTTGATCGGTTCTCACCCATTGGGGTCAGAAACTGCACAATCGAGCTCTTGGCATCTTTTATGTTCAACCCTAACATCACAGACATAGATGCACCAAGAGCTGTGAGGTTCAGACTAGGGCGGACGTGATATGAAAGGTCTTTGGGGCATTTCATAACTAACATAAGAGTCTATCGGCTACACCTGCTGCAATCTCTAGCAAACTCGATATGGTGCTTGCCATACGAGGAGCACCGGTCTGATCCATAATATGGAGCAATCTGACAGTTTTTCTGGGAGACGATTGGTACTGGGACAGCAGGTTACAACCCAAGCACCACCAGGAGCTTGAGTCTGCTTGACCCGTTGCACCATTATGTCCACCACTGCCTCACCATGTCGATCTTTGCTCCAGGGAATTCAGCTGTGATGTTTAACTCAAGAGATATGTTGGTATTCTACAGCCTCCTAATGAGGGAAACCTTGAATCTCCTCACGTCGTTGTCGTGTCGCGGGTTCTCACTTAGTGCTTTGACTAGCTCGAGTGTGATCGGTTCGGATTGTTCAAAGTTGTATGAACGTGCGATCAAAGGATTTCTAGTGGATCCATTTGTCGATTCAGATTGTCTCATCTCGGTCTCGTCAATGTCAAACTCTAAACACCCTATAGGTTGTGTTTTATATATTTATCTGAATTTATTGTAATTGGATCATTGGTGTGGAATACATGACTCGTATAGAAATGTTTTGATATTCACCGCTTCCGCATTTGATTATTCGTTGTAATAATATCTGATAAATCAATATAAACGAGATTTTTTATTAAAAGTCAAAATTTTAATTTTGACCTAAACGATTCGACGATTCCCAACAGTGGTATTAAAGCCACTTTTACGAGGATTCGGATAATATTAGATAGACAAGAGATAAGAGGGTGATTTGTCTCTTAATAGTTCAAAAGGCTTCTCGAACTAAGTATTGTACTTGACAAAGTATAAGTAGGCAATCCTTGAGATCAAGAATTGCAGAAAACGATGTTAAGGCAAGTGGGAGTTCAGCCACATATCTGAATAAAGAGAGATGAGATCATAAAAGAAATTTATGATACATCAGAATCTTAGACTAGACAATAGTGAATGATTGAAAGTATAGAATACTTAATCATCACATATCCTCGGACTGTAAATGAGATCTAAAATAGATCCATAGATAAGTTTTAACGGAATGATGTTGATATGAGATATCAAGGTCAAGAAAATATTATGAACTTTGAGAGCATGTTCTTGTAAAAGATGTGTAAAAAACGGTATGTCATGAATAGATACAATTGAGGAGGAATCCGCAATTGTACAAAGCAAGAGAGAGAATAGAGTAGTCTCTATGAACCCTCTTGCAGATTCATATACCAAGATGGATATTTAGATATCAGCACGTTTGGAGAAATTCAGATTAGTCAGTTAATCTCAAAATGATATTTGAGAATACATAAAGTCATAGGAGTAATCCTTGAAGATTTAGTCGGTAAAACGTTTTAATGTGAGATGAGATTCTCAGGATAAGTAGAAGATGAAAATCAGCGATTAATCAAGATCTCATATATGCTTTGTTACTGAATATTGTCAGTATAATTACTAAGACACAAATAATAATGGATGTAGTATTTCATCCACGTAAATCACTGTCACAAGTGAATACCAAGTGTATGGTATGCGAACCGTGTGACAATTGTCAAATTCCCAGGTTAACGTCGTTAACTCTTTCCGTTAGTTCCGTTAGCAAATACGTAGCCCGTTACCTAAATGTTTATTTATTTAATTATATTTAAGTTACTAATTAATTTTAGTAATTTATTTCGTGATCTTATTTCGTGACTTTATGTGTTACTTGAAAATTTGCATTTTCATGTGAAACCGGGCTTTATGCACAGTTTGGGTTTTATATGTGTAAATGATATTTATACTTGTCCCGACTCAACATTTCATGTTAAATAAGTTTAAAAACATTTAGAAACATTTCTAGTAATTTTATTTTACAATTTTTGGTGTTAAAACCCAGTTTACTTGAGTTTTGGACATTTTCACTTAAAATGGAACTTGAGGGGCTAAACATGTAATTTCCTCTAAAACAAAATGCAGCCAAAACCTCCCCATCCTCCCTCATTCACGCATTCTTCTTCCTCTCCCCCTCTCAACCTACGGCTTCATACACACACACACACTTGCAAGTTTTCGAAATCCACCATCAAACAAGCAAAGATTGGAGTTTCTAAGCTTGCTTAAGCTTCAAGAAGACTAGGAAAAGCTCCATCTCCATATCATCTTCTTCAATCCGCTATTTTCTTCCCATCTTGTAAGCTCTAGAAATCTCCAACTTGAAATTTGTTGATTGCATGTGTTAATCTTGTGATTAGGTGTAATTTTGTGTGTATGTAGGCTCATGAATCATGTTTTACGTTGAGATAAGTTAAATGATGATTTGGGGGTATTAATGAGGTTATTTAAGGGCTGGTAATGGGAGTAGAAATCTGCCATGAAGTGCTCTTGTTGATAACTTGTTCATAGCTTGTTGTGTTAAACATGAGAAATTTGGTGTATGTGTGCTAGTTTCATGTTTTGATCTTGTTATGAAAATCATATGGATGTTATGAAGTCTGTAAAACTTAGGTGAAATGTTGTTTATGGTATTACAAATCTCTACTAAAAGTTTGAAGATCAAAATTTTATCCAAAACCTTGAAGCTCAACTTTTATAAAATCCCGTTTTTGGACAGATTTTGTCCAAAATTTGGGTCAACTTGCACAAGTCATAACTTGCTCAATTTTTATCAAAATCAGTTGATTCATTTTCTGTAGTAAAGTTCCATGTCTTATCTTTAAGTCGGCTACTCACACGTTTTCTAAAACCTCCGTTTGGTCACCCAAAAGGTTGTTGTAAGTTAGGTGTGCAGGGCTGTAATATTCAACTAAAAGTAAACTTTGTATTTTGGTTGGACATGATTATTGTATTCTACTGTGGGATTATTGAATGAAAATATTGTTTATATATTAAAACTAAGATCTGGAAGTTTTGGTAACCAAACTCCATGTTTTGATCAAGTTATGAATTTATTTGGTTCAATTTCACTAATTTGACTTTCTGCAACAAAGCTGATTTTTGGTCAAGTTTAGACGCGCGTAACTTTCTCCATACTTAACTTTTTGACTTGATTATTCTTTCAACATGTTCTAAATTTTGTGTAGTTTTTGCCTGCAAAATTTTAGGAGTGAACTCCAAGTAATGAGGCGTGCCACCAAATGTGTGTTCTATGTTTGACTTTCAAGGCTTGTATGTATGCATTTTGACTTGGGATGTGAATCTATGTTTTTCTTCTAGATTAGGACTTGTGTGTAAGTGTTGTGACTTAGATGATATATCAAAACATGATTGAATGTGTTAAGCTATATTTCGTTCTAGCAAAAGCCTCTAATTTGGTTAAGACCGTATTCACCCAAATGGGTTGATTCTAACCCAATCGTAAAGTCAAGTGCCACGTACCAGTGCACCCTAAGGTGAGTATCACTACTTCTTTTAGTTATATTCGGTTGAGGATGATAACGCACAAGTAGTTGCATCCGGTAAGGGATGGCAATACTATGACAAAGGTATTTTGTTCGCTTATATGAATATCCGATAAATATCACATGAATCACTGAATTGCATTTTAATTACAAAAGTCCTTACTTTTCGGGCCATTAATATAGAATAGCGAGGTAATGTTGAGTGGTACTACTGGAGATTGACACCTCCGCTCAGCGGTGCACAGGATGCACTCTACCGACTGGCAGTCGGACTGAGAACAATATTAGCCTAGGACTACCGTGATCTGGAAAGACACGGGGAAGGCAAAGTGCACAGGCTAAACCTGTGTGCATAGTCAGCTTCGGTCGCGAACATTCAGGTGAACATAAGCATAGGCTAGCTACCTAACGATATGGGTATTACTTGTAAAATTTACGAATTGGTCTTTCGTTATTCGTATGCATTTTTGGTCTACATAGGTAAGTGTAGACTGCCTTTGTGAACTCACCAGTTTTTGCTGACACTTGATTGTTGAATGCTTTTCAGGTTGCTTGGAGGATCATGGATGACACGGGCGTTGGCATTACCTGTGTTTTGTAAAACCTTTTGGTAATTGTATTTCAAATACCTTAGTAATTACTTTTGCTAAACTACAACCTTGTAAACTTTTAATGCTTCCACTGAATTGCAAATGTAGACTCTTATTTATTAAATGTAATACCCGACTGGTTTATCCTTTAACTATGGCTTGGTTGTAACTAAAGACTTGGATCCTAATCTGGATCACACCCCACACGGTTATACTCCGTTAGTGGAAATTGGGGGTGTGACAGATTGGTATCAGAGCCCTTGGTTACAGCGAACCAGAACATTTTAAAAGTAAAATTTCTAAACTGTAGCTGTTTTTGAAGCTTTGGTTCTAACATATTCCCAAAAGTATTGCCCCCCCGCATGGTGAAGATGATCCTCACTTAGAATTCCTTACTTTGTGTCGGTATAGGGTATGGATTTTGGTTAAGAACTTTTTCTTCCACGAGACTTAGAAATACTGAGATTTTGAGTTGGAAATTCTCTAAGTACAAAGTTAGCGAACTTGCATTTTACTCTTAGCGAATTTGACATTTGTCCTTAGCGAACTACATTTCCTTCTTAGCGAACTTGAACAAGTCTTAGCGGACTTCCCTGTTGCTTTAACGAACTTAAACTATTCCTAGCGAACTTCGGTAGGCCTTAGCGAACTTAACATGTTCTTAGTGAATTTGATTCCTTCTTAGCGAACTTGATTAGTTCTTAGAGAACTTGAGACCTTCATAGCGAACCTAATTCTGTTTTTAGCGAACTAGAATTGATTTTAGTGAACTGACTTTGTTGTTAGCGAACTGGAATTGTTCATAGCGAACTTTAGTTGTTCCTAACGAACTTGTGCTTAGCGGACTTGAGCACTTCTTAGCGAACTTGAATGATACTTAGCAGACTTGATCATTCTTCTTAGCGAACTTGGCTTCTTTTTAGCGAACTTGGATTGTGCTTAGCAAACTTAAGTTGTTCTTAGTGAACCTCAACGGATCTTAGCGGACTTAATTTGTGCTTAGCGAACTTAAACAGTTCTTAGCGAACTTCAAGGGGACACTTGGAAAATTTACAAATTTTGGTGTGGCGATTGTTGTACCATGTGTTGGGATGCACGTGCTCTCTATGTAGTGTATACAGGACCCTCGAGAACCCTATCACACCATCTTTTTTTTTACTTGGCTACTTCAGCAAAACTTGAATGATTAATCATAAGTGCTTGTAGTTTTGTACTAGCTTCATAATTAGGGTAAGACCCATTGTTTAGGATCCTTACATCTTTATGGACTTGTTTAAACCCTTAACGACATTGGTTGTCCTTAACAACCTTGTTTATACCAAACGGACTTACCATACGATCTTGTAGTGTAATGTGCTTTACAGCTTTGTTTAACGACCATGGTTAGTTTACTCTTTATGATCTAGTTCATGATAGTCTAGACTCTAAAGCAATAATTCAACATATCTTAAGCTAAATGCTCATGCCATTTTATAGCATAAATATGAGCTGTTATAGATCCTACTTGGGGTAAGTCACCCACTAACACAATTTGAGATCAACTCCATTGAAATGCGCTCGTAAGAACGCTCTTTAGCCTTGTGTAGGGCAGCACTATATAGCACCTGATGGTTACTCATGGGACGCATGTAACTGCTTTTATTAACCCTAAAATGTTGACACCATTTTTCCTTGGTCGTTTTGGACCTTACATTATAAATTTATAATTGCATAGTTGTTGTGTGATAATTCAACATGGATGTGACTTTTATAACCTGAATGAAATTGGGTATGTGATGACTAAGATTATTATACTAATCTCTCTATATATATATGTGTGTGTATGCATAATGGATTGATGATCGAGTCGGGCAATGACTACTCTATATCTCTAAGCTAAGTTGGGGGCGTTATAGCATGCCCTACCTAACCCTTGCTGAACCACTTTCTTACCAAATTGTACCAACAGTAAATTTTAAATTGAATGAGCTGTTTATTTTCAAAACTTGTCTCCTTGGCAAATCCCGGTCAGTTAACTTTGAGTTAGTGACCACATCCTTAACACTCACCCCATGGAAACCATGTACTACCTCACTAAATCTGGTAGCTAAAGTAAGAGGAACTAGCGTGACCATACAAGGTAAATTACCATTACGGGTGCACACGTAAATGTAATTTGCAGTGTATGGAAGCCCTGGGAAATTTTGCTAGGCAACCCACTGGATACGACCTTTCATTTCAAAAACCTCATAACCTCGATTGTACGTATGAGGGACTCAAACGTATGGTTAAGGTTATCTATCAATGTTCATTCCACTATCACACCTGCTCTCATCTCTTTAAATATGACTTCCAACCTATCAACTCCTTTAAAACACTTGTGCAAATGATAACCCCGGTAAGACACCGTATTACTCACAACATCCGATGACGAGATCTCCCTCACGACGAGCGATCCGTGGTATAACTCTTAACTTATTCTAATTTATTCGTAATCCTAACTCTACTCCTGTGACGTTAACCACTATAACCATTCTTCAAGCTCTCACAATTGTGCCACGACTCCATAAACGCTAACCTGATGAAAACCCAAACATCTTGAATGGACAATTACACCTCAATCATTGGAACAAATCTTTCGGCGGAGAAATCTTGTGAAGTTTTCCTCCCTTGTCTAGTAATCCCGGGTACGTTTGTACGTGTCAAAATTTCTTGTTAACATTCGCGTCATGATCTCACACACTTTATACCTCACTACTAATGAATTTTTACCCAACGGAGTGATGTAACCTTCCTGAACCCGTACGATATGTTTTGTCTCCAACACTCGATTCATCTGTGAATTTAACTACTAGTAAACATTTTCTCTTACTATCTCTCGTGACTTGAATGGTCTTCTAGCCTTGAGCCATTGCGGCTAGTTAACCTCTCTGATGACACTACCTTGTACCTTACCGTCGGGTGCTCCTGCACGACAAACATCGACAACATACAACAATACAACAGGCATCAGTATGCTGGGAAAGTTTCCATAACATCTACATCGAGGCGACAGTCAAATTGAAAATACGTTGATACCCATTGTCCTCACTCCTTCTTCTCTAGAAAACTTTCATTGGTAACCCCTGCTTCATAACCAATGGTGACTGATCGAATGATTGACCCGAACTTTTGAGAACACGCGTAAGGAAGTAGATCGATTTTTGATTAGACTAAGACACGTTTAAATCAATCGTATATGCGACGAGCTACCCGAGGATCACTGAAAGTGACCCAAGTACCCGATATTTTTACATCTTGTATGCAACGCGGCCTTTAGATACGTAGTAGGCCTCGCAAAACCTTGGCTACAGTTCAAATTTACACTCATGAAAAGCCACGTATTCTTCTGAACTCATCAACGCTCAATGTTTTGGGAACCCACACTTACTTCACGTTCGCACCTTTACTTACTCCTGAGTACCGATGTAAACTAATGTTCATACACGATATTTATTCTACTAGACGATGCAACCATTGACACACTCACATTGATATCGGTTGACCCAAATCATTATTCTCCAAATCCACGTCCATTATACTAAATGACTTTCTTTGAAACGCGCAGTGCAACTACACTACACTAGCTACCCCGCTTTTCATCCTGAATCTGTATTCCCGTACTTGATATTATTCATGTTTCTATAGAGAACCATTCGAACATTGGAACGTCACCCTTATTTTGAATCTTTACCGGAGGCTAATATGCGTAACGATATATCCCATGTTGGCGAACCACATCTTGAACCTAAACGTCAAAGACTACCTTATCTTTTGAATCCACTTCAGAAGCGCAAACAATATTGATGTTCATGCTACGTACGCTAAACTCTTCATAATCCACACCGTGGGTGAAGTCCCCACCAACCGAAAACATCGAAAAGCCTTTTCTCACAAGATTCAAATTTTTCACACGCTGCATGATTTCAAATTTTTCACTCCCATTCAAGTCAAAAGTATTGGAAAAAAAAACATAAGATACACTATATTTAAGTATATTATTTAACCAGATTTGTCAAATATCCATGAATAGCAAGGTAACTGGTACACCCTCAACACGTTGGTAGTGTGGTGGATTAGCTGTAGTACACCCTATACATAAGCACTATCGGCGTGTGGAAGGTGGGATCGGTACTGAATCGTAGATTTACCTTGAAATCAAAGACAAAAACCTTATTTTGAGAAACTTCATCTAATGGGATAGTGCCCACAATAAAGCAAAATTTATGTTACTTATGTTGTAATTTCACATGTCCCTCATGCATATTTTCACTAGAAGGGACATACATAGTTTAATCAGGTAAAACTTATTGTTTTCCAACTCTCTAGATTGAGAGGAAACCTCCTGATATAAATTTCTTACTAAGGGTCAAATATAGGTTATGACCCAGATGAACAACAACGTTTTCACAACTCAAGTTTTGCATTACAAAAAACAAATTACATGTTCTTTCTGAACAACCATGTGACTTTTTCAAGACTCTTATCGACGTTTACTTGTCCAAGATACATGTTCGTCTTGGTTCACCATGGGAATTAGTGATATATTTCAAATTGGTCCTCCATTTATTGCACTCCTGACTTTTCATTACTTATCAACGTCGAGGACGTCTATTTTTAAAAGTATTGAGCAAACTACCCCGGTCGCACCAAATCTGTGAAACGGAGCAACTTGCTATGAGCTTACTACATTTACTTGCCATTCTATTGGCTCTAGGATACCTCGTAACGTTATTTCCCCATACGCTTTCGCAAACTATGTGAATCACCCTCTATACGCTCATGCGAAATGTTCATTCGATGTTGTTTAATCATATACCGTCCATCACTCTCCGTGGAACAGACAACTTAGATTCTCTCATAGTGATGCTTTCAGGGTCAAACCTTGTAACTATCAACACTAAAGTAAACTCTAGGAACGAAATTTCCTTTCAACTTTGGGTTGATGTGACAGCCAAAAAAAATTATTCTTATTCTCCTTCATCCCATTCAATTGGCCTTAACACCTTGAGCACTACGTTAATTTTCGGGACAAAAATTCTTTCAACTTGGGGATGCTATGACAATTGCCAAATTCCCAGGTTAACGCCGTTAACTATTTCCGTTAGTTCCGTTAGTTCCGTTAGAAAATACGTAGCCTGTTACCTAAAGGTTTATTTATTTATTTATATTTAAGTTACTAATTAAATTTAGTAATTTATTTCGTGATCTTATTTCGTGACTTTATGTGTTACTTGAAAATTTGCATTTTCATGTGAAACCGGGCTTTGTGCGCAAATTGGGTTTTATATGTGTAAATGATATTTATACTTGTCCCGACTCAACATTTCATGTTAAATAAGTTTAAAAACATTTAGAAACATTTCTAGTAATTTTATTTTACAAGTTTTGGTGTTAAAACCCAATTAACTTGAGTTTTGGACAATTTCACTTAAAATGGAACTTGAGGGGCTAAACATGTAATTTCCTCTAAAACAAAATGTAGCCAAAACCTCTCCATCCACGTAAATCACTGTCACAAGAGAATACCAAGTGTATGGTATCGTGTGACAATTGCCAAATTCCCAGGTTAACGCCGTTAACTCTTTCCGTTAGTTTCGTTAGAAAATACGTAGCCCGTTACCTAAAGATTTATTTATTTATTTATATTTAAGTTACTAATTAATTTTAGTAATTTATTTCGTGATCTTATTTCGTGACTTTATGTGTTACTTGAAAATTTGCATTTTCATGTGAAACCGGGCTTTGTGCGCAATTAGGGTTTTATATGTGTAAATGATATTTATACTTGTCCCGACTCAACATTTCATGTTAAATAAGTTTAAAAACATTTAGAAACATTTCTAGTAATTTTATTTTACAAGTTTTGGTGTTAAATCCTCTTTTACTTAAGTTTTGAACATTTTCACTTAAAATGGAACTTGAGGGGTTAAACATGTAATTTCCTCTAAAAAAAATGCAGCCAACCCCCCCCCCCCCCTCATTCACGCACTCTTCTTCATCTCCCCCTCTCAACCTACGGCTTCATACACACACACACACACACTTGCAAATTTACGAAATCCACCATCAAACAAGCAAGGATTGGAGTTTCTAAGCTTGCTTAAGCTTCAAGAAGACTAGGAAAAGCTCCATCTCCATCTCATCTTCTTCAATCCGCCATTTTCTTCCCATCCTGCAAGCCCTAGAAATCTCAAACTTGAAATTTGTTGATTGCATGTGTTAATCTTGTAATTCGGTGCAATTTGGTGTGTATGTAGGCTCACGAATCATGTTTTACGTTGAGATAAGTTAAATGATGATTTGGGGGTGTTAATGGGGTGATTTAAGGGCTGGTAATGAGAATAGAAATCTGCCATGAAATGCTCTTATTGATAACTTGTTGATAGCTTGTTGTGTTAGACATGAGAAATTTGGTGTATGTGCTTGTATGCTAGTTTCATGTTTTGATCTTGTTTTGAACATCATATGGATGCAATGAGGTCTGTAAAACTTAGGTGAAATGTTGTTTATGGTATTACAAATATCTACTAAAAGTTTGAAGATCCAAATGTTAACCAAAACCTTAAAGCTCAACTTTTATAAAATCCCGTTTTTGGACAGATTCTGTCTAAAATTTGGGTCAAACCTGCACAGATCATAACTTTCTCGATTTTTATCGAAATCAGTTGATTCGTTTTCCGTAGTAAAGTTTCATGTCTTAGCTTTAAGTCGGTTACTCGCACGTTTTCTAAACCCTCCGTTTGGTCACTCAAAAGGCTCCTGCAGGTTAGGTGTGCAGGGCTGTAATTTTCCGCTAAAAGTAAACTTTGCATTTTGGGTGGACATGATTATTGTGTTCTACTGAAGGTATTATTGAATTAGAATGTGGTTTATATATTAAAACTAAGATCTGGAGGTTTTAGTAACCAAACTCCATGTTTTGATCAAGTTTTGAATTTTTTTGGTTTAATTTCACTACTTTGACTTTCTGCAACAAAGCTGATTTTTGGTCAAGTTTAGACGCGCGTAACTTTCTCCATACTTAACTTTTTGACTTGTTCCAACATGTCCTAAATCTTGTATATTTTGTGCCTGCAAAATTTTAGGAGTTAACTCTAAAAAATAAGTAAATTAGGCGTACCACCAAATGTGTGTTCTATGTTTGACTTTCAAGGCTTGTATGTATGCATTTTGACTTGGGATGTGAATCTATGTTTTTATCCTAGATTAGGACTTGTGTGTAAGTGTTATGACTTAGATGATATATGAAAACATGATTGAATGTGTTAAGCTATATTTCGTTCTAGCGACAACCTCTAATATGGTTAAGACCGTATTCACCCAAATAGGTCGATTCTAACCCAACCGTAAAGTCAAGTGTCGCGTACCAATACACCCTAAGGTGAGTTTCACTACTTCTTTTAGTTATATCCAGTTGAGGATGATAACGCACAATTAGTTGCATCCGGTAAGGGATGGCAATGCTATGGCAAAGGTATTTTGTTCGCTTATATGAATATCCGTTAAATATCACATGATTCACTGAATTGCATTTTAATTACAAAAAGTCCTTACTTTTCGGGCCGTTAATATAGAATAGCGAGGTAATGTTGAGTAGTACTGCTGGGGATTGACACCCCCGCTTAGCGGTGCACATCATGCACCCTCCCGACTGGCGTTCGGACTGAGGACAATATTAGCCTAGGACTACCGTGATCGGGAAAGACACGGGGAAGGCGAATCGCACAGGCTAAACCTGTGATGCATAGTCAGCTTCGATTTCGAACATTCAGGTGAACAAAAGCATAGGCTAGCTACCTACGATACGGGTATTACTAGTAAAATTTATGAATTGGTTTTTCGTTATTCGTATGCATTTTTTGTCTACATAGGTAAGTGTAGACTGCCTTTGTGAACTCACCAGTTTTTGCTGACACTTGATTGTTGAATGCTTTTCATGTTGCTTGGAGGATCATGGATGGGACGGGCGTTGGCAATACTTGTCTTTTGTAAAACCTTTTGGGAATAGTATTTCAAATACCTTAGTAATTACTTTTGCTAAACTACAACCTTGTAAACTTTTAATGCTTCCGCTGAATTGCAAATGTAGACTCTGATTTATTAAATGTAATACATGGCTGGTTTATCCTTTAACTATCGCTTGACTGTAACTAAAGACTTGGATCCTGGTCTGGATCACACCCCACACGGTTATACTCCGTTAGTGGAAATTAGGGGTGTGACAAATCGAGATTGAGAATGACAAGGTTATATGTTGAATGTGATCCAAAGTCACAAATGTCAGAAGAAGTTAATCTGATAAAATCAGAATAAAAGTTAATCTGATAATATCAGAATAAAAGTTAATCTGATAAGAATGTCTTAATATAGTGAAACAAGAATATCATAACAACTGTAAGGGAATAATTTGTTTGCTTGTATATTAAATCATCTGTTGCGGACTATTTTGAAGGCCTATGTGTTAGAATAGGTGAAAATTAGTTGGGTTACTATTATATTGGGTCATTGAGCCATTTTAGACATGTTTGGGCTTAATTAAAAAGTGTTTAGAGGAAGTTTAGTGGGCCTATAGGTGCAAATCCGGAAATTAGAGAGGGATTAGGGTTTTTAGGAGATTAGCTTGTTTTCTAAGCTAATCTTCACCTATAAATAGAACCATTCTCTAACTAGTTTAGGTTGTTGGTTCTCTCAAAGGTGTAAGGTGTTCATTGAAAATCACCTTGTGATTTTCGAATCTTTCAAGTGAAGTGAAATCGTTGATCAATCAAGTGTTTTCATCTCATTTTGTTTGTGTTTTATTGTTTTTCATCATTCTTTACTTATATTATTCGATTGTTTCTTGATTCACCAATCAAACCGGATTCCGCATGGTCTTGATTGAATTAGATATCGCATGAGGACTAAATTGATCCTTACAATTGGTATCAGAGCCAAGAAACTTTGTTTCGAGGCTCATACGATATCAGATTCAAATTTTTCGGACTAACAATTTGGGGTTTTTGTGGTGTTTCAGTGAACATTTGCAGGTTCGAACCAAACAGGAGGTCCAAATTCGTTGCTCAAAGCTATTTCGATTGATACTGTGACTTTGTCCCTGTTTCAATCGAAATCTATAGCTTTTCGATCCTTCCTTTGGCTTTTCGATCCGCTTTTTGATCAGGCCATCGTCAGCTTATCGATCGACCTGCAGCTTTTCAATCGACCTGCAGCTTTTCGATCTAGATTAACACTTCTCGATCCACTTTTCGATCAGCCGATAAGGCTTTTCGATCCGGAATACAGCTTTTCGACCAGACTTTTCGACCCGTCCGGACTTTTCAATTTTTCGATTGAGCCCAAACTCTCCCCGATCGAAAAGTACACTTTTCGATCAACCTCTACTTTTCGACCAAGGCTTTTCGATCAGATACTGTTGCTAGTCCCTATTTCAATCTGATCGAAAAGTATACTTTTTGATCAGTCATAAGCTTTTCGACTGAGCAATCACTCTGCCCGACCGAAAAGTAGGCTTTTTTATTGAAACCCCAGCTTTTTGATCGAAACCCCAGCTTTTTGATCGAAAACCCTCTTTTCAATTGAAAACCTCCTTTCCGAACCTACCTTACTGATTAATCTGTTCATGGCCAACATCCTACTAGGTTCTCAAGCAAACTCTAGCAACAATGAGATATGCTTAAACCCTAAATCTCAGGCTATTTTTAAAGAATGTAAAAATTGGGAACGTAAGTTCACAAATGAAACCCTAAATCATGAATCCACTGCCAGAGCCTTAGGGAATATAAAGATAAGGCTAGAATATTTAGAGAGAAACTTGAGGCCATTAAATTAGACGTTAGGAGCATGGAAAGTCGACTGAGCGATAAGAGCACCTATCTTAGGTTGGCTAACTCTAAAATTGAAGAACTAACCAAGGAAGTGGAGGAACTATCCAATGATAAAATTGTTTTGAAAAATGATGGAAGCTAGTTCCTTGTTTTATAACACTGATGTTATAATGAGGCATGTTAAAGGTAATTTGGGTTTAGGCTTTGGCATAGAAGAAAAGGATGAAAAATCTACACACACTATTCCTATGCCTTTGATGCATGAGATCATACCTGAACATTAGACTTCACAAACCACACTTAAAATCAAAGCTGAAATTGAAAAGAAACTTGCATCATGTCCCATTAAAATTTTTGCTCATGTTTCCAACTCTACTGATAAATCTACCTCTTGTGCAAATAAAGTTAGCAGAGAGGAAGGGGTTAAGGATGAAAATAGAGTCTTAAGATTCAAACAACTTCTTCTTTTAAAAATATTTGTTGGGACAAATTTAAATTTCCTGTTCTTGAGTCTGGTTTAAAATTGTCTGAGTCTAATATCCTAAACAAAACTTCTTTGTTTGGTGATTTTAATTTTGGCAAGTGTGATGCTAAACTTGTGAAACCCAGTTAAAATTTTAAGAAGAGGTAAGGGAACACAGGTTGTTGGTCCCAAACCCTCAAATGCAGAAGTATTTAGTGTGAAAAATGGTGAAGTTAAGAATGATAATGTTGTGAACTACGGGACGCCAAACCCCATGACTTTGTCGCGTACCCAGAAGTTATTTCTACATATGACCAGTTCAGACCGATACAGCAGGAGTACATTTTGACTACCAAGCCTAAAGGTCGAACCTATTGGATTCATAAAAATTGTTCTAAACCCTCTTGGCAATCCACTGGGCGAAACCAATCTCAGATTCCCACGTATCCCAAGAAACAATCGTGCCATGCGTGTGGAAAACCTGGACACTTGGCAAGAAATTGCTTACACATACCTTATGAGCCCTATTACCCTAGGAAATTTTTGCAAATTTTTATCCCACAGGGCCAGACACATTGTGGTTCAAAACAAAAGCATGTGCCTTCAAACCCAAAGGTGCGAAATTCTGTACCTCAACAGCCAAAGGTACAAAAGGTGAATCAAAAGCCTAAGTCACCTAAAAAACAAAAAAAAAATGGTTTTAAAACTGATAGTGCTTTTCATTTTAAATGAAAACCAGTCAGTTTTCCACAACAAGTCAGTTTTCCAAAACCTGCTCGTTTTCCAAAACCAGCCGGTTATTCAAAAACAAAGGTGAGGAGTGAGGAAGAGAGGTGGAATGAGTCAAAGATGGTAAACCAGAAGTACCAGCCAAAAGGGGTGTATAAAAAACACTCCAAACAATTTCAAAATGTCAAATTAAAAATCAAAATGTTCAGAAGAATCCATTCAAAAGTCCTCAGGTAAAAGAAAAACCGAACCACCAAACCTGGAAGGTCAAGAACAAAGATGTTCCCAAAGAGGACCAGGTAAAACCCAAAACCAAGGCAGCCACACCCCCAATCCCTGATGTTACAAACGGAATGTGCTTAAAAGAGATAACTTTCACTGACTCTTCAGGTATACCAAGAACAACAATGGCCTGGGTACTAATGGCTAACTAATCTCTCACTGTGTTCAGGAATAGTCAAGGAGGACTTTCATTAACCTTTGTGTCTTTGTGATAGTGATTGTTCCAGGAACATGATAGAAGGCATCTCTCCATTACATGACATGCAAATTCTCAATGGTAGGGATGTTCTTTTGGTAAGAGGTAACTCTAAAAGTTTAGCAAGGTACTGTCCGGATTGGTTGTTTCTTGACTAAAGTGTTGTGAGGTATGATTCTGCATAAAACAAAAACCATGTTCTAAAAAAAATTCAAAATAAAAAAAAAACTTGAAGGTTAGCTTGGCCAGTTTTAGTAGATATATAGTGATGTGTCAGTGTGTTCATAAAAATAAACATTAAAAGGAAAAATAAAAGGAGTGTTGTTATTAACAACCAAAAAGCAAGGGGAAGAATAGAAAAGATGAAAGAAAAGTTAAAAAAGTTGTCCCATTAAAAAAAGATTATGCTTTTCAATTTTTAATTGTGTGCTTGTTTGAGAAGGTGGGAAGTGATATAAATTTCCAGGTTTTTGCTGACTGACACGTGTAAGGTGGATGTGAAAAGCAGTGATTCACGGTTGATATGCTTGGTAGGCTCTGCTGTCAATCAATCAAATGTGTGGTTTGTCACAACACTTGAAGACAACGTATGATGCTTGATAGGAAACACACACTTAGGTTAGTACAAACTCTATTTGACTGTGTGCCAGGAATCCTGAGACACACGCCCGATTCTAAGTTCTTTGATGTCATGCTCAAAAATCTCATCCCCTCTGCTTTACAAAACCAATGACCTGGGGATGTTATACGTGATTCAGGCCTCCTCTGTTCTGCGATAGCAGAGACCTAGAGTTCTCCTAGTCCACGTACGTCTAAGATCACATTGTACAGCTTTAAAAACCCCAAAAGATGCCAATGTGCACAACAAAAAAGAGACCCTCAAGTGTCCAAAACCCTCAGCCTTTGTCACTGATGAGAGCATTATTAAAACTATTTCAAAAATTCAGTTGACTTGTTATTTTGTTATTATCCCCAAAAATCTCTGTGATCTATTCTTTCTTTTCTCAACCCAGTCTGGAGCATGGCGTTAGGCTTAGGAAAGGTGTCGTGAAAAATGTTGTAGGGAAACCAGGTATACTTGATAAAATGTACAAATTATACCTAGGACTTATATGTGTGACCTGGATAGATTTTCATAAATAATAAACCTTAAAAGATAATTTAAGTGACAAACTGCCTGAGTAAGTGAAAGTAGCAAGAGTTTAAGTTAGACAAATATACTGGCAATCACCTGAACGTGTGAAGTAGCAGAAGCTGAAAAGGGTTCCTCAGTCACAGAATGTTTGGTATGATCCCTAATTTACCTTCTCATGTGTGAATTGTTTTATTTGTTTGATCTTAATTTTTCTGTTGTGAGTGTTTAAATGTTCTTTCTTACGTTTATGAATTAGCCAGGTTGATTTGAGAAGTTTAAATATGTTTTTGTGGGTTTTATGCAAGAAAGTATGACTCCCCTCAGAATCTCGGGGGGGGGGGGGGATAATGTGATGAGTCCTCGGGTTCAGGGGAAGTATTTATAGGATACCCGTAACCTATGTTAGGGTTTTTGGTTAACTAATGCTAACCCGATAACAAAGCATCATTGTCTGGTTAGTGTCTGTTCCATGTTGTGCTTGACAGGTTAAGTGAAAAAAGACATCTCATGGACAAGAAAGTCAAGGACTCAGTTGACCAAAACACTGATGATGTTACTGATCAAGTTGAAGAACCAGCCGGAAAAGGACTTACCCTATGCTTAGGGGAAGCTTTTTTATTGTTCAAGTGAAGCTTCCAAAGACTCAAAAGACATCATTCACAAGTTTAGGGGAAGCTGAATGAAGAAAAGATGCCGAGCAGTCAGAACAAGAAACTTTTCAAATCAATAAATTCAAGAATGTCGGGACAAGGGTTTTCAAAATTTATCCTCTGAAGTTAATGGCAAGTCAAGACAATTATAGATAATTCAGCAAGGACTCAACAGTTTTCAAGAAGGAGCAACTATTTAAGAATCCTCCTCTCATTACTTGATCATCATGTGCAGTTCAAGCTAATGCAGATTGAGAGAACACTTTCGTTGTTGCCCAATGCAAAGAAGATTGTTAAAGAAATGAATCTTCACCAACCCATGCACAATCCAAAGAGAAGATTGCAAGTCTGAAGATTGAAAGTAGAAGACATTTAATATCACAAGCCAAGGGGAAGATTGTAAGGGAATAATTTGTGGCTTGTGTATTAAATCATTTGTTGGCGGACTATTTTGAAGGCCTGTGTGTTAGAATAGGTGAAAATTAGTTGTGTTATTGTTATATTGGGTCATTGGGCCATTTTAGACATGTTTGGGCTCAATTAAAAGTGTTTAGAGGGAGTTTAGTGGGCCTATAGGTGCAAATCCGGAAATTAGAAAGGGATTAGGGTTTTTAGGAGATTAGCTTGTTCTCAAATCTAATCTTCACCTATAAATAGAACCCCTCTCTAACTAGTTTAGGTTGTTGGTTCTCCCAAAGGTGTAAGGTGTTTATCGAAAATCACAAGTCGTTGATCACTCAAGTGTGTTCATATCATTCGGTTTGTGTTCTATTGTTTTTCGTCATTCTTTACTTATATTATTCGATTGTTTCTTGAATCGCCAATCAAACTGGATTTCGCGCGGTCTTGATTGAATTAGATATGACGTGAGGACTAAATTGGTCCTTATAACAACGTATGGATTGTATCTTTCTAAGAACAATCTGCATGACAGAATGCGGTCACACAAAGGTTGCTAGAGACGATCCAAAATCAGTATCTGGTGTTTTCGAACGACACGACCACATAGACTAGCCCATCTAGAATTAATGGTTGATTCCTACATGGACAGTGGATCTACGTTCAACATTTAGTACGTTTTAGAAATCCATAAATATTGTATTCTAAAGGTCCGCAATCGATTAAAATTTGTGGGAATGAATTTGGAGGAAAGATTGTTGTGATTTATAATCGCTCATGAAGTTGAAAGCTCAAAAGGGTTGAGGTTTTAAATTCACGGATACGCATTAGAGAAATTGTATTGGACGTAACTCGCTTCAAAACTAACTTCATCGATCAAGTCATAAGTAATTTTGAAAATAGTATGACTATCACATCCTTAGACCTGAAAAACATATAAAGACTAACATTAGTGGATGATCGTTATTTGATCTTATCTAACGTTGGATCTTAAACGGGCAGTAATAAGGGTACTTGATTGGGAACGAATCTAAAACTAAGTGGGAGTTGTATGTTGTCAAAGGGATTATATACTTCTCGAAATGAGAATATGAACATCCAGGCGCCTTCATAGGATCAAACTGGTGAAAAGTGTGGCCACACTCAAACTAAGCGGTAGTTCGACATCCACTTTGAGTCTGATACGAAAAGAATAATGGTTGGACAAAATAAAGAATGATTACAAATCCATGTCTTACTTTCAAATGATCTTCTAAACATAAATGAAGTACAATAAGGTTACCACGGCTTAACTCCACAAAAGCAGTCAAACGCTTAAAGAGTTTGGAGAAAGCGTAGATGAAAGAAATCACGTCATACCTAATGATCGCAGAGAGATGCAGCTAGGTGTCCACCTCTGCGAATGTTGTAGTCTTAATCGATAATCGTCCAAGTGGGAGTTTGTTGGATTTTAATATGTCCGACTATCGATTAGTCAACATAATCATAAAGGTGCGATCCAAGAGTTGCAATCAGGACGACGAACAAGTTGTAATATTTGAATATTATATAATTAAATATTATTGATCAGAGAATGAACATTAGACGAATCATTTTTTATCGAAACGCTGATTATAATTTAATTTTTTGGGCAAATAATTAAATAAGGTGAAATAGAACGGTGATCGTATACGGTGATTTAATTTATGATGATAAATTAAATAACGGATAAAGTAAAATTGTTAAGACGTTAATAATTGTTATCCGGATAAAATGTTTTAGATAAATTAGTTGACTTACATGGAGATTGATTTAAATATATATCTATCAGATATATTTGGTTATGTTTCGAACATATAAACTTTAACTGGTAATAAATGTATTAACTATTTAAAGTTAATGTTAGGAAATTTTCTTTGGGAGAAAGAAAGTAATTTAGGGATCAGACTGTAACTTATATTGCTATAAATACAGGCCTGATTTTAACCCTAATTAAACCATAAGAAGCCTAAGGGGCGTTTGGTATGATGTAATTCGTGGGAATTCATTGGAATTGGAATTCGAATTTCATTCCATAGTGTGTTTGGTTCGCGGACTTCAGTAGAATTGGAATTTGAATTCCATATTAATGTGTTTGGTTAATAAGAGAATTGGAATTGGAATTTGATTAGATTCCATCAAATTCCTTCATTCAATGGATTTCAAATTACTTCATAATAATAAAGGATTTCACATTCCTTCCACACCGAAGACAACTACCCGACTGGACCCGACCCGTGGACCGAACCGATCGGACCTGACCGGACCCGACACCGGACCGACCGACACGACCCCCGAACTGGACTGACCGGACCCGACCCCCGGACCCAACCAACCGGACCCGACTGACCAAACCCGAACCCCGGACCGGACCCCCGACCGTACCCGTCCCGACCCCCGGACCGGACCCCACCCGATCCCAGACCGGACCGACCGGACCCACGAACCCGACCGGACCCCCGGACCAGACCGGACCGGACCCCACCCGACCCGGGACCCGACCCAACCCCTGAACCCGACCGGACCGCCGGACCCGACCCAACCCCCGGACCCCACCGACCGGACCCCACCGACCCGACCCCGGACCGGACTGGACCGACCGGACCCCCGAACCCGACCGGACCCCCGGACCGGACCCCACCCGACCCCGGACCGACTGGACCCCCGAACCCGACCGGACCCCCGGACCCGACCCGACCCGACCCCCGGACCCAACCCCCGGACCCGACCCCCGAACCGGACCGGACCGACCGGACCACACACGACCCTGGACCGGACCGACCGGACCCCCGAACTCGACCGGACCCCCGGACCTGACCTGACCGGACCGGACCCCACCCGACCCCGGACCGACCGGACCCCCGAACCCGACCGGACCCGACCCCCGGACCCGACCCGAAACCCCCGAACCGGACCGGACCGACCGGACCCCACCCGACCCGGACCGGACCGACCGGACCCCACCCGACCCCGGACCGACCGGACCCCCGAACCCGACCGGACCCCCGGACCGAGCGATCAAACTAGGCCCCGGACCCGACCCGACCCCCGAACCCGAACCCCGGACCGACCGAGCCCGAGCGATTGAAACTGACCTCCGGTCCCCACCGACCGGCCCCGACCGCCGGACCCGACCGGACCGACCGAACTCGACACCTGGACCGACTGGACCAGACCCTGGACCCGACCCCCGGACCGACCGACCCTGGTCCGGTTCGTTCGGTCCGTTCGGGGGTCAGGTTCGGTCTGGGGGTCGGGTCCAGGGGTCCGGTCCAGTCGGTCCAGGTGTCGGGTTCGGTCGGTCCGGTCCGGGGGTCTGGTCAGGTCCGGGGTTAAAGTTTGGTCTGGTTGGTCCTGGTCTCGGGTGGGGTCGGTCCGGGTGTCGGGTCGGGTCCGGGGGTCGGGTCGGGTTCAGATGGTCCGGGTGTCGGGTCGGGTCGGTTCGGGGTCGGGTCGGGTAGGTCTGGGTGTCGGTCTGGTCCAGGGGTCGGGTCTGATCGGTCTGGGGGTCGGCTCCGGTTGGTCTGGGGGTCAGGTCGGTCGGTCGGTCTGGGGGTCTGGTCGGGTCGGACTGGTCCGTAAGACTGGTCGAGTCGTGGTTTTTATTGAATTTTAATTTTGAAAATATAAATCCAATTATTTTGGATTCCAATTCCTTTGAATTCCATGGTGTGTTTGGTTCGCGGATTTCAGTGGAATTGGAATTACAATTTAAATTCCAATTCCTTTAAATTCCAATTCCTTCAAATTCCAATTCCTTTGAATTCCAATTCCAATTCCAAATCCAATTCCAATTCAAATTCCAACGAATTCCGCGAACCAAACGCCCCCTAAAAGTTTAACCCTGAAATCTCTCTGGTTCCTTCCCCCTGCGCCACCACAACCGCCGCCGCCAACCTTCCACCGTCGGCCGCCCTCCGCCCCGTCGCCGCCATCCATTACTGAACAATCGCTTCCTACAGCCACCGGAACGCCGCCTGCCGCACGCCGCTGGCCCCGCCGCCACCTCCGGTTACCGTCGCCATTGCCACTACCGTCCCGTGTCGTGACCCGCGCGACCGTTGTCGTGTCGCGGGTTCTCACTTAGTGCTTTGACTAGCTCGAGTGTGATCGGTTCGGATTGTTCAAAGTTGTATGAGCGTGTGATCAAAGGATTTCTAGCGGATCTGTTTGTCGATTCAAATTGTCTCATCTCGGTCTCGTCAAGGTCAATCTCTAAACACCCTATGGTTGTGTTTTATATATTATCTGAATTTATTGTAATTGGGTCACTGGTGTGGAATACCTGAATCGTAAAGAAAAGTTTTGAAATTCACCACTTCCGCATTTGATTATACGTTGTAATAATATCTGATAAATCAATATATATAAAATGAGATTTTATTTTAAAAGTTAAAATTTTAATTTTGACCTAAACGATTCGACGATTCCCAACAAATGTTTCACACACCTCATAATTCCACACATTGATTTCTTTGATTCTTACCTGCTAATGAGCCTAGCAGCCTTTAAATAGCAGCTAAGTCGGTCTAATAAGTTTTGATAGAAACTTTATTTTCAATCAAAACTTTTAGATAGTTTCGACCGATCAGAGGTGTCGAATGTTTTCTCTAACGTAACAAATGAAAATACATGCAAAAATCTATAATAAATAGACCTAACAATATCCCCCTAGATTGTTGCATGTATTTTGGTCTTGATTAGTCGCGTCAACTCGCCTATTTTTTTCCATGAAGATGAAGTCTCTTTGAACCGTTTTCATCAATTAGGACATAATTAATGAAATCCTTAAACATCATCTAAATTAAGGTTATTTTATTGTATATAAGCTGCTGATTTCAGACATATTTAATGAATCGACTTTTACTCACCGTATCTTTGTATAATTCAATACAACAAGGGTCTATGTCCATTATTCTCTTGATAAATGTGAAGAGAGATATACATAGGTTAATGACATGTTTTGAAAATGCGTGAGCATAGGATCGTCTACTTGATCTAGCTAATCGGACATCGAAACGTAAATAACCGATTGTTTTATTGATCAAACGAGAACAATTACAACCAGTAAATCACAGAGAACTAACACAGAGAAACACACTCAGAAACACACACTTAACACTCAGAAACACACACTTAAGATTTGCTCACACGCTCAGAACCCCTAAACACAAAGACCAAACTACTATATATACCCGACTGGCCGAACGTCCACCGAACCCCAAGTTCGGCCGGTCCGAACTTCAGATTCGGACCTAGTTCGGCCAACCCTATATTGGCTTGAACCTGGTCTTCGTTCGATACTTCACACGACGCACATTTCAGGTATCAACAAACTCCCCCTCGTCGTGTGCAGTATCTCTTCTCATTTCTTCTCAACATCATCAAATATGTATCATCAATCAAGCTCCCCCTCAAGTAAAGAATCCGTTTATCCAATGAAATGAATCTTCGAACAAACTCCTCCTCAACTCAATCGTAGCTTGACCTTGAATACTTGATGATATCTAGTATATCTCTGGTCTTTATCAACAGCTTCAGAAGACTTGAAGTGGTGATAGCTTGCACAACAGCATCCTGCATTAACACTTAAATAATCTTGGTGCAAAACGTCTCTTCGAGACTCCAAGATACGATTTTGAAAGTGATTTTATATCACGTGTTGATCAGATCGAAAATAAAGCAGAAACAAAATCTTTTTGGCTTTTTGAAAGTTTATATCAAAACACACCTAAAATCTTTTTGATCTTTTCTAAAATGAAAAGAAATTGCAATACAGAATCAGACATTATTTTTGGTATGAGAAAGATCACTATATGGGATCATATTGATCATAACGCACTGAACTACACTTCAATTTCAATTAATTGAAGCACACAAGTCATGTCGATTGCTGGTATAATTTGTCCATCTTAAGCTCAGACAGAATCATACTCATAACATCTGGATATGTTAAGGTATTGATTAGATTTGCTTTGACCAGTGTACCCCACACTATCAGACATATTCAGACATTTTCTGTTTGTCTTTCTTTGTCTATTGTGTGATTGCATTTGTGAACTTTCACATTGCATAATATTTTTCATGATACAGTCAACTGTGTTCCATGCAAAAAGAAATAAGAACGTTAAATCGTCTACCTTAAGGTCGATCTTTCGATACGCAGATAAGGCCTCGGATTTAACAAAATAAGAAAAATAAAACAAGTTGAAGTTGTATAACTCAACAACAATCAGGTCGGTACTCCCGTACACGCAGGGAAAGTCCGATGAGTTATACGAAACACCAAAGAAAATAAAGCAGAACGTCAAACGAACAACGATCAGGTCGATCTTTCGATACGCAGAGAAAGTCCGATCGTTTGACAAAATAAAGAAAATCAAACAAGATTAAATCTTTGCAAAATGAACACATGTATACACAGTGACTTCTCATTTTGAATTTCACACTTATTTTTCTTTTTGAGTCATGAAATATGCATCAAGATATTATCCACATGGTCAAGCATTAGCATTTAATGTATATCACATCTGAATACTTTCTGATTTGACGAGCCTACCAAGCACATCAAACAATGATCCTATGGCCCTTTCATCTACTTTATCCATAAGTCAGATACGTATGCCAATGTACCATCATTTCCCAATGATCAATTTCTCACAACTTTTATATTGTGCATGTATTCACCTTCCTTCATTATATATTTTGCATGTATTCACTTTCTCCCCATACCATGCATTTTCTCAATTACTCCCCCTTACTTACAATTCTCCCCCTTAAAATGAAAACTCTATTTTTGGATTTTCATTTTACACAAAAACAAAACTCTATTTTTGGCTTTTTGGAGAAAAACTTGTAAACAAATAAAAGTGATCAATCAACACGGATATGTTTCAGATTTTAGAATTCAGAAAATGTGCAGGTTAGAAAAAATATTTCATGAAATTTAAATTAAAACAGAATACTCCTCCATCGACAATTTTTCAATCATCGATAGGTCTTCTAGAAGTACCTGCACACTGGACAACCTGATTAGTTCACAAATGACCCGAAGCGAATCGCTTCTGGTCGACCAGTGTCCTGATTTTACTTTGAAACCACCTTAGGTTTCCATTCCTGTTGTTTTGGTAATTCAGTTTTCGAAGAAACAGTCACAGGTGACTGTGATGATGAACCTACATTTTGATCCTTTGAAAACTTTGGAACAAAACGTTTTTGTTTTTGAAAGAATGTAGGCTCAACTTCATCAAAAACTCTGCCTGTTTTATCAAAGAACTTTATGTTGGCAGATTTACCAAAAACTGATTTCTTATGAAATCTTTGTGATGAATCAGCAGGTGAGGGACAATCTTTTGCCATATGCCCTGGGCGACGGCAAATATAACAAATTCTTGTCGTTTTATCCCATCTTTGATGTACCTGCGAAGAACACACGTGAATATCTCTAACATGATCGGAATGAGAATCATATACCTGATGCCTGTGATCATTTACCCATTTAGAGGTAGGGCTTAGAGATTGAGAACTTTCAGAAGAAATGGTTGCTTTCACAAAGACCTCAGCAATCTTCCGAGCATCAACACAATGTAGTGGAAATTCTTTGTCTGAAAATAATTGATCCGAACCCTTGAGTTTGTAAAAACGTTTGGGTTGAATTTTATCAGCTTGAAAAACTTCCTTCTTCACGTGTTTCATCTTTAAATTCTTCAAATCTGGGGATGAAGATGCTTGAACCTCCACAGCTATATCCTTCTTCACATTAAAACCCAGACCAACATTTTTGCCAGATCCGTTCACCTCTGATGTAGAATGTCCATTCTTGGCTAATCTTGTGAATTCAGCTTTCACATCAGGAAGTTTCTTTTGATCATAGAAAATTGACTCATCAATTTCAGGTTGAGACTGAATCTTGTCACTTGATGTAGTCGATTTCTCATTTTCAGCAGACGACGAACCTGAGACAAACTTTGGTGCTGGAGGAATCTCAGAATGCAAGACCTTTTTCTTGTTTTTCTTGTTTTTCTTGTTTTTCTTTTTCTTTACAACCTTGACTTCTGCTGAAGTAGAAGATGATAGCTTTGAATAATCAAAATCATCAACCTGTTCCTTCACTTATTTGACAGCTTCCTTGATATGAGCAGGGGGTGATGCAGTTTTATCAAACATCCTTTCAAAATTTGCATCATTTGCTAAGAAGCTTGTGAAAACTTGTGAATTGGAAACATTGTTGAACAATCTTTTAGCATCAAGAACTTGAATTTTGAGATCAGAAATTTGCTGTTGAGCTTCTGCAAATTCTTTTTCTTTAGCAATCAAGCGCTTGGCAACTTTATGAGTTTCAAACTTTTGCAGACGAAGATTGTCAAGACCTTCGTGTAGCTCCTTCTTCAGTTTATCCTCATTTCTCTTTTGAATTTCCAGATTTGCAGTTTGAACCTTGTTAACCCTAGTCAACTCCCGCTTATCATCTAATAATTTTTCCATATCAACTTGATATGCTTTGATTTTAGCATCAGATTCTTCAATACTCTTAGTAAGCAAATCAAGCTTAATCTTGGATTTATCAAACAAATTCTAAAAATCATTTGCAGCATCTTCTGCCTCTTCCTTCCATTTCTTCACTTCTTTGACTAACTCATCTTTTTCTTCACAAATTCCAGCTTTCGAAATTTCAACATTCTTCTTTTCTTGCTTCAATACTTCTAAAACTTTATTCAACATTTTGATTTCATTAGTCAAATCCTCATTCTTCAAAACCAAACCCTTTTCACATTCTTTAGAAATCTTCAATTCAGATTTAATCACCTCAAACTCTTCAGTCAATTGTTGAACTTTATTCATCAACAAAGCATTTTCCTTCATCAAACTCTCCAAATTTTCAGCAGATGCATACGAACTTGGTATTGAACTAGTATCTGAACTAGTATCTGAACCATAATCTTCTTGTAAATCATGGGTAACTATAAAGGCTGATGAATCATACCCAAATTGTTGACCCCAATCATATACACCATCATTTTGAGCAACCAAAGCAGTGGTCTTGCCTGTATTACTAGTAGATGGTTGAGTAAAACCAGGCTTTGATGATTGTGAAATATTAATTTTCTGTTGACATTCTTTGGCAAAATGTCCAAGTTGTTGACATTTAAAGCACTTTAGTTTTGACTTGTCAAATCCCAATTTGTCACCAGAAATATTCCTTCCATGCTTCTTAAAAAATCTTTTAGATCTTTGACACAACGTAGCATATTGCCACGAAACATCCAATTCAGTCAATTGATCATCATCAAGAGCATCAAGATCCTCACTGGTTAACTTTGCGTCAGCAACATTTTGAGAATCAGACCAAAAGATGATGAAATCAATGCAGAAATCATTTTGGCACAATCATCAGTTGATTCTACTGAAAAAGCATTTTGACTTGAATAATTTGGAATTGTAAAATTGCAACTTCTTGAGGAATTATTATCAGAATTTCCTGAAGCTCCAGCTAGAAACGCAACACTTGGTGTTGTATTCTGATTTGGCTTAGACTTTGCACTCATGCTTGCACTATTTTCACCATGATACAGCTCAGGATGTTGCAAGGTAGCTGTTGACTTCTTTGAGTTTAACATTTCCATTTCTCGAGCATGAAGTTTTCCAGTAAGCTCGTGAAATGTTAAAGCAGAATAATCCTTGTCATGAGTTAGTAGCATAACATAATTTTCCCACTTTTCAGGTAATGCTTCCATAATCTTTTCCTTTAAATCCGCATCAGATTTTTCAATTCCAATAATCTTCAATTCACTAATCAAATGTGAAAATCTTGAAACTAGAGCAGTAATGTTTTCATTGTCATAATTTTGAAAATTATCAAATTCTTTGTTCAAGACTTTCTTTCGACTCTTCTTATAATCAGCATTTCCTTCACATCTTGCGGATAGAGCATCCCATAATTGCTTAGATTTCTTGCAAGTACTAAATTGATGAAGCAATTCAGTAGGTAAAGCCATAGTAAGATAACCATAAACTTTCTTTTCAAGCTCATAACTTTTTCTTTCAGCACCATCAAAGTCTTGAATTTCTTTAAGATCTCCATCTTCCATTGGTCGTTCATACAACTTTCGAATTGGAATCCATAAATCAATGTCATTCGTGCTAATATACGCAGAAAATCGTTTCTTCCAATTTTGGTAATCTTCAAGCTTTAACAATTTGGGAACTTTCTGACTTGTTCCAATTTCATTGTCAAAATTTAACATAGTTTGCATCGCACTTTGCATTGCGGCAAAAGCTTGAAAATCCGACATCGTTGAAAGTTTGAAAAATTCTGTCCTCCGAACTTGCTCCGAACCTTGTCAGCCGTCCGAACCTCCTCCGAACTTAGTCCGAACCTTGATCCGCCTCCGAACCTCCTCCAAAATTAGTCCGAACGCAGAAACTCCGAACCCTGACCGAAACACCACCGAACTCTCGCCGAACACTCTCCGAGTCACCTCCGAACCTCAAGTTCGGAGCGATTACTCCGAGCTTGCCGAGTAACCTCCGAACCTCGAAGACATTTTTCGAAAACTCGTGAAAACGGACTGATTCTGATGAAACTCGATATGGTGAATCAGAAAAACCAATAGGAAATGGTTTAGGAACAATTTTGACACAAAACACACGTCAAAAATGATAGAAAACACATAATGAAACTCGAGAAAACTTCAAAAACGCTCAATAATCCGAGAATAGCAACCACAAATCAGTAGAATGAACCAGAAAGCTCTGATACCACTTGAAAATGCGTGAGCATAGGATCGTCTACTTGATCTAGCTAATCGGACATCGAAACGTAAATAACCGATTGTTTTATTGATCAAACGAGAACAATTACAACCAGTAAATCACAGAGAACTAACACAGAGAAACACACTCAGAAACACACACTTAACACTCAGAAACACACACTTAAGATTTGCTCACACGCTCAGAACCCCTAAACACAAAGACCAAACTACTATATATACCCGACTGGCCGAACGTCCACCGAACCCCAGGTTCGGCCGGTCCGAACTTCAGATTCGGACCTAGTTCGGCCAACCCTATATTGGCTTGAACTTGGTCTTCGTTCGATACTTCACACGACGCACATTTCAGGTATCAACATGTTTACTAATTTTATATTTTGTGTCCTCAATGTTAGAAATCTGACCTGAATGAACTTCGCTCACTCTTCAAAGCTTTCTAAGGTAAGTATTACTCTTTGACTTTGTTCTTCACACCTTGATTTTTCACTAACATTGTTATGTTTCTCTCTCTCTCTCCTTCCCTCTCTCTATCTCCCCCCCCCCCCCTCTCTCTATGCTACTTTCCTAATCTCTTATCTTCTCTACCATCCCTATTATTACTCATAACCCCCCCCCCCCCCATCAATATAGCCATTATTTATTGGCCCCTTCGGATCATGATTCAATCATCGAAACATTAAAAACAAAGAACACGAATCGGAGGAAACCAAAATTTTTATTCATCGATCATTTATAGAGATCGATATGTTCTACGTTGTTTTGTGTATACATCTACGCATATGTACATCGCTAGACAGTTACCAGGTTTTAAAATGACACTTACAACCCCTAAACTAATATAACAAATACATAATGATACTAAACTATCTTTTCTAGTAATTACATAACTAACCCATCAACTTTATAAGTCAAACTTGGTCAATAATTAAGTCCAACATACAACCTCTAATTGTTGATCCAAGTTTGATTATTTGTTTCATGATTATCCGTCTCTTGTTCCACGCATCTTCATCTAACTTTGTCTTGAATTGTTTCTTCGCTTCTTTTGAACGACTAATCACCTTCTTTGCCGCCGCCTTCTTCATTACTACAGATTTTGATGCTCGTCTTCCTTCATTGTCAATCTTCAAATTTGTGAGGCCCCTCGTGTCTTTCCTTTCCCCTTCGACAGTACTCGTCACACGGTTATTGCCCCCTCCATTGAAATCAATGCAAGGATTTCGTTCAACTTTATGAATCTAGTAGTAAAAGATTGATGATTGTGAATTAGATCACTGGGTTGCGAGATCACCGATTCGTGGATGCATACCCTTCCTTTGGTTAATTTTCTGATGAAGCAAAACATGACTACTTCATAAAACATACTTTAGTTTTGCCCATTTCTTCTTGTTCTATGCACCAAAACTCTTCTTCTTTAACTTTGACATTTCACGTATAAGAACAGTTCCCAAAAACATTAATAGTCAAATTCTTCTAATTGAGAATTTTTGTGAAACAGCAAGTTCCATTTTTTTCAATTCATTATTCCGATCTGATCGTCCTTCATTGATTATCATCAATGATTTCTACTCTTACTTCAATCGCTTGTTACAATCGTTGACCGGTGAAGAACAACCATTCAAACACGAGAATTGAAAACTTGATTTCACCATCACCGAATCGGTTTGTATGCTTTTTGTTTTCTTGGCTTCTGGTTCCGAAATAGCAATTAGGACAACCGACAAATAATCCCTTTTAATTTGTAATTGTTATTCAACACCAGAGCGTTCTAGTCTTTCTTCTTCGAATCGTCTTATTAATCGATTTTAGTCTGTGTGTCTTCTGAATCAAAATCATCGTTGTTGAATAAATGACAATTCTCTAAATCGATTTTTTTCTAAAATGATTTGATTGTCGGGTTATCAATCAATTTTTTCCGAATCGATTTTGTTTCTATGATGATGGAGATTCGGAATTGATCGATGATTGAGCCTTTGGCTCTGATACCATTTATTGGCCCCTTCGGATCATGATTTAATCATCGAAACATCAAAAACAAAGAACACGAATTAGAGGAAACCAGAAATTGTATTCATCGATCATTTTCAGAGATCGATATGTTCTACGTTGTTCTGCGTATACATCTACGCATATATACATCGCTAGACAGTTACCAGGTTTCAAAATGGCACTAACAACCCCTAAACTAATATAACAAATACATAATGATACTAAACTGTCTTTTCTAGTAATTACACAACTAACCGGTTAACTTTATATATGTCAAACTTGGTCAATAATGAAGTCCAACATTATTGTCTCCTCATGCAGTTTGTTTTGCTTGCGGGTGACTAGCACAATGCATCGTTGTCCATAGGGTTGTCGTTTTGTCTCCGTTCGCCTGCAATTGCAACCATCACCGCCAACAACATAAAGTAAGGTCACTTTCTCGAGCTCACCATTTATTTTGGAATTTAGGTTGCTAGGATAGAGAAGTAAAGCACTTGTAAAAGAAAGAAGGTTGGTTGGGTGATGTAGGAAGCATGGAGAAAAAGTGGTAGTAAATAGTTAGAAATGGAAGGGTTTGATCAAAATAGGATGTTATGGATTGCATCAGGCTCTCCAACTTCGAAGGATGTACGGTACTTTTGGATTTTGTGTAGGCTTGATTGGATCGTAACATAAAGACATGGCAGTGGATCTAATTTAGCATGGTTTCTAGTTTTTTTGTTCACTAAGTCTCTAACCATTATTATATCTCTATATATTGCGATTTTGTAATTGTAATTTTTCACCACGAGTGCGAGAGATAGATAGAAATAATAAATTCATGGTTCCATCCCTTGATCGTAGGTCACATCGACTGAATCACGTAAAATTCTTGTGTTCATCACTTTTTTAGAGTGTTTGATTGTGTGTGTTTATGTGAATACCCAAATTTCTAACAAGTGGTATTAGATCTTAGGCCTGGTCACACACAAACGCAAAGAAGTTGGATTTAAGGGTTTCGATAGTCGGCAACTGCCGTTGTCACCCAGCGATCATCACCGATTAAAATTCATTCCCCCTATATGAATTTTGTTTGTCAATCGAGTGTTTGGTACACTGTGTGTTAATTATCGCTAGAACAAAAAAGTTCCACTTGTTCGTGACTTGGTTTCTTGTTGCCGCAATTGATACTATTGAGAGAGAAAAAAGGTGCTTTGAGTGGTTGATTCTAAAGAAGAATAAATTGCCTTAGTCAAAAGCCAAAATTGTTATATCAAATATTATCACTGATCAAGAACTTTTTTGTGGTTGTTGCGCGTCGAACGAAAGAAAAGTAGCCATATTCGTTGACCAATGAGGAGACAACTAGTTTTAGTTCTCATCACTACGGACCAAGATCTATAAATTGTCGCTGCTGTTTTTTCTTTTTCCTACTGTTACCGACGATTGTGTGAAGAAAAGTAGACGGTGTTGGTTGTGTGTTGAAATCAAGCGGGAAAGAAAGTTAGCGCAGTGGTTCTTTTCGTTGGAATAGAAAAGGTGAAAAGCCATGGAAGCTGCCACATGTTCATTCGAGATTTTGGGACAGCCACTTGCAGGAGGCACGGGCATCATTACCGATTTCTTGAACAACCATTCATGATCAGAAAGACGCATAATCAGGTCGTATTATTTTGTTTTGTTTCAATTTCAGATTAGGGTTATTTGATTTAGGTTAGGTTTCGTTGGTTTGGTTTGTTGCAAGTTTTAGCTATTGGATTGCATTCGATTTGCTTGAGATCGCCAAGAGATGAGAAGTTGGGTCACGGAATTGGTTGGTTTTGTTCGAGAGAATTGCACAACAAGTTACCAAGATCCAAGTCGGTGTTATCAGGTTATTGTGAATGAGTACAGTTGGTTGAGGTCTAGTGTTCAGTAGAACTGCTATCAAGTTCATGCATGTTCCATTCTTGTGTCTATTCACTTTACTTGATCCTATTTGTTTTCTTGTTTTGTCATTTGAGATGGCAGAAGATGGGAATATTCGGGTTGAGAAGCTTGACGGTAAGGATTTTGGTTAGTAAAGGTGCAAATTGAGGATCTGTTGGTTAGAAAGGGTTGGATTTGGCATTGGAGGATAAACCGAAGAATATGACACCAGCCGAGTGGGAGACATTGGATAAAATACCAAGGTAGTTTTCAAATTGTCGTTTTTAGAAGCCTTTGACAACAAATAAGGCCTTCCTAATTGTTAATACAAAGATGAAAGAAGGAAGTTGTGTAACGGTACATAATAGCAACTTAAATACGATTTTGCCAAGACTTGGGTCAATTGGAATTAAGTTTGAGGATAAGGTTCAAGCTCTACTACTGTTATCTTCAATTCCTAATAGTTAGTCGGGAATTGGTACAACAATTACGAGCTTCGTCAGTGAGTTCACTTTTGATAGGATTCGAGATACTATTCTGCGCGAAGACATTAGGCGAAGAAATTCAATTGAATTGTCGAGTGAATTAATGCATGATGGAAGAGGAAGAGAGAATAACCGTGGCAATGGGAGTGGGAACAGAATGAGTCAATCTAGGGCTTGGGAAGATGTGATATGTTGCAGCTCTTAAACATAAGTCACATCGATCGAATCATATAAAATTCTTATGTTCATCTTCTTTACTTTTCTACAGTGCTTGATTGTGCGACTTTGATTTGAATACATGAAAGTGAAGACTTAGTAAAGAGAAAACGAGAGAACATATGGCTTCTCCCATATGAAATGCTCTAGTGGTATCGCCACAAAACGAAACATGAAGTAGATGGTGTAAAAGAAAGCGATACTACCACATGTTTCAATGATGATATATATATAGTTACGTGCGAGCACACTACTAAGGCCCCGTTTGTTTTTTGCAAGAGACTTATGTCTGAATCTGAATTTCACTTCTGAATGCTAAGAGGTGTTTCAAATGTTTAAAATCTGAATAATTAAAGTTGTTTGTTTTTTGTAAAACATCTTAATATTATAAAACGTATGTTTTACCATTTTAAATGTTAAATTTATGCAGAAATATTTACCTCCGGGAGGAAAGGAGACTCAAAATCAGGATCGACTAATGCTTCATTTATTATTCTTTATCATAAAATGTAACAAACAGATAGGTCTTAAAAGCATAATTATGTCAACTAATAAAATCAAAGTGATTTTTGGAAGCAAGGAAAACTGACCATAGGAAGGTAATCATATGCCTAGTATGACTAAGATTCACAAACATTTACATATGTGACTCTTACAATACTAATTAGGTGCCTAACAATTAGTTGTCCTCCCACCTTAATGGATGTTATCAACTCCGTTAATTTAACTCTGATTTCCTCATTTACTCCAAAAACATAAGGAAAAAACCAGGAATATCAAATCAACCAATCTATCACTAAATTGATGGCAGGTCAAGTTACAGCTCCTGAAGCAAAGTGTTGGTTTCTCTTTTCCTCCAACCTGTCATATTACTCTCATACATGTAGTACTGTGACCATGAGCCCCCCCTTCTTTGTTATACGCTAATTACTTTCAAAAACGATTGTAGGCTTCCCTGTTTGATCAATACTGAGAGTATATGATGACATAACCTTATATTTTAAGGTTTCTTATATAATCTAATCATTCTGCACAAGTCAAGTAGATGAGCTTGAGCAGAACTCCTCACATGGATTCCAAACATAGAGAGTGCCCTATAATATGTTCATCTCTTTGTCTTGTATATTTTATGTAACGAGGTGCGCGTTGTAGCGGTTTTCGGGTGTGATCAGAGTTTAAGAAATGTGAGTTAAGTGAACCTCAATATTTACATATAGAAAGTGTGAGGCTATAAATCTTACAAAGCTTCAAAGATATGCGGGGCTATGTATGAAAAAATTCAGAGCGCAAAAGGGCTTTGTGCTGACATTTGTCTACAAAACATACTAAGAAGTACTTCATGATATGATGAAACGCTAGTCACCTAAGATGAAGGTGAACTGACTTAGCCTGTGGAGGATCTTCATGTGAAGATGAACCTGAGAAAGCTGGAAAACGGGAAGAAAAGGTTTTCATTAGTTTAATTAGATAAAGTGTAAAGAAAAGGAAGAAACATTTCAGGTGTATGTGCACAATTGCAAGAGTGAAAGTGAATACGGTTTATTTATGCATCTAAATTTAGATACCAAAACAATAAGAAGTACGATGTTTTGATTTAATTAGTGATCACATTGCTAACTTTAGTGTTAACACTTAACACTTAAAAACATTAGTTTTCTAGAATTAAATTATATCTCCATATTTATCTTGTTTACAACAATGATAAGTCGAGTGACATCAAAACCTAGTTATGTATACATTGATATTCTTTCTGTTATTGCCATTCTTGTATTTTTGATAAGCTAGAATAGTAAAGGAAGCCAGCTTAATGCTCTTTAAACTTGCAAGTTTCATAATAAAGTAAATGGGTTTCTTTTATATATATAGTCATTAAAAAACTGGTGTAGCCAAACTGGTGTTATCAGTTTCTTAAATCTTAGAACTGTGTTGACATATCTACAATGGAAGATCATAAATCATATTCAGGAGTCAATATCTACAAGATAAGTTCTGAACCAATAATAGAACATTCAAAGTTCGAAATTCCTCATCACCCATATCATGAAGATGTGGGTAACTTTGGTATGTATATTCAGTTAGATATGAAGCAAATTTGATATAGAACCCGCCTAAATTGATTAGAAGAAAGTGATGATGGTAAGTAATTCTCCCGCACAAATTTCCTACTCACCAAATAATTCTATCTAATGACAAAGTAAAGGGTGTTTCTTAGGAGTTAGGAGATGATTTAATTGTTGAATATTATGTCATCAACCACATCATAAACATGGATACTAAACAATACAGGTTCTAAACTTAAGGCTTTATAAACACATAAGCCAATATATATGATTGAATATATGTTGGCATATAAATTTTGTTTTATTTAATGGCAAAAAGAACTTTCATTTGAGGTGTCATTGTCATTGTGTAGGAAACTTCACCCAGATAAAAAGTGAATCTAATAGTGACTTCCATGATATCTACACCATCTCAAATGTTTTTGTTTTCCTTTTCTATAATGGGAAAACAGAAAATCATATGTTTTAAGACCAGGTAAGTTTAGAGCAACAAATGGTGGTAAAACTGAAGGAAAATAAGTGTGAGAGGCAAGTCATAGTAAAAGTATAACCTCAACCATTTGTACGCAGCCAAGAACATCCATGAATACTTGTATATTATATTTTTTAGTCCATTGTTAATGACAAGTTGAGGCAACATGAGATGATGTAGAAACAGTTACAGTAACTTTAATTCGTCTAAAGAAGCCTAAAACCTCATTACAGGCTAAACAATTTTTTTGTAGATTCAAAAGCAGAGACTAATATTAGAGCTGTAAAAAAGAGTTATAAAATGAAATGCTAAAAAAAACAGTAACAAATTATTAAGAAGTGGAATAGTTTGAAGAGATTTAAGTAAGAAGATACTTTAGAAAATAATAAGTGACAGTTGTGACTCTAGATGATAAATAAACTTAGAACACATATATAAACCTATAAGAACCTTAGAAAAAGAAGAAAGAATCTTATCAAAGTGCCATAAATACAATAGATTTTGTACAAATAATAAGTTTATAGGATTAGTGTGAAAAGAGGTATAGAAATGTGATAATACCAACTGTACTTTTACAAAATAACAGGTACATAGGAGTTAAGAAGTAGTCATAGTATGGCTAAAACATGAAGTGCCTATATGATAAAAGAACATTGTATACTCAAGTCAACTTTCACAATAGTAATATGATGTTCCCATCAATCAATAACACACATAAATTTTATACAGATTAGGTAGCATTAAAAAAAAATTTGAACATGAACCATACGTACATTAAGGAACACAACATAGATGATTACATTATCAACATCTAAACCATACACTAAAAAAATTGTACATTAAAAGCTAAATTGTATGTAAATAAATCACCCAGTACCAAAGCAAATGAATTTTATGAAGTACCAATGCAAAATACTATAGTTTCTTAATATTTTTGTATCATCTTTATGTGCATCTTTAAAAGTAAGCACGGGTTAGAACATCATATAATAGAAGTGGGGTTGTATTATTACCTATTCCTTAATAAGTTGGCATCAGCAGGCCGACCTTAGGGGTGAAACTCTTAGGTGGAGCGGTCAGCAACGATGGGGGATTTATTCAAGGTTTGGCCTTGAGGAGGGCCAATACAGCTGCTGATCTTATGCGCCTCCTCCCCAAACTGGGTGATCCCCAATGTGCCCTCCTCCTGCTCCGTTCGTGTATGGGTATCGCCAAACTTTCCTTTGGCCTCAGAACATGCCCTCCCCTTCATGTGGCTCAGGCAGCAATAGCTTTTGACAACAACCTTCGCGCGGCTATTGAGGATATTGTCGTGTGTGGTGGGCCTTTCTTTGGGGACCTCCAATGGCGGGTTGCCTCCTTACCCATCAAGATTGGGGGGCTTGGGGTCTACTCGGCTATTGAGGCCTCCTCCTACGCTTTCGTGGCCTCGAGGGTCCAGTCTTGGGAGCTCCAGGACCATATCCTTCGGGAGTGTGGGGTATGCCCTATGGACTCGGCTTTTACGGGCGCGTTGGCTGACCTCCGTGGCCTTATTCCGGGCTTTGATCTTAGCGGTTTCTCTAACAAGGACACCGCCCCACCCAAAGCCCAACATTTTTTGGCGAATGTCCTGTTTGGTAAAGCCGTGGGAGAGATGGAAGCTGTCTTCGGGATGTCAGCCAGGGATAAAGCGGTGTGGGAATGCCTCCACCAACCACATGCTCAAGATTTCCTCCTCGCACTCCCCTATTGATGGGTTGGGGCAGCACATGTCGTCAGTCGAATATCGGACAGTTCTTAAATATCGACTTATGATCCCCCTGTACCCAAGGGATGAGAGATGTCCAGTATGCAGCAAGGCATGTTTAGATGCTTATGGGGAGCACGCGGTCCATTGCAAAGAGCTGCCCGGTTTCAAATACCGGCATGATCTGGTCCGGGACGTCCTTTTTGATGTTTTCAGAAGAGCCGGGATATCTGCAAAGAAGGAAGCCCCGGTTAATTTTTTGTCAGACCCAGCGGACGGGCGTTCCTCCCTTCGACGAGCGGACGTCCTTGTCTTTGGGTGGAAGCACGGGAAGCATGCCTGTGTCGACCTCACTTGGGTTTCCCCTCTCGTGGGGTTCAAGGGCTCTGGTTTCCGGGCAGGCCAGGCTGCCACGAATGATGCTGCTGGGAAAGTGCGCAAACATGAGGAAGCGTGTCTGGCGAATCAACATGTGTTCGTGCCTTTTGCGTTTGACACTTTCGGTTACCTTGCCCCGGAAGCTGTGGATACTTTGACCCGCGTCCAGAAGGTCATGAACGGGAATGTGGCGACTCCTAGGGGTTTGAATGTGGTTTTCACTCGGTTAGGCTTCGCTATTCAGAAGGGGTTGGCGGCGCAACTTGTTGCCCGCCTCCCTTGTACTTCATGTTGAGTTATAACCGTTGTTTGATCTATATAATTGCTATTTAATCTTGTTAATAAGTGAAAGACAAACTACTAAGTCCAGTACGAAACTATCAATACAAATCGAATATAAGAAAGAAAATAACCCCAAATCAAATAACACAGAATGATAACTGAGCCTATGTAATTCCTTTACAGAACCCTAAAAACTATGTTTAAGTTTGTTCATATGTATGACAATCATTTACATAGTAGTAGATTAGAAAAGAAAGAATAAGCAGTCAAAAATTGAATAGATTACCTTCGTTAGATATTGAGAAAGTGGAAGCTAGTACACCTGCAAAATATCATAAGAAGATACCGTAACCATCAATCAATTAAACACAAACGAATTCCATGCAATATTAAAGTCACCGATCGAAATTTTTATTGACAAACTGAAGAAAACAATTAGGTTTGAATAAACTCCAGTAGAAATCGAGCACCTGAAGGAGTAGGGAGGTGAGTCGAGGTTAAAGAAGGCTATCAATTTCTATTTATGAGGCAGGAGGAGGAGGAGATGATTAGAACTCGCATTAACACTGTGTTCCTGTGTTCCAGAGTTCACTAAAAGAAAAGGGAAAAGCAAGTCTAAAAAGTTTTGTGTTAAAAAGGAAAGGAAAGTTAATTTATTATCTATTGTTTGTCCTAGTGGTTACCTCCTTGGCTTTTAGGGTTTTGGCCACTATGTGACCCAGGTTCTAATATAAGGGGAGGCAGTTTTACCCCATGTCTTGGTTCTCACGGAGGTCCGAGTAATCGACCTTGGACATAGCCCCGCAAAGGTAGGTTTACACGTGAGACCAAAGTCGCCTAACGAATGTCGTTCCAAAAAAAAAATTTCTATTGTTTTTATTTCCTTCCAAATCTTCCTTTCTCTTCTTTTCCTTTCTCTTTTTTCTTTTTCCTCTTTAAGTAAACTCGGAAACACAGCGTAAATTTTTTTGAAGAACATAGATCGAAAGAGTAAGCTGATAACGGTGTAAAGAAAGGGGAAAGAGTAAACGTGTATTCTTATGAATGACTCGGCAGAAGTTAAAAAAAATTAAACAAAGAAAAGATATTCCGGGACAAGAGCGATTCGAAACCGGGTCTCATCCAGTGATTGTTAAGTACGAAACCATCGAAGCAGATCATGAAATACAAAATCTTTCATAAACGTCGAATATATATTTAAGCGGTTTAGTCGATAAAAGTAAATGCAAGTTATCTATTGTATTAAGATAGAATAGAACGGTAACTAAAAGACAAGCAAAAAAAATACATACAAACACAAACATATATAAAACATAAATACATATTTGAAATCAGATTTGAAAGTCACGTACATACCATCTGTAGGTCCGAAACAATCCTGAACACACGATATGATTATCTAACACGAGTGCGGAATCCTCGTGAGAGATTGATTCGAGAGAAATAGTAGAAGAATAAACTAAATCTTATGAAAAGATGAAGCCTTGAATGAGAAATCGTCTACTAGAAGCAACCTTGAGATCTGATCGTAAACCTTAGAGAACAAGGAGAAATCGTAAATGTAATGTGGAAGCTTGCATTCAACAAAGATATGAGGTGGTATTTATACCACCTCATTACAAGAAAATGGCCAATCATAAACACGATTAGGCCCAATCATAAACAAGCAAAATGGCCCACATGGCCTATTAATTAAACTAGACTAAGTCCAATAACTAAAGCCCAACTAATGTTCATGCCTTACATAATATAGCCCTACAATCTTCCCCTAGGCATGAACCATTAGACCACTTCACGGCAGCAGCAAGTCAAACCTGAATGATGTTTGAACGTTGTTCGACCACCATCCGTTCTCTACAATCTTCTTCGCTGCTCCATCAAATATCCCAACCCTTATAGCATTTGCCATATCATTCTCGTCTCCAAGTATGGGTTGGGTGGCCAGAAGCTTGATATCTCTCTCACCAAATCTAAGCAAATCCATCGGGTCATAAAATCTGAATTGACGCATCGGCTTGCAGAGAACCACCACTTCATGTGTTGTCGGATCGTAATACCAGCAATCAAAATTTCTTACCAGTGTTCCATCCTCGATCTCGTCCAACATATTAATCACCCTTGTGCGCTTAGTTGGTGGCCTCCGTGCTTCTCCAATAGACTGCCCTGTCACAGTGTCAGTCCCGGTCTCTCTCCACCTAACCTCCTTCAGCTCGAACTCTCTGAAATCATTCTCCATGTGGCCTAGCAGATTATCTCTGATCTGATTACCTTCTGGTCCATTCCACCTGTTAATAAATGGAGCTCTCAGAAGGCTCCTGATCTCAGGCTCAGTCCAGGAGTGGAATTGAGCACGTGAAGAGTAGTACTCCACTGGACTATAACCGTCACGGATCACGGCAAAGATTTTCTTCTCCATATCGTAATGCCAGCATAAGATAGTCTCACGACTCCCACGTCTATCAATCGAGCTTTCACCAACATCAATGGTGTACTGTGTGGGAGCTGGTCCTTGGAAAAACTCCTTGAACCAGTTTTCGTGGAATCTTGGAGCCTTTGAGATGATCCTGCCACAGCGGGCGTAATCCGGCATCACTATATTCTCATCACCTTCGTCAGTCTCCATTGCATCAGCAGCTTGATTTCCCTGAGATGAACTCTGACCAGGGGCACCTGTGTTGTTAGGCCCTGCACCATCTGTCAGTTCATTAACCTTCCTTCTCAGGTCCTTTATCATCTTGTAAAGATATTCCATTCTTTCCTTGTCTGCCACCTCATACTCTCTCATATATTTGTTGCTTGCCTCCTCCTTCTCTCTCAAACGTTGGTTTTCTTTCATGAGAGCCTCGATCTCATTCTGTCTGATCCTATTCTGAGAGATCAGGAAGTTGATCTGAGGATCAGCACTAATCCTCAGATCTATTGGAAGCTCAGCAGCCATCAATGGGCGGAAACCTGGAGCCGCGAGTGGTTGGCTGGTCGCGGTAGAGACGCTCACTCTTACCGGACTTGGAACAACGAAGGTGCTCTCAACCTCCAGAAATTGCCTATCTTCACGTACAGGGCTTTGCACGTTCAGAATCGGACTAGCTTGCTGCACAGGGGCAGGTTGATCATGCACCTCTTCTGTCTGTGAGGCAGAAGGTTGCTCTTGAATGTCATCATCAGTTGCTTCTACTTGACCACTGGGTCCCACAGAACTGGGTCCAGATGGTTCTACAATCATTAAGCTCGAGCTAGTCTTGGTGAATTTGAACCGTATGCTCCTTGGATCTGATTTCTTTCGAGGAGATGGTTCACGAGCAGGGACGGGTTCTTCTTCAAGAACATCATCTACAGTCAGGTTCAGCTCTGGAGGCGTCGTGTCACTCCCAGATGAGCCAATCATGTCATCCCTCGACCGTTTATGGGTGAGAGGCTCCAAATCTCTATAAATATCCTCTTCAGAGATATCCTGCCCAGCCAGGATGTCATCCATGATATTTTCTTCATCAGATGGAATGACATCTTCATCTTGAACATTAACAGCTTGAGTTACTGTCAAGTCTTGGTCTTCGGCAATTGATGCATTAACTTCAGGCACATCTGCCTCTGGCTCAGAGTCATCCATCACTTGTTCCCGTGCAACTTCAGGGAACGCACCTCTCTTAACCCATTCCAATCTTCCTTCAAATGTCTGCTTGCCTGGTCTGTCTTGGGTTTGCAGACCAAAGACCCCAATATCCATAACCTTGACATCTAGCTTCTCAATTCTTTCCTCTATCATCGGATACTTCTTCATTATCACCATTTGCACAAACCTAGGTGTCATCAAAAACTGCTCTCTGGCGCTCAGCATGGCATTGACTGCCCAGTCTAGCAACATCATCTTTGAGAAGTTAAACTTCCAATCTAATGCTAGGGCTACAAATGCAGTTCCATGAATTTGATTCAATTGATCGAAACTGGTTCTCTTCCCTAGGAAAGACTTCTGCATATAATGTGCTAGGCACCTCCAATAATGAGGCAGCAGCTTCTTGAAAATAGGCGGAAACTTCCCCTCGTACCCCATAGATTGAGCACCAGCAAGAACTACCTCCTTTGTGTATGTGATTGGATCAGAAGCTTCATCTGTAATGTTCAGGCCCTGCCTTATGTCTTCTTCTTCAATGACAATTTGCCTGTTCTGGACTGTTGCGGTAATCCTTGTCTTGTCTGAATTCACTCTAGCAGACCCCCAAAACTCTCTGACCAACATCTCGTCGATGAACACATTGTCCTCAGGGCATAATTTATTTTACATGTGTTCATCCCTGCCACCAGCGAGTAAAATAACTCCATGTGTTTTTCTGGCGGATCTTCTAGATAAGCCGGCATACAGTGATCTGGTTCATATTTTATATCTCCAATCAGCATCTCTTCAGCCATCTGAGAAAGACAAGACATATGCATCAGATTTGATCATGAGTAAGCAATTATGATTATTTACCCTTAACATGTTCAATTGATGATCACATTTTACTTTTGTACTTCACAAAAATTCAATTTGAACATTTTAGGGAAAATAATTGAATTAAGTACATGCTTACAAACACCATCAAATTAAACTCAGAAATGTTCCATTTTAATGAGATTCTTAAAATTATTAAGCGTTTATGATTTTAATTCTCATTTATGTGAGATTACGAACCAATAAAGTGAGTTTACGATTTTTGAAAAGGGTTTACGATCGGAACCAATCGTAAACGATAAGCCCAATCGAAAACACAGATTTAAACACACGGCCCGATCGTAAATGAAATTTGTCGTAAACTCGGTTCGTAAACATCGAATCGTTGACCCGAGTCGTAAACCCGAGTCGTATACCCGGGTCGTAAACCCGAGTCGTAAACACCGAAGCGTCGTCTTCCTCACAGAGACGGTCGTAAACACAGGTTCCGCCATATCCAAACCTGCAACAGACTCGGAAACCCATTAAAACTCAAATAATCACAAGTAAACACCCAAGACTACCTTTTAACGGTTTTAAACACAACAACTGACTCCTAGATCACTTGTGAAACCGACTTGAAGATGGTAGAATCGAAAAAATGGACACGGGTTAGGGCTTGAACAGCAAATCCCGTGAAACGAAGGTAAAGACTTGCGATTTTAGAGATTTGAAAGAGGGTTCTTGATCGAGAATGGATGGCGAGAGCACAGGTGTGCTCGGATTGCTGAAACGGTGGACGACAGTGGCTTTCCGGTGAAAGGAGCGGAGGATCTAGGGTTTCTCAGCGGTGGTCGTAAACACAGATGAGAGGGATGAGGGTTGGATCGTAAATGAGGCATAGAAACCGGAAACAAGGGTTTTAACATAAAAATTTACATTTTGGCCCCTTCAAACTTTCAAAGACATTCAAAGTTCACCCCAAACTTTAAAAAATATGATAATTCTCATAAAACTTGATAATTTTGACCTTTGAGAAATTACAAAATTTCCCCTCAGACTCATACCCCGAGTATCTGATCATGATCATAAAAATTTAAAAGTTTAAACAAATTAAAAATAGATAAAATCAAAACCAAAATATTTACAAACTTACCTCAGAAAATTCAAATATTTACATACCTGGTGCTGGTATTTTTCACAGATAATTTCAGACAGGTCTTTGACTGAGGAACCCTTTTCAGCTTCCGTTACTAGACACTCTAGACAATTGTCAGGTGGTTTGAACACAGAAACTCACATCCAGTAAAGTGCTTAAATATAGTACAGATTTACCGTTATGTTTAACCGTCCCCACACCCAATTTTCCATAGCAAAACCTACCCAACCTCAGAGTTTATTGAGGATTCACAAACCCCCAACTTGAGGAACCATGCAACACTGTTTTGACTACCACTTATTTCTATTTTTCATACATTATCAGTTGATGATCAGGTCGGCCGCATAAGCACGCAGAGAAGACCAACTGAATAATTTTATTTTCTTTTCTTTTTCTTTTTCAGAATTTTCATTTTTTTTTTTTTTGCATTCTTTTTCTTTTTCTTGTGGTGTTGTCTTATACAGTATAAACATGGCGTGTGAGAGAGTGAATACTAGGTAAATACCACTCTCAACCCATTTTTGTCGGGACTCAGTTTTTTAAACCATGAAGACTAGGATGGGAAACTAAACATGTATAGAATTTAAGATTACTGCACTTACATAGATGATCATTGTTTTGGTTGAGCTTACCGACATATCATCTTCGAGCAATCTTTCACATCAGCCTTACACGTGTCAGTCTCCAACCGTCTTTGAACAATTTTTAATTTTAAGTCCTATCAAAAGACATCATAAAAACTTTTCAGATTAACCAGCACCATTTCTTCCCCTGTTTTTGTGAGGCTTTTGAAATAAGACTCAATTTTTCAGTCATTTTTTTTTTTTAAATGTAAATAAAGTTTAAATACTAAAAACTTTGTACAAAAACATAGATGATCAGATCATTCCTCGAAGGCAATCATCTTCAGGCCTTCAACACAGGATTCAAAATTAGGACGAGGAAGGGGTTTTGTAAAGATGTCCGAAACATTCTGATCGGAGCTTACCTTTTGAAGCTGAATCAGCTCACGATCAAAGCAATCACGAATAAAATGTACCTTGATATCAATGTGCTTGGTTTTTGAATGTTGGACAGGGTTTTTCACAATTTCTAGAGCAGCAGCGTTATCACAAAATATGGGAGTGTTAACGAATTCCATACCGTAATCCGTGAGCTGGTTTTGGATCCACACTACCTGTGAAGTACCTGCAGATGCGGCCACATACTCAGCTTCGGCAGTTGATTTGGATACGGTATGCTGCTTCTTGCTCTGCCATGAGATGAGCCTATCTCCCAGATACTGACATCCTCCAGTAGTAGATTTCCTGTCAAGGTCACTACCTCCATAATCACTGTCAGTAAAAGCATATAATTGAAAATCAGTGTTCTTCGGGTACCAAAGACCAAGCCTAGGCCTGCCCTTCAGATACCTGAAGATACGTTTAATAGCAGCTAAATGAGAGAGTTTAGGGTTAGCCTGATATCGAGCACACACGCAAACTGCATACATGATGTCTGGCCTGCTTGCTGTCAAGTACATTAGTGGTCCAATCATCGACCGATAATGGAATTCACTCACTGACTCCCCGTTAAGATCCGCTGACAAGAGTGGTCTGGATGCCATGGGAGTGGCGATGGGCTTGCAATCCTGCATCTTGAACTTTTCCAGAATCTCATTCACATACTTCTCCTGATGAATAAGAATCCCAGAATCATTCTGCTTGACTTGAAGTGCAAGAAAGAAACTCATCTCGCCTTGGTCACTCATCTCAAACTTCTTCTTCATAATCTCCTCAAACTCGGTGCACAATTCTTCGTTTGTCGATCCGTAAATAATATCATCTACATACACTTGCACCATGATAATGTCTTCTTCCACCCTTTTCCTAAACAATGTTTGATCAACAACTCCTCTTGTATATCCATTCTCCACCAGGTGATTGGACAATGTTTCATACCAGGTTCTAGGAGCTTGATGCAAACCGTACAAAGCCTTATCTAGCAGATAAACATGATCTGGATTTTCTTCATCTATGAACCCTGGTGGTTGAGCAACATAGACTTCCTCGTTCATCTCTGCATACAGGAAGGCAGTCTTCACATCCATCTGATGTACGGTAAAATTGAGATACGAAGCTACAGCTAGAAAGATCCGAATTGCTTCCAATCTTGCCACCGGAGCGTAAACCTCATCATAGTCGATACCGTGGACTTGCCTGTGCCCTTGTACTATCAACCTTGCTTTGTTTCTTACAATGATCCCCGAGTCATCCTTTTTGTTCTTGTACAACCATCTCGTGGGAATCACCTTCTTGTCCTCTGGCCGCTTCACAAGACGCCACACTCCCAGCTTTGAAAACTGATTGAGTTCATTGTGCATGGCCTCCATCCAGTTTGGATCTTTGAGAGCAACCATCACATTGGGAGGTTCAATCTGGGAGATGAAGCAGGAAAACATACAAAAGTTGATGTGTCCTGTGCGGCTTCTTGTGGTGACACCCGCTGTCACTGGCCCAACAACATTACTCAGTGGATGATCCTTGTTGATTCTGCTCTCTTGAACATCAGGCACTGAAACATTAACAGGCAGATTAGTATTAACAACATTTTCAGACATACCTGAGCCTTGAGAATCCACTGGGGCATCACGTGTTCCTGAACATTCTGGAATATCAGCAGTTGCATTCCTAGAAGATTCAGCTGATGCTCTATCCACATGAGGTCTTACATCTGCACTAGGAGCTACAATGTCTTCTTCTTCGCCCAAATTGTGGAAAACATTCGAGAAATTAAATCCCTCAAACAATGATCCATAGTCAAAGATCCAATTAGGTCCAGTTCCCGCATCAGTAGGATTGTCCTCCATCCAATCTACATTGAATGCCTCAATGATCAACCCAGTGGTCTTCTTATAGACACGATAAGCACTATTTGCAGAATAACCCACAAAATAGCATTCATCGGCATTCGCTTCGAATTTCCCTACATCGGACTGGATCAGCACCGTGCACGGACACCCAAACGTCTTGAAATAACCCACCTTCGGTTTCTCCCCATAGATGATCTGATATGGAGTTTGCTCGTGACGCTTGTTCAGAAGAACTCTGTTTTGTACATAACAAGCAGTATTCACAGCTTCTGCCCAAAAGAAGATCGGTAATTTTGCTTCACACATCATTGTTCTAGCCGCTTCAATGAGTGTCATATTTCTTCTTTCGGCAACTCCATTCTGCTGAGGAGTGTAAGGAGCACTGAACTGCCTTTCAATCCCCTTTTCACCACAAAACATATTTAGCTCAGCATTTTTGAATTCCGTCCCATTGTCAGATCTGATTGCCTTCACTCTTTTATCCAGCTGGTTTTCAATAAGTGTCACAAACTGCTTTACTAGGGCTGGAGTTTCGTACTTGTTTGACAAGAAAAATACCCAAGTAAATCGCGAGTAGTCGTCCACTATCACGAGGCAGTATGAAAACTTGCTGACACTTTGTACCTGCATGGGACCAAACAAATCCATATGTAAGAGTTGAAGCACAGACGAGACAGAATTTGTAACCTTTGGACGATGTGGCAGTTTGTGCTGCTTCCCCTTAGCACAAGCCACACACTTCTCCACTGAAGAGAAGTCTTTGATCGGAAGATTTCTGACATGCTCTCCTTTAGCCAGCTTGGATAGATTCTTCATGTTTGCATGTCCCAGACGACGATGCCACAACAATGCAAGATTCTCAGTCTGTTTTGAAATTAGACAAGCTGCTTCAGATGTTGGAGGCTTTCTCATGTTCAATTGATAAGAATTCCCGTGCCTTGGTGTACGCATTAAGATACATTCTTCAGGAATTTTTACACCAGGCTTAAGAATGATGCATTCCTTTTTGTTGAACATCACAGAGTATTCTCGATCACATATCTGTGACACACTTAGCAAGCTGTGGGACAGCTCCTCTACATAATGCACATCTGAAAAAGTCAGACTCCCATTCTTCACAACTCCTTTCTTTGAAATTCTTCCTCCCACACCTCCAGCAAAAGAAACACTTCCTCCATTGAAATCTTCAACCTCATCTAACAAAGACAGATCTCCGGTCATATGTCGGGTACAACCACTATCAACATACCAGAGTTTGTTGACAGATCTTCTCGGCTGTCCCTACACAAAACATAAATCAGTTAGAGTCAGGTACCCAGGTCATAACAGATCTGGGCACTCCCTTGGAGTCAGTGTAATTAACCATCTTGAAAGACATTCCTGCTTTTGATTCGGATTCATTTAAAACTTTAGCATAAATTTTTGGTTTCCAATTTGGTTGTTTTTGTGAGTTAGAGCTACTAGCAGAGTTCTTTGTGGGTGAAACATTCCTTGGAGGAGATGTGGCCTTTTTACCTTTTGTTTTGATGATAGGTGTCCACTCAAGTTTTAATTTGGTATAAACCATTTGCTTTGGTTGAGTGACAACTTTTGGTTGGTCTATAACTGCTTTCCCCTTAGGTTTAGCAGCCTGATGGACTTTAGGTACTTGTTTCTCAAAAGGTTTTGTTTTCAATTTATTTGGTTTGTTGAAAACTCCTTTAGCTGCATAAGCAGGTTTGGAAGTTTGGCCCACATCTCTCCTTTCATTGACAGGCTTCGTCACTGGGGCCTTTGTGTTTAGAACCTTAGACTATTGAGTCTTCATTGGTTCAGAACTTTGCTTCCCCTGTGACGATGCTTGCTGTTTTTGAGTTCTGTTCTCACCCCTCATCATTTTCTCAAGCATAGTTGTCCGCTTGTTCTGCGGATAATATGGCTCATAGGGTCTGTTCATACAATTAGCAGCAAAATGACCTGGTTGACCACATTGAAAACAATTCATTTGTCTAGGCCCATTGACGTTGCTACACAAGTATGAGCGTCTTGGGTAAGACGACTTCCATTCTGGTTGATCATCCCATTTGTGTATCACACGTTTTGAATGTTTTTCAGGTTGTGTTATTAAACAAAATTGTTCAGATTTTGATTTATCAGTTCTATAATAAGTTGACACAACCTGGGGATACGGAACAAAGTCATTTGGCTTAAACTTACGGCCAATCTTTGTGTTAGGAACACGCATTTTAAAGGAACTAACGACTTCATTAGGATTAGAAACATGTTCTAACAAGACAATTTGATTGGACTTGGATGTTTCAAGTTCTGACACAGATGCCAGAACGTCATCCTTAGGTAAACTAAAAACAGAACAACTAGACTCATGACACTCATTGACCCTCAAGCATTCAGCATCCTCCCCAGATACATCTTCAATGCCTACAACATCTGCACATGTAACAAAAACATTAGAAGAACTAACATTATTGTTTAAAGATTCCTGGGAAGAACCTGGTTTAGTTGTGAGGTCAACTACATTGTTCTGACTACCTGTCCTATATAAACCAAGTTTCTCCTGTTCTTTCTCTACTTCTGTCATAGGGGTCACACCAACCATCAAGCTATCTATAGGAGGACCTGCTTCATGATATCCTGATCTAGTTCTATCTACCTGGTCCTCCTCATAGAGCATTCCTATGATATCTCTAGGGATAGGTGGGGGAATTATAACATTTGCGGCCATGGATTTGTCAGACTTTTCTGACCCAAAACCTGGTGTGTGTTTTCCTACTTGTCCACAAATAACTGCCTGAGATAGTTCTTTACCTGCCTGAAGCATTCTCTTGTTTCTCAATTGATTCATATCTAACTGAACTTGCATCTCATTAGTCTTATGAGTCAATTCATCTACCTGTTTTCTAAGGTCAGCTATTTCTAACTTGGCATTATCATACAGGATAGATTTCTCAGTTGCTATCTGTTGGTACTTCACTATATCTAGCTTTTGTGCCTTAACCTTTTCCTCATTTTTTACCCATCTACCCTTAAATGAGCTCCTTTCACACTTGACCTCAAACAATTCTATTTGATAATTCTTACAGATTTGTCTAAGACCAGGAATAATACGAGCACAAGTGGGATCAGAACATACCTTTAGGTTTTCAGCATCAGCAACGAACGCTTCCTTGTCTTCTATCTGACTCTCCTCAGGCTTTCCTTCATCAGTGACCACAAAGGCATGATTTTCTTCATTATCCTTTTCTGCAGTAGCAATCAAAGCATGTGACAAACTAAGATCCTTCATCTGAGAACTCCAGTCATAACCACCACCTTCCTGAACCACCAGTGCCTTGGCATCACCCTTTCCTTTCACTTCAGCAACCTTCTTTTCTTCAGCTCTTTCCTTCTTGGGCTTCGTGCATTCCCTGGCAAAGTGACCATACTCATCACAATTATAACACCTTAGCTTCGACTTGTCAAACCCCATTCTAATCTTATCCTGATCCTTCCAGACGTTCCTTCCCGTTTTGGCCATAAATTTCTTGGCTCTGAACACAGCCATGGCCATTTGCCAAGAGACATCCAGCATCTCCACGTCCTCAGGATTTATCTGATTAAGATCACCAGCCATCATATCAGAAGGCACAAGATTCCCTGCTACAAGGGCATGATAGCTGTTCATGAAACCCATACCAAGGGCAAAGTTAGGATCATTGACATCTTCAGAGTTGACACCTCCGCTTGAACTACCTTGAGGCTGTGCAACAAATGCACTAGACATAGGAGCTGAGCTTGATCCATTCCCCGTAAACTTTCCTTCATGCTTACCCTCAACTTCTTCTGACAACAAAGCCTGATTCAACTTTCCAGCCAAACTTAGAGAACTTATGTGGTTCAGCTCTCTCTGCTTATCATCGATCATCTTGGATTTCAGCTTGTTGATTAATTCATCCAAAGTCACTTCACTCAGCCTATTGTTGTCTTTGATGATAGATATATTGGTGTTCCAAGACTTAGGCAGACTGTTCAGCAACTTCAAATTCTTGTCTTCAGTATCCGGCTCCACTCCATAACTTGACATTTCTGCCATCAGTGACACATACCTCTGAACTTGAGCTTCAAACGATTCACCCTGAATATGATTGAACAAGTTAAACTTCTGCTTCAACATCTGCTTCCGACTAGCCTTAATATCAGGGTTCCCTTCATAAGCAACAATCAAAGCATTCCACAGTTGCTTTGCTGTTTTGCAGTGTTTGAATCCTTGAGCAATATCTGGAGTTAGGGCCATAGTCATTATCGCAAATGCCCTCTCGGCCTTGTTGCACCTCTCCCAGTCATCATCATCATACTCATCTTCTTTCTTCTCCTTCCCTGCATTTGTTCCTGTTGCGTGAGTAGGTGTAAATGGTCCATTCACAACAACCCTCCATAACCTCAGATCCACACTCTTCAAATGATTTTCGAATCGGTATTTCCACTCTAAGAAATTATCCGCTGAAGTTAGTCTTGGCGGACGAGTTATAGATCCGATCTCGAAGTCCAATTTCTGATACATGCTAGGTTCAAAATCCATCCCGATAGCTTAGGAAACTTAAAACTAAAGTCCGAAAGATCACAAGGTCTTGATTACGATTGCAATAGCCGATTACGATCGGAAAGCCCTGATTACGATCCAACACAAATCGCAAACCCAATTCTGATTGCAACACTCGTAAACAACGATTACGAAGTCCGATTACGATTCCGATAATCGTACACGCTGATTCCGATAGAAAATGGGTCGTAAACACCAATTACGATCAGACGTGATCGTAAACAACGATTCCGACTCCGCGAATCCGATAGGCAAAGTCGTAAACTCCGATTACGACAAGGTAATGTCGTAAACACCAAATGTACGACTCGTAAACGCCTGATTCCGATGCAGTACACTCGTAAACTCCAATCTCCGGGTCGTAAACACGTAAAAATCCAATCTTGAACTCGTAAACGTCCTTGGATGAAGATCTTCAACAGCAGCAGGTCGCAAACACCAAATTCTACCCAGAAAAATGTCGTAAACACCAAATCTTCGAAGAACACAGCAGCAACAATGGTCGTAAACACCCGGAACACCTTCAAATCTTCAAAACTTGAACAAAAACTCAACTGAAACCCAGAAATGCACTTGAATCAATATCGTGAGAGCCTCGAATCGAAGATTCTTGGCTCTGATACCAATTGTAGGTCCGAAACAATCCTGAACACACGATATGATTATCTAACACGAGTGCGGAATCCTCGTGAGAGATTGATTCGAGAGAAATAGTAGAAGAATAAACTAAATCTTATGAAAAGATGAAGCCTTGAATGAGAAATCGTCTACTAGAAGCAACCTTGAGATCTGATCGTAAACCTTAGAGAACAAGGAGAAATCGTAAATGTAATGTGGAAGCTTGCATTCAACAAAGATATGAGGTGGTATTTATACCACCTCATTACAAGAAAATGGCCAATCATAAACACGATTAGGCCCAATCATAAACAAGCAAAATGGCCCACATGGCCTATTAATTAAACTAGACTAAGTCCAATAACTAAAGCCCAACTAATGTTCATGCCTTACATAATATAGCCCTACACCATCAAAATAATACAATAATAATAACATGATTTGAAATTATATTGATGTAGAACACTGAATGGATCCACATAACAGTTCGAGATTTGAATAATTAGGAAAAACGTACATGAGCTAGTAAGGGGAGTCGATGTGAGAGGCGGACTAGATAGGGGGAGGCAGAGAACAAAGAGGCTAGGCAACCGGTTTCTTGATGTGAAGGCTAGAGGAGCTATAGTCATCAGCGTTGGAGCCTAACTGCAAAACTGTTGATGGTGGAGGCAGATAACAAGTCGAGGATGTGAGGCGTGAGATGTGAGAGCAAAGTATTTTGTTTTAGGGTAAAGAGGATCTAAGAAGTATTTTTAGATCTCGATGGTTTAAAAGATATTAAGATTTAAAACCTCTTAATAACAATAAAACAAACGGCTCTTCCTCTAAATACACTCGACCGAATCAAACCCAAAAACCCATTAAAAACTTTTTGTGAAAGACAAACAGACCTAAAACTATTCTGAACAGTAACTATAGAAGTACAACCGACAATTTTATATGTTACATATAAAATAACCATAGGGGTTACTTATGCGGCTTTTGTTTTATTATTATTTCTCTAATAATTTAACCCTATGGGTAGGCGTAGTGGGACCAAGACGACTCGGTTACTTGTTTACCCGACCCGAAACACCTCCTCCTAGGGTGTTCCCCTAAAATCTTGGGTAAGATGCTTTGAGCATAAATGTTGCAAATACGCGATACATAATATATTCGAGTCATAAATCTTCTCAACATGAAGATGCAATACCATAAACCAAGAGATTAGTGGCAGGCACAACCCACATAATTAGACTGGGAGTCCCTCAAAGTATCTCATATGATCTTCAAAAGTCTCCCCATGCCTGATTTTGGCTACTGATCCATCTTCTTCAACCTTCATTAACATCAATTTAATATATTTAGTTAAACAAAAACTTCATAAATTTTTGCCAAAAAAAACATTTTTCTACTTCTTTCAAAGTTAGGAAAAAAAAAGAGTTGAATCTGGTATTGTTCAGATCCATGTCTCTTTTCTACTTCTTTCTTGCAAAAAAAAAAAAAAACAGTGATACTCTTGAGATGAATCATCTGAACTTTTCAATTAAACATTAACGTGATTCTAAGAACTTGAAATGTAAGCGGTTATTACAATTTGAAAAATTATTGGTTTAACTTTAAAAGTCAAAGGTCAAGAAAATATATACCCAGTACTCGGGTGGGCGCATTTTGAGGTTGTAAGTTGAAGCCATACTCATGCAGTAAGCACCCGCATCATGGACTACAAGCCCAGAACCCTGTAGAGAGGGTTGTTATTAAAGTTATTATACCAAGAAAACAAGAAATGCAAGAGGAAAATCAAGAATCAAATAAAACAAATTTGATATTATATTATCAGTAAATATTAAATAAAAAGGTGGAACATTTTACCCTGGCTGGTGCAGGAAGCTCCCTATTTTTCCCCAAGAAATCAGCCGACTCGCAAACTGGGCCCACGACATCGAAAGTCGAAACAATGGAATCAGGCGGTGGAGGAGAAGCCAGTTCTATGTGCTGACATAATGAATATAAGAACCATAAAGCCTTTTCTAAAAAGGGTTAGAAAAAACAGGTTTGACCCAATGAAGACTTTTCTAAATTTTTTTAAATAACTTGTGTATTAAACATGATTACTAGGGTCGCCAAATGGGCAGGTTCACTATGAAAACATCTTTTCGTTGAATTATATATTTTCATAAATAATAACCATATTAAATATGTACTAGAGGTGGCCCAATGGGTGGGTTAGGCAAGTTGGGGTGAGTGGTCAAAACAGGTAATTCGGGTGCATGTTGAAATTTTTCACATCACCCCGGAACACTTTTTGTAAAAAGAAAGTATATTTTCTCAACCGATGAGTGTGCTACATATGACTATAAAACTATATTACTTTGATAAAAATCCAACTTTCTGAATAATGGACTTGACCCCATTCATAATTAAAGGAGTTAAACTCACCACCTCTCATGATTAGAAAAAAAAAACAAAATTATAGAAAAAAAAATTTAAAAAAGGCAGTTTTCAAATCTAGAGCTTTCTCTGGGAGTGACACATGGAGTAGAAGTAAGGTTTTCCCTCATCTCACTCTCCCAAGAGCCTACTGGTTGCGTAGGATTGGATTTATGCTAAGTATGTTTGTTTGTTTAATATTATCATAACAATAATCTAAATTTTTCTCCTTTCAATAAAAGGATCTAAGTACAAAATCGTATGAATTAAGAGACTGTTTGCGATCGGTTATTACTTTGCTTATTGTGTTCCCCACAGAATAAGCAGTTTTGAGCATGATTGGGGCTCGTTATCTTTACTGCTTATCAGATTATTTAAAATTGAAATAAGCAGTTTTGAATAAAGTTTCAATTCCCTCATTGCAAACTGCTTACTTCAGTAGGCAATAAGCAGCTTTAATCAGCAATCCCAAACCAATACACATCGGAGAACTTTCAAGCCAATTGACCCGTTTGGGCCAATAAGAACCTAATTAACCCGGCCCTTTCAAAAGTATATAGGTTGAAATTACAAAATCTTACTTGATAAGCATCATATAGGCTGGGACGAATAAGTTCAGCCATGCTTCCATCAATGACAATGAAGTTTTTTGTACCGTTTGTTTTTACACCGGTTACACGATTAACAAAACAGCAAGTATTAGCAATCAGTGATCTCCCGGGTTCTATAATCAAATTAAGATTACGTGACTTGACCAGCTCTCGCACCTGCATCAAATAGAGAAAATCATCCAAACTTTAAATAATTGCTAAATAGTAATTAATGCTATGAATATAAACACGGGATGATGTATGTCAAGATCCACCCATGTTTTTAAACTACCTTATAGGCCAGCCAGCCAAGCATGTATTTGTGCCCGTTTATACAAATGTTTTTAAACTACCTTAATAGTAAATAATGCTATACAAAAATGTAGTACCTAATGACGGAAATTCCTTTAGAAACTTTGGAAAAACAATAATACCATTTGTATCGAGCTATAAATAAGCAATGAGTTGGTGTTTAAAAACAGGTAATTGTCAAAAGAAAAAATATTTAACTTTTACAAGAAGTTAGGTTAAGCCCCGCAATTCTCTTTTGTTATTTCACGATACTATGGCATGTTTGTAGCCGGATTTGGTATTTTACGAAATCAGATACATATTTGGGTGGCCTCTAAAGTAGTTTTAATACCCATGACCTTTAAAAGAAGAAAATTGGATACTTGGTGGACCCCACATACATTATAACAGCATAAATATAGAATAATAGTTCTTACTGTGTCAATGAGATCCCTTGGTGTAGGAAGAACAGTACCAGTGTGATAGTAATCAATCCCGAGACCACCTCCAATGTTTAAATAACTAATATCGAACCCTTGGGATCGAATTTCGTCAATGAATTTCACCATAATTGCTGCCGCATCTCTGAAAATGTCAACCTAAAAACGGTATATATTTAAGAAAAGGGTTATTTTGTTTACACCAATTTCCTTTTTTGTTATTTTGTCCATCCGATTTGATAACCCTTAAAACCAAGTAAACTCATACCACAACTACATCTTACCAAATCAAATGTGGATGATATTTAAGGATTATTTTCAAATGTCTTTACAAAAGTTAAGCCAAGGGTCTCTCATGGAGCAGCATCTCTATCCCACGGATAGAGGTAGGATTTGTCCTCATCTCACCCTCCCCAGACACTACTTTATGAGTGAGATTTTGCTAGATATGTTTATTATATCTTTTCAAATGTTCAGACTTTCATAGGTATCCTTCAAAATTTCAAAAATCCATTCTTTTAAAACACTATTAAATCATACTTATCAACTTTTAACTAAATAAAATATAACCATATTCTAAAACAGCGGTAAATATATGCTACATCTCAGGGCATAATGTTCTCTTTCTTTACTCTTCTAAGTTATTGATATTTTAGATGGTAAGGAATGGATAGATAGGATATTTGTGAAAAAAAAGATCTTTTACCCAATCCCACAAAGCATCTCTTTTTCTTTTCACAAAATCCTGTTTTGGTCATTTTATTCTCTTATAGATCAAGATTTGCCGAACACTCATATACCAAAATACCAAAACACCTCATTGATATCATATAAATGAAATTACAAACTAAAAATGTAAGGTACCTTGGTAATGGTGGATCCAAGATGGCAATGGGCACCAACTAGCTTAAGTTCATCAGGATATGACTTTACTGCATCTAAAAACCATTGCAATTTCTCGTTTCGTATACCAAATTTGGAGTTCTTGTTCCCGGTTGCAACATAAGGATGGACCTAATAAGAAAAACTTATGTTATTAACAACTAAGAGCACATAGATATATGTTTTCTCTATCTTCGATTTCTCATAATATGCCAACCAGAAAAAATACAAGGGATGCCTTACGATAATAGGTTCTTTTTATTTACTCTTTCCATTTTATTTCTATTACACTACAGAAGATTTTGGGTTAATCACACTTAAGTGTAACTTACTAACATACTTTCAACTTGTTTACTGTTGTATGCAAGTAACCTCCAATGAAGGTAAAACATTGATATACCCCTAGTTTTTGATGATTTGGTAACATGTCAAATACCAATTTTACCTCCTATAGAAGGTTATTTACATACAATGAAAAATCTTGAAAAATAAAATAAAAAAGTGGAAGCATAATATATATAATGTATAATAAAAAAAAACATAATGAAAAATGATCAAGTCTACACTTTGATGTGATAATCCCAAACAATTGAAAACATAAGGCAATGTATAAAATTATAATACAAGCACATGCATACCAACAAACCAGATAGGTCTAGCGTGTGTATACCCTAACAATTGAAAACATGAGATAATATATAAAATAAAGGGCAAAGTGCACAAAAGAGAAAAAAAAGGAAAGAAAAAAAATAGACTTTGTTTCTTAGCAAGCAGCTTTAAGTTAGGCGCAAAATATTTTTAAAAGCTTAAGTACAAAAAAAATTAAAAAATAACATTTTCAAACTGTTATATAAAAATATTTTTCCACAAACATCTTTTTTTGCATTTATGGTATCTGATTCGGTGGATAGCAAGGCAACAACTAGTGTCACAACAGTAGTTGGTAAAAACGTTAATTAAAATGCAATTAGTTGAGATTCGTTTCTATAATAAAGAAAATTGTGCAGATTGCCCATAAAGAAAAGAATATGCTTTAGACCCAGTAATCTTTGTTTCAGATTAATCTAGTTTAATAATCAAAACAATTTCAAGTTTATACGAACAGAAAATTCAGTATATTTTATCACAAACCTGGGGATCAACATCCGGATTGATTCGAAGCAATACATTGACCTTTTTTCCGGCAATTCTTGCTGCTGATACAATGTTATCCAAATCAAATTCGCTATCTATGTTAACAAACACACCTTCTTGAGCAGCAAGAACAAGATCCTCCAATAGCTTCCCATTTCCATTAAAAACACACCTATAATTCACATCAGAATCACGCATTCAATCTCCACGGGTGGTCTAACAGCAATTTGAAAATAAAATAATTGCCATATTCCATCGTTATACTTCTCAAATACCATAATTAATGAAGGATTTTCAATTAGCACATCACATGCATATGTTTAAAACATCAACTTGAGTCGCAGGATCACCCTATTTTGCTGGATTGAGTAATATATTTGGAAGTTTCAAACCCAAAATCATTGGGGAACATTATTTGTAATTCATTATTAACTTATAAGAGGTGTTTGGCATTTTGTTTTAAAGTGAGTATCAAATCATTGTGTTTACAAGTCAGACATAATCCATGTCTAGTGTTTTAGTATAATAAAGTTAAGTTTTAACTGTCAGATTATTTGGGAGCCATCGTTGTTAAAGGTGCAAGGCGCACTCAACGCACAAAGGGTGTGCCTTGGGCCTAGGCACAAGGCGCTTAAAAAGCAAGAGCCCGATATAAACACAACATTTTAGGGGCTTTAGATATGTTTTAGGCTTGTTTAGGGCTACTTTAGGCCGTTATAGGTTGGTTTGAGGCCATTTTTAAATATTTTAGAACAGTTTGGCGGATATTATTGAATTTGCTAGAAATCACGGAATCTCAGAGAAGGTCCCAGATGGATGCAAGACGTTTTTCCCGTGCCTTGCCTCTCTTGAGCACCTAGGTGGGAACTTGGGGCGCCTTTAACGACTATGGGAACACGTAATCAATTAAGGTGTGGTGAAACAAAACTAATGGTAATTATCTTACAATTACGGATCATTTTCCATGTAAAGGGGTGTTTGGAATATCAAAAAGCTTGTTTCACATGCAAAATAAGTTATAAAACTACTTATTTGCTTCTTTTTGAAGAAGCAATATCAAAAAGCTTGTTTCACTTGCAAAATAATCAGATTAACAGTTTGAAAGCAATACAAATACCCTTAACTAGAACGTGGATAAGTTTTATCAAAACCATAAGCAATCCCAAAGGGGGGGGCGGATCTAGTGTAATGGACGGGGTCTAGGCACTCGTATTAACAAAATGTATACATTTTTAACGGTTTAAGCCCAAGTGAGGGCACGATTGACCAGAAAATGATACTCTTTCCTCTTCACTTTTTCTACGTATTATACACTAAAACATGTCTAAGTGTGTAAAACAACAAGATTTCAGAAATTTGATAACCAATCCCGTAATGACAACCACAACGCTTATTTCTATTTCTATTTTCACACCTTCTTAATGCTAATTCTAATTCATAACAAGATGCCTATTTGAAACAGATTGAATCGAATGCTGATAAAAATCAAAAACTTTGGTACCTGGTAGGATCAAAACCAGCACGAAGGGCTAATCTAAGTTCATTCCCACTAACCAAAACAGCCCCACAACCCAAACTCCTCAAATGCTGCAAAATCAATAAATTATTATTGGCTTTAATTGCATATCCAATAATCGAATTCAATCCCTCCAAAGCATCCTTATAAGCCTCAACATTTCTGGTTATCTGAGGCTTACTATAAAGATAAAAGGGTCTTCTTTCAACGGCCTCCATAACTTCTTCAACTTTAAGACCCTCACAATACAAATACCCATCATCCTTTTTGGTGAAACAATGCTCAAATTTGTGAGTTTCGACTGGTGTTTGAGATATGACTGCTTTGATAGCGAGGGTTTTGAAGTTGGGTTTGAAGGATATTAGGGATTTGGGGGTGATTGGGTTGGAGGATTGATTTAGGGTTTTGGCGAAGGAGAGTGATTGAAGCTGGAGGTGGGAGGAAGAAGAAGCGGCCGCCATTGATGAGGGTGTGGAGTGAAGGGAGAAAGTGATTAAGGTTTGAAATAGGTTTTACGAATGAGGTAGCAATTCCTGGTGTTTGGATACATGGATAAAATGACTTTTGATTGTTTAACGAGGTGTCAACCGCGCGTTGTAACGATTCGGAGGTTGTATGAAAGTTACAGTGGGTATTTACATATATTGGTTTAGGTATATATTACATTATTATTATATACTCATTAATTGTAAAAAAAAAATTGCTCGATTTCAAAAAGAAATATTAACCTCCACCAAATTAGTTTATATATAACCATTACTTAGACTTCATACTTTATGTAGGATCGATATAAGTCAGAGTTAAACTTAAACAAAACCCTTTACTTACAAATAGGGGTGAGCAAAAAACCGAAAAAAACGAACCGAACCGAAAAAACCGACAAAACCGAACCGAAAAAAGCCGAACCGAATAAAAAACCGAAAAAAACCGAACCGAAAAAAACCGAACCGAAAATAATGGTTCGGTTCCGGTTCCACGCAGTAAAGAACCGAACCGAACCGAAAAACCGAACCGTTTAAAAAACCGAACCGAACCGAGTGCATATGTGTAAATTAGTGATTTATAAGGGGGCATTATGAAACTTAAAATATTAAAATATTAATAATATTTCCAACTGATTAATTGATTTCTTAATGATTTAGTGATTTTATTGTTTTAATAATCTATAGTTTTATAATGGTTAGTAAATCGTTAACTGGTTAGTAACTATTTCCTATTTGTTCATGTTTCCTACTAATTAATTGATTTCGTACTGGTTAGTAATTATTTCATATTTGTTCAAGTTTACTAAATACGGTGAAATTTCCTATACTCTCTCATTACTAACCATATAATAAGCAAGAAAAAAAAAACCGAAACCGAACCAGAACCGAACCAGAACCGAAAAAAACCGAAAAGAACCGAACCGAAAAGAACCGGAACCGTTTGGTTCTTATTTTCAGGAACCGAAAGTTTCGGTTTTCGGTTCGGTTCGAGCCAAAAACCGAACCGAACCGAACCATGCTCACCAGTTACAAATATAACCCTGCGAAATTAAAGTTATATTTCACTTTTCTTAAGTTATGTTGAGTTCTTGTATAATGTAAATGCTTGATTTGCAGAATAGTAGTAACAACAAAGTATCAAATACTCGGCACTATTTGCATTAACTCAAAGCTACACTATTACAAGTGATGACAACTGTTGTGTAAACTGAGAGCTAACAAGCTATATATAGTGCAGATGAGATCAATCACAGCCATTGATCTCATTCGATCTAATCTAGACCGTAAACTAAAAAGTCAAATACAAACTATTAAAAGAATAAACATCGGCAATTGGAATATCTTGCGTGTTTGCAGCAACATACTACTTTAGGAGAGCGGCTTGAATCAGATATAGAAGCATACGAGAAGCTTTTGCAGGATTGGACTTGCTGAAAAGACATCTCAGGAAAAGTCCGGTTGAACTCATTATCTGGTGGATAATCGAGTTCACCCGGAATATTCGCTAAAAGACAAAACTGCTTCTTTCCGCTTGAACTGCCAGTTCCGCTTGAAGTGAGAATTCCACTTCAACTTCAACTTCAGCCGGAACATAGTAAAATTGGCATTCAGCCAGAAATCTTCCAAGGTCAATATTCCTTACAATCTCCCCCTAAGCTGATGCTGTCAAATTCCAATGTTTATCTTCAAAAATTGACTTGTACCCAAAAATCTTCTTCTCCTTGTCCTACTTGTCCACAGTTCTGATGCTGGCATCAAGGTTCTGAGACAGCTCTTTGGTGTTAGTTTTGATCACCTTCACATGTTTAATTGAATCCCAGTCCATTTCGCTCCATTCTTCTTGAACAGAAATGGACTCATGAATTGTAAAGGTGCCATCAGCTCTGTGAACATAAAAGAGCTTCTCATCCTCTTCCCAAATGATAAACTTTATTTCACTAGTAGGCACTTCATCTTCTTCTTCTGCTGAGTCACCATCTAAACTACTTCTGTAGAGCATTCCACATTCTAGCACAATTGGCTCAATAATAAGCCTTAGCATGTGCTCAGCTCTTGAAGGGTTCAAAATTTTCTCTAAGCTTTAGAGTGATGTCCGTCATCTGCTGCAGAGTAAGTTGTGAAGTGGCCTGGTGAACGTTTACCACTTGAGTTATGCCGCTGGCCATAGTAAAGGTGAAATCAAATGTAGCTTCATCCACTGTCAAACCAAAAATTTGTCTTTTACTGGGTGGAGCTTTTCTCTTTTGTCTTTGATCTCTTTCGCTCTTGGCATGCATCAGTTTTCTTTTTCTGACCAATCTTTCTTCATCAAAATCAACTGTAGATTCGGCACAATGGGTCTCTTGCCTCTGTTAGATGAAGAAGGGCCAGTTTGGACTTCAGTAGGTTTGGTAAGAGTGGTGGAGGGTTCATTGATGGTGAGTGGAGGAAGGGAGGTTTGTGATGGTGGTTTACTGGCTTCAGGAGTTGGGCTAGAAGGTGGAGTAGGTGGGAAAATATCAGAAAAATTCATAGTAGGTGGAGGCTTCTTCTTGAAACGAATGATGGGTGTAAAGTTGTCTGTTCTGTACTTAGGGTTGGCAAGCTTGGTGGCTACTTTCTTGGAGATGTAGGGTGGTTTGTAAGGTATGATGGCTAGTGACTGTAAGATAGATGGAACTGTTGTAGGCATTGGGTTTGGGCTGTAAATAAATGACGGTGGAGGTGGTACATCTGCAAAATCAATAGATTCAGGTTTAACATCAGCAGTTGTTGTACCTGAGATTAGCTCTAAAGGTGAAGGCATCACCAAATTAGGATTGACAACAGCATTTTCTCCTTTCAGTTCATAGAAAATTTCATCAATCAAGTTGCAAAGTCCCCTAACTTTCATCTGAGCTATCTCTTCCTCTTTCCTCAAATTTCTAACCACAAATGCCCTTTTTACCTTTTTCAGCAGTAGGTAATTCTCATCATTCTTTACCAGCTTGGTAGGCAATTGAGAAGCAATAAGCTATAGAGATCAGCCTCTGCCTATCAGCATCAGACACTGCATCCAAATCATAATCCTTCAGTCTCCAGTTGAAAGACCTAGTCTTGGCCTCTTCGAGTAAGTTTTCAAACACCCCATCTTGCAGATACAAATCATATTCCTTCTGAAGTTCTTTTGCTAGCCTTTCTGTGACAACCCGTATTTTCCAGGTATATTTTAATATATTAATTATGTGCAATTAACTGAAATTCTATGTGCATTAGGCTAATTTGTTTAAATTAGATGCCTTTACGTGCGAACGTAGACAATCTAGGTCCGACAACAATTACCCGTAATGGAAAGCAACCAAAGTTCCACCACTATTTAAAATGGAACTTCAATAACAAGAAAATGCATAAACAATGTTTTGTGAAATCTAAATATAAAATGACTATTTTATATTTTCTAAACTTTTACGTTTTGACAAACGTATTTCAAACACGTCGTTTATTCAAACGACCATTCTAGCCCAACAATATCTTGGTTTTACTTCTAAAACTAATTCCATTTCAAACCAGTTAATTCCCTTTGAACTATTTAAATTCCGTCAAACAAAACTTCAAGGACATTTAATATAACCGCTCGTGTCGAGCAAACGTTTTAATCCAAAATTTGAAGTACATCACTTATGCACAACAACATATCACCAAATCATGACGAGTGACAATTCTAATTATCCGTAAACGTCCGTATCAAACAATGTTATATTGTTACAATTCCTCGTTTCACGTCAAAAATCCATTTTTCATTCCGGATATCGTTTTCGTCCAAACAAAGTCACATTGGACTCGTAGGACCAAACCGGACTCAACCCGACCCGACTCGAGACCCGGTTCGGCCCAGAAGGTCCAATGGGCCTACGGCCCAAACTCTTTTTCTTTTCTTTTCTTTCTCGGCCCGGCCCGGCCCGTTACCTTTTTTTTTCTTTTCGAATTGGGCCGAAGCCCAATTCCTTTTTCTTTCTTTCTTCGGGCCGAAGCCCATTCTCTTTTCTCTCTTTTCTTTCGGGCCGAAGCCCACCGCCCCTCTTCTTTTGTTTTTTTTAAAAACCGATCGGCCCACTCTCCACATCCAACCCAACACTTAACAAGATTTCTTTTTGTGTAACCAAGACTTCTAAACTTGGTTGAATCTCTAATTTACTATGAACACATGTCTAAGTCTTCTTGTCACATAAATACCAAACCAACTTGTTGGCTAGGAACATGACAAAGCTAAGGACCATGGGATAAACACTTGAACCTCTTACACATGAGAACATGCTTGTCCCCTTGAGCCACCCTAGCCTCCTCCCATGCCCCTCCTTGGCCGGCCTACATACACCCACACCATACTTCTACATTCCAAGTTCCAAGGCCACAAGTACTTGAGAAACAAGCATGGTCCAACCTCCTCTTTTCCTCCTTCCTTGTTTCGGCTAAAAGCAAACCGAAACACCCCCTTTTCGGTTCCTATGCAACCGAACCAACCATCATCACCTAACCATCCTACTTTTAAACAAACAAGTCCCTCATTTCTCACTTATCAACTTCAAGAAAAACACACTTTTTCTCTCAACCTCTCTCTCTCTCTCGGCTCTCTAAAGACCGCCACCACCACCACCATTTCACCATCACCCATCTTGATTTCTAACTTCTAAATACCTTCCTTGTTCAAGGTAAATCATTTCTAGTTCCTAAAACTCCATTATTCTTTAATTTCCTTCTTGATTCCTTCATAAACAACTCTTTCTAATCTTTGTTTTTCTTGTCAAAATCTATGACAAACTCTTGAACTCACATCACCATTTCCTTCACATTTCAAGATCAAGGTTGGGTTTGGAGCTAAACTTGGAAGCTAGTTCAACAACCCATTAACGTCATTACCGATCCGGAAAGCTTTAAGTGAGGAGAACTTACTTTCTTTGATTATTTCTCACTAAATCTTTCATTTCTATATGTCACATGTCATGATTCATGATTAAGTCTTGATTTGGTTGTTGTATGACTTGCTAGCAAACGTAAATGTTAGTATGGTTATGTGTTTGTGATGGAAACTAGATATGTTAAAACGATTATTTGACAAAGTATATAAATAACTTGCATTTTGTTAAAAGAAATCCCTTTAAATGACCAAGGTTGGAAAATATTGGTTCATGTATGTTAAATATAATTTGGAACACTTATCTTGGTGAGAAATGGACATACAAAGTGTTAAAAATCGAATTTGATGAAAAATATAAGTTTTATGAAAACTGGGCAGAGATGACACACATTCTGCGTGTCATAAATCTGCTGTCATCTGTGAACCATATGAACCAAAAACACTGAACAGGGATGACACTTATTCCTGCGTGTCATAAAACTGCTGTCATGCAGAAAAATATATATTTTTCTAAACCTCCAAAACGCTTGTATTTGACTCCAAACCAAAACCCAAGTTCACAAAAGGATGATTTTGAGTCATGAAGGTGTTTACCAAGGATTTAAACATGAAACTTCAAGAAAAATAGAACATGGAATTTTTATGACAAAGTTACCACTTATTTTTATGAAAAATTAAGTTTAAGACTTTTGACAAGTTGTGACCACTTAGGACTTGTAATGTATTTCTAGGGATGCCAAAGGTGTTTTACTAAACATACTAAATAATTCGAGAAGTCAAACACTTGGAAACAAAAGGGTTAAATATTTTAATTACGATGTTTCGATGAAAATTGCAATTTATTTCCAATTGAGAATTGGGTCTAGTTCAAAACATGAAACATGTTAGTTTTGACATATAAAAATACTTTATAAAGTTCGAATGAAGAAAAACATGTTTTATAAACAAACCGGACAAAAACTATAACTTTCGGTTACTCGAAAACGTCGGATTTCACAAGTTAAACTTCCAATAATTAATTTGGCAACTCAAAACCCTAAAACACATTAGGACAAGTCCACTAACAAATCCTAAGTATTAGAAAACTCAAAATGTCATAACATCGTCATAACAGTCAAACTGGCGAAGCCGGTTAACCACCGGACGAACCTACGCTTAATTTTACCAAAATATAACTTCGTATATTTGTGAAAACATTTATTCATATTAAAGGAAGATTATATTTATTAATCGAAAAGTCCAAAATCTTACAAATATTTAGTGAATTAAATATTTACGATTTTCCTAACGTTTAATGAAAAATAATCCCTATTATTCAATAATTATTTTTCAAACGTAATCATTATTTATTTATTCAGATAAATAATAAACTCCATCAACTTCAACACTATTTATTTGACAATGAATAAGTCCTAGGATTTCCATCACCTTCATTGGGTAATAACCAGTCGAGACTTAACCTTGAACATAGAGTGACGTATTCACTAACTCTAGATAGCCAAACCCTAATACGTCATAACATTACTTTGTAGACGTTTGCTAGGCTAAGTTCAATCAAACATACCTGACATCCACCTTCAAACAAGTGAGTCTTCACGGCCCCTTTTTTCCATTTCTGTTTTCTAACTTGGGGGAGAATTCAATGAATGCTTTTCAACTTCAAACTGTCTGATATTATGATAACTGTACGACGTAATGATTGCATGTTCTTTTCATTTCCCCAATCTGTGTATTCATGTTGATTCATGTTATATGCCTAAGTCCCACTATTAATTGGATTCAATTAGTTCATTCGAAACGATAGCTTGTGAATAGATCTATTTGGGTTGACGACCCTACTCTGACTTGGTCGCTCCAGTCATGACTCCATGGTTATAGTCAAGGGGTACATTTGTTATTTTTGTCATTCGGTGCTCTTGGGGAAGAACATCAGGAGTGGGTAAACAATTAGTTTTGAATTCAAGGTTCATGTTTGATCTTTACAACAACAGTGTCAACAAACTAATATCAAGACAAGCAACACATTTTTCAAACATGTTTTCAAACAGTTCAGTGTCATTAAACCTGTGAAACTCACCAACAATTCTGTTGACTCTTTTTATTCTTGAATTCTCAGGTGATTAAAGACTGCAACTCCATGTTTTTCTGTTGTGATCCTGCTTGTCATATCATGGTCTGCCTGCTGTGTGTTCATGCATTTCATTTTGGAGATTTAGACGCATTACGCCTTAGGGTAGTTATGTTTATAAATCTCATGACTTGTCTTTTGGAAAACTTAACATGTAACCACTACTCTATTTCCGCTGCCACGTTTTAGATGTTTAATTTAAATGTTTGAAACTTACATTTTCAGAAGACAAATGGTTTAATTAAATGTTCATTAGACGTCATCATTCATAACCATGACCATGATGCCAAATCAGTCACATGCCCACATTTAGTCATTTTCCCGGGGTGTGACAGACGTGGTATCAGAGCCATGGTTATAGTGAATTAGGAAGCATCGGTCTGCACCTAGTCTATAACCTAAGCTCTGCATCATTCATTTATGTGTGTGTGTGCATTCATGCATTGCCTTGTATGTGTGCCAACTTGCAAACTAATGGGTTCCTTTTAGTTGATTGCCTTACATAGTATTAAATATATTATTGTTATAACTTGGAAATGTCACAGCATGGCAAACAAAGAGATAGTCGAGATACCTTCTGACTCCGAGCCAGAGCCAAACTACACTCCGTCTTCACCGGATTACGTGCCTAGGTCGCTGGAGTACACGCCATCTTCTCCTGTTCTCGAGACTGCTCCTGTGATTGCACCTCTTCCTGACTACTCGACGCAGCCGGACGCTACAAAGGACAACTGGGATCCTATCACGTCAGACGACGAGTTCTACGAGGACGACCCTGAGGAGACTATTCCTGCTACATTCTACCCTCCTGTCGCAGTGATGTCGGTTCCTGACCCTATTGTCTCTGTTCCTGACCCTATTGTTTCTGTGTCTGACCCTTCTATGACTCATCATCCTGCACGAGTTCTTGACCCTGCATCTACCCCTGCACCGTCTCATCGTCTCTACTGCTTCACTCCAGGTGGTCATAGGCTTAAGCATACACCTAGGAAATCCGTCATTCGCACTCGCCCTATGCCCACTGCCCCTGTTGATGAGCCTGCCCCAAAAAGGCAGTGCGTTTCCGAGCCACCCATTGTTTCATCTGTCCCTGTGCCACCGTTTGTTTCATCTGTTCATGAGGTAGGAGAGTCGTCTGCCTCAGCTGCTGCTCGTACTGCACCCATCTATGAGGGTATCCCTGTTCCACTTCCTGACCTTCTCTTCATTCAGTCACGTTTGTCTGGGCATGATGATGCCATTCGTCGAGTCATTGCTGAGCTTCGTGCATTGCTGTCTTATCATACCGTTCAGACCCTTGAGACACGCCTGACTTCTATTGAAGATCATGCCATTGCTACCGGACTTGCTATGGATTCACTGCACGCAAACTTCACTGATGTTTCTGATTCGACCACTACCATGATGCTGACTGTGGAGATGCTCCAGATGCGTATGCAGGCTATGGAGGATTCGATGAGGATATTCCAGACGTTTATGGCTTCACTCAGCCAGGTTGCCGGACTGTTCGTCATGCCGCCATTACCACCATTTCCCAGAGGCCCGTACTAGTGGTACTACCTAGTGATGCATTCGTGTCATGTTTAGTTAATGTATGAAAACTATGTTGTATTTTGGCAAATGGAGCTGCGCCTCCGACTTTTGAAACAGTTATGGTATGTTCGTACTAAAATTGTAATGTTTGTCATGATGTATGTTTTCGAATATTAATTAACTGTGGTTGTATTACTTTCATTGTAGCTTCTTGTGGATGTATGGATGTTATGGTTGTTATGCATGTATGGTTGTTCATTATAGATATGTGGACTTTATATTGTTATACATATACATTGTCTAATTTCATTTCTGGTTTACATTCGTAAATTAAGAAAAACATGTCTGGACGCCGAGGACGCCCGCCGCTTAACCGGAACAATCCACCTCCACCTGTACACATGAACGCTGAACAAGTCGAGGCCTTAGTTGCCCAACGTATTGCTGATGCCATCGCCGCTAATGAAGCGAATCGCGCCGCCGGAGGCCCTGGAGAAGGTGCTGCTGGTGGTAAGACCCTCGATAAATGTTGAAAACCCAAAAATTTAAATTCCCCCGAATTGTTTTCAAGGTTTTAATCTAACGTTTCAGGTGCCCGTGGATGTACCTATAAGGACTTCATGAGTTGTAAACCTATCAATTTCAAAGGTACCGAAGGTGCCGTAGGTCTCATTCGCTGGTTCGAAAAGACCGAATATGTTTACCGTATCAGTAACTGCCCCGACCACTCTAAGGTCAAATTTGCTGCTTGCACCTTCATTGATGGTGCTCTCTCATGGTGGAATTCGCATGCCGAAACCGTCGGAACTGACCAAGCACACGCCATGCCTTGGGAAGAATTGAAACAACTGTTGAGAGATGAATACTGCCCGCGGGAAGAACTTCAACGTTTAGAAGTTGAATTCTGGGGACTCACCATGAATGGGTCTGATATTGCTGGATACACCAAGAGATTCCATGAACTGGCTCATTTATGTTCTTCAATGGTGACACCACTATATAAGAAGATCGAGCGTTACATTTGGGGTTTAGCACCCAACATTCAAGGGAATGTGTTGTCTTCCAACCCTACCACTCTGCAAGCCGCCGTTCGTTTGGCACATAGTCTGACCTATCAGGCTACGCGCCAAGGTGTCTCCTTTGCTAAGAAAACTTCTGATCAATCCAAACCTGTTGCTGATGTCTGTTCACCGTCTTCTTCGTCTGGAAAGAAGTTTGACCATAAACGCAAACGCGGTCACTCCGGTAAAAAGAATTCTGAGAAGCGATCTGAGAAACAACCTGAAAAAGCCTCTGAACCAGTCAAAGCTTTTGTTGCTACTGCTTCCACTCAGGAACCAAAGAAATCTGGCTACACAGGGAATCAACCTTTGTGCCCAAAGTGTAACCTTCATCATACGCTGGATTGCGGTAATGTCTACTGCAACAATTGTAAAACCAAAGGTCACATTGCCAGAGACTGTCCATCCCGCACCTGCTATGGTTGTGGAGCTGTTGGACACATGAAGAACCAATGTCCAAAGAAGAATCAAGCTGTTGGAACGGCCCGTGGAAGAGCTTTTGTGATGAACGCTGGAGAAGCCCGACAGGACCCAAATACTGTCACCGGTACGTTCATCCTTAACAATAACTATGCCTCTGTTTTGTTTGATACCGGTGCGGAGAAAAGCTTTGTGTCTACCGATTTTTGCCCTTTACTTAAAAGCAATCCATGTGCCTTAGACACTAAGTACACCGTAGAACTAGCAGATGGTAGTCTAATTGAAACTGACAAGGTTTTCCAAGATTGTTCCCTGCACCTCTCCGATCATCCGTTTAGCATTGACTTACTGCCAGTCGAATTGGGAAGTTTTGATGTCGTAATTGGCATGGACTGGTTATCGAAGAATCGCGCGGAAATCATCTGTCATCTTAAACAAGTCAAAATCCCGCTGGAAAATGGCGAAACTCTAACCCTCCAAGGAGAAAAGAGTGGAACCAAGCTAGATATCATATCCTGTATGAAGACACGCCGATATCTTCGTAAGGGTTATCATTCCATTCTAGCACACGTCGTTGGTAAAGAATCCAAGGAGAAAGCACTGAAGGATGTCCCAATCGCCTGTGATTTTCCTGAAGTATTTCCTGAAGACTTGCCAGGACTGCCGCCAGCCAGACAAGTAGAATTTCAAATCGATCTTGTTCCAGGTGCTGCTCCTGTAGCCCGTTCTCCCTATCGTCTCGCACCTTCTGAAATGCAGGAATTATCCAATCAGTTGCAAGAACTATTGGATAAAGGATTCATTCGACCCAGTTGCTCCCCTTGGGGTGCACCTGTTCTTTTCGTCAAAAAGAAGGATGGATCATTTCGCAAGTGCATCGACTATCGCGAGCTAAACAAATTGACTGTGAAGAATCGTTATCCACTACCAAGGATCGACGACCTGTTCGATCAACTTCAAGGATCAAGCTATTATTCAAAGATCGACCTACGATCCGGATATCACCAGTTAAGAGTTCGTGAAGAAGATGTTGCCAAGACTGCTTTTAGAACCCGATATGGTCACTATGAGTTTCTAGTGATGCCATTTGGCTTAACAAACGCGCCCGCCGTATTCATGGACTTGATGAACCGTGTGTGTAAGCCATACTTAGACAAGTTTGTGATTGTGTTCATAGACGACATCTTGATCTACTCCCGTAGTAAAGAGGAACATGAGCAACACTTAAAACTTATCTTGGAATTACTCAAGAATGAGAAGTTGTACGCGAAGTTCTCAAAGTGCGACTTCTGGCTTCGAGAAGTACAATTCTTGGGTCATGTTGTTAATGAGAAAGGAATTCATGTCGACCCTTCCAAGATTGAAGCAATTAAAGATTGGAGTGCACCCACTACTCCGACTGAAATTCGTCAATTTTTAGGACTCGCTGGCTATTATCGAAGATTTATCGAGAACTTTTCAAAGATAGCCCAGCCTCTGACTGCTCTCACCCAGAAGGACAAGAAATTTGTCTGGGATTCTAAAGCCGAAATCGCCTTTCAGTTGTTGAAGCAAAAGTTGTGTGACGCTCCCATTTTATCCTTGCCTGAAGGAACAAATGATTTTGTGGTATACTGTGACGCATCCCGTCAAGGCCTAGGATGTGTACTTATGCAACGAGACAAGGTCATTGCTTATGCCTCACGACAATTGAAAATACACGAAAGGAATTACTCGACTCACGACCTTGAGCTTGGAGCCGTTTTTTTCGCTCTAAAGATTTGGAGACATTACCTATACGGTACGAAGTGTACACTTTACACCGATCATAAGAGTCTTCAACATATATTCAATCAGAAAGAGTTGAACATGAGACAACGACGTTGGATTGAGTTACTAAACGATTATGATTGTGAAATCCGTTACCACCCAGGCAAAGCTAATGTTGTTGCCGACGCATTAAGCAGAAAGGACCGAGTGAAACCTCTCCGTGTTCGCGCTCTTACATTAACTATCCAATCCAATCTCACCTCTCTTGTCCGTGAAGCCCAAGTCGAAGCCCTCAAAGATGAAAATATCCCTAATGAAGGTTTACGTGGAATGGAAAAGCAATTAGTCAAGAAGTCGGATGAAGCTTATTACTTCATGGAAAGACTGTGGTTACCAAATTTCGGTTCAGTGAAGAAATTGGTCTTAGATGAAGCTCATAAGTCTAGATATTCAATCCACCCTGGTTCAGATAAGATGTACCATGGTTTGAAAGAGTTGTATTGGTGGCCTAACATGAAGGCTGAAGTCGCCACGTACGTTGGTAAGTGTTTGACTTGCGCGAAGGTCAAAGCTGAAAATCAAAAACCTTCCGGTTTACTCGTTCAACCCATAATCCCAGAGTGGAAATGGGAAGGAATTTCCATGGACTTCATTACCAAGTTGCCAAAGACTCGAGCCAGAAACGATGCCATCTGGGTTATTGTCGACCGCTTAACCAAATCCGCCCACTTCCTGCCCATTCAGGAATCGTACACCACTGAACAACTTGCCAAAATTTACATGAAGGAAATTATATCTCGTCATGGAGTACCTATTTCTATTATCTCAGATCGAGATAGCCGTTTCACCGCCCGATTTTGGCAAACCCTTCAGAAAGCTTTGGGTACTCGCCTTGATATGAGTACAGCTTATCACCCCCAAACTGATGGCCAAAGTGAGAGAACTATCCAGACTCTTGAAGACATGCTTCGTGCTTGTATCATTGACTTTGGTAACAGTTGGGATGAACATCTACCATTAGCTGAGTTTTCTTATAACAACAGCTACCATACCAGTATTCAAGCCGCCCCCTTCGAAGCTTTGTACGGAAGAAAATGTCGTTCACCACTTTGTTGGACTGAAGTTGGTGACATCCAACTCACCGGTCCCGAACTGGTACATGAAACCTCCGAAAAGATCACTCAGATTCACCATCGATTGAGAGCTGCCCGCGACCGACAGAAGAGCTACGCTGATAATCGACGCAAACCATTGAAGTTCTTCAAAGGAGATCGTGTCATGCTTAAAGTAGCACCTTGGAAAGGTGTTATTCGTTTCGGTAAACGTGGAAAGCTTAACCCTCGCTACATTGGTCCTTTTAAAATCATCGAGGAAATTGGACCAGTAGCATACCGTCTTCAGTTACCCCCCGAACTGAGTAGAGTTCATGACGTGTTCCACGTCAGTAACTTGAAGAAGTGCTTGTCTGATGAATCTGTGGTCATTCCCCTGGATGAAATCGAGATTGACGATCGTTTACATTTCATTGAGACCCCTGCTGAAATATGTGATCGTGAAATTAAGCGGTTGAAGAGGAGTCGCATTCCCATCGTAAAAATTCGTTGGAACTCACGCCGAGGTCCAGAATATACATGGGAACGGGAAGATCAAATGCGTGAGAAATATCCACACCTCTTTGCCAATGCTGACAACCCTGGTGGTCAAGACTAAATTTCGGGACGAAATTTCTCTAACCGGGGGAGTATGTGACAACCCGTATTTTCCAGGTATATTTTAATATATTAATTATGTGCAATTAACTGAAATTCTATGTGCATTAGGCTAATTTGTTTAAATTAGATGCCTTTACGTGCGAACGTAGACAATCTAGGTCCGACAACAATTACCCGTAATGGAAAGCAACCAAAGTTCCACCACTATTCAAAATGGAACTTCAATAACAAGAAAATGCATAAACAATGTTTTGTGAAATCTAAATATAAAATGACTATTTTATATTTTCTAAACTTTTACGTTTTGACAAACGTATTTCAAACACGTCGTTTATTCAAACGACCATTCTAGCCCAACAATATCTTGGTTTTACTTCTAAAACTAATTCCATTTCAAACCAGTTAATTCCCTTTGAACTATTTAAATTCCGTCAAACAAAACTTCAAGGACATTTAATATAACCGCTCGTGTCGAGCAAACGTTTTAATCCAAAATTTGAAGTACATCACTTATGCACAACAACATATCACCAAATCATGACGAGTGACAATTCCAATTATCCGTAAACGTCCGTATCAAACAATGTTATATTGTTACAATTCCTCGTTTCACGTCAAAAATCCATTTTTCATTCCGGATATCTTTTTCGTCCAAACAAAGTCACATTGGACTCGTAGGACCAAACCGGACTCAACCCGACCCGACTCGAGACCCGGTTCGGCCCAGAAGGCCCAATGGGCCTACGACCCAAACTCTTTTTCTTTTCTTTTCTTTCTCGGGCCGGCCCGGCCCGTTACCTTTTTTTTCTTTTCGAATTGGGCCGAAGCCCAATTCCTTTTTCTTTCTTTCTTCGGGCCGAAGCCCATTCTCTTTTCTCTCTTTTCTTTCGGGCCGAAGCCCACCGCCCCTCTTCTTTTGTTTTTTTTAAAAACCGATCGGCCCACTCTCCACATCCAACCCAACACTTAACAAGATTTCTTTTTGTGTAACCAAGACTTCTAAACTTGGTTGAATCTCTTTTACTATGAACACATGTCTAAGTCTTCTTGTCACATAAATACCAAACCAACTTGTTGGCTAGGAACATGACAAAGCTAAGGACCATGGGATAAACACTTGAACCTCTTACACATGAGAACATGCTTGTCCCCTTGAGCCACCCTAGCCTCCTCCCATGCCCCTCCTTGGCCGGCCTACATACACCCACACCATACTTCTACATTCCAAGTTCCAAGGCCACAAGTACTTGAGAAACAAGCATGGTCCAACCTCCTCTTTTCCTCCTTCCTTGTTTCGGCTAAAAGCAAACCGAAACACCCCCTTTTCGGTTCCTATGCAACCGAACCAACCATCATCACCTAACCATCCTACTTTTAAACAAACAAGTCCCTCATTTCTCACTTATCAACTTCAAGAAAAACACACTTTTTCTCTCAACCTCTCTCTCTCTCTCGGCTCTCTAAAGACCGCCACCACCACCACCATTTCACCATCACCCATCTTGATTTCTAACTTCTAAATACCTTCCTTGTTCAAGGTAAATCATTTCTAGTTCCTAAAACTCCATTATTCTTTCATTTCCTTCTTGATTCCTTCATAAACAACTCTTTCTAATCTTTGTTTTTCTTGTCAAAATCTATGACAAACTCTTGAACTCACATCACCATTTCCTTCACATTTCAAGATCAAGGTTGGGTTTGGAGCTAAACTTGGAAGCTAGTTCAACAACCCATTAACGTCATTACCGATCCGGAAAGCTTTAAGTGAGGAGAACTTACTTTCTTTGATTATTTCTCACTAAATCTTTCATTTCTATATGTCACATGTCATGATTCATGATTAAGTCTTGATTTGGTTGTTGTATGACTTGCTAGCAAACGTAAATGTTAGTATGGTTATGTGTTTGTGATGGAAACTAGATATGTTAAAAAGATTATTTGACAAAGTATATAAATAACTTGCATTTTGTTAAAAGAAATCCCTTTAAATGACCAAGGTTGGAAAATATTGGTTCATGTATGTTAAATATAATTTGGAACACTTATCTTGGTGAGAAATGGACATACAAAGTGTTAAAAATCGAATTTGATGAAAAATATAAGTTTTATGAAAACTGGGCAGAGATGACACACATTCTGCGTGTCATAAATCTGCTGTCATCTGTGAACCATATGAACCAAAAACACTGAACAAGGATGACACTTATTCCTGCGTGTCATAAAACTGCTGTCATGCAGAAAAATATATATTTTTCTAAACCTCCAAAACGCTTGTATTTGACTCCAAACCAAAACCCAAGTTCACAAAAGGATGATTTTGAGTCATGAAGGTGTTTACCAAGGATTTAAACATGAAACTTCAAGAAAAATAGAACATGGAATTTTTATGACAAAGTTACCACTTATTTTTATGAAAAATTAAGTTTAAGATTTTTGACAAGTTGTGACCACTTAGGACTTGTAATGTATTTCTAGGGATGCCAAAGGTGTTTTACTAAACATACTAAATAATTCGAGAAGTCAAACACTTGGAAACAAAAGGGTTAAATATTTTAATTACGATGTTTCGATGAAAATTGCAATTTATTTCCAATTGAGAATTGGGTCTAGTTCAAAACATGAAACATGTTAGTTTTGACATATAAAAATACTTTATAAAGTTCGAATGAAGAAAAACATGTTTTATAAACAAACCGGACAAAAACTATAACTTTCGGTTACTCGAAAACGTCGGATTTCACAAGTTAAACTTCCAATAATTAATTTGGCAACTCAAAACCCTAAAACACATTAGGACAAGTCCACTAACAAATCCTAAGTATTAGAAAACTCAAAATGTCATAACATCGTCATAACAGTCAAACTGGCGAAGCCGGTTAACCACCGGACGAACCTACGCTTAATTTTACCAAAATATAACTTCGTATATTTGTGAAAACATTTATTCATATTAAAGGAAGATTATATTTATTAATCGAAAAGTCCAAAATCTTACAAATATTTAGTGAATTAAATATTTACGATTTTCCTAACGTTTAATGAAAAATAATCCCTATTATTCAATAATTATTTTTCAAACGTAATCATTATTTATTTATTCAGATAAATAATAAACTCCATCAACTTCAACACTATTTATTTGACAATGAATAAGTCCTAGGATTTCCATCACCTTCATTGGGTAATAACCAGTCGAGACTTAACCTTGAACATAGAGTGACGTATTCACTAACTCTAGATAGCCAAACCCTAATACGTCATAACATTACTTTGTAGACGTTTGCTAGGCTAAGTTCAATCAAACATACCTGACATCCACCTTCAAACAAGTGAGTCTTCACGGCCCCTTTTTTCCATTTCTGTTTTCTAACTTGGGGGAGAATTTAATGAATGCTTTTCAACTTCAAACTGTCTGATATTATGATAACTGTACGACGTAATGATTGCATGTTCTTTTCATTTCCCCAATCTGTGTATTCATGTTGATTCATGTTATATGCCTAAGTCCCACTATTAATTGGATTCAATTAGTTCATTCGAAACGATAGCTTGTGAATAGATCTATTTGGGTTGACGACCCTACTCTGACTTGGTCGCTCCAGTCATGACTCCATGGTTATAGTCAAGGGGTACATTTGTTATTTTTGTCATTCGGTGCTCTTGGGGAAGAACATCAGGAGTGGGTAAACAGTTAGTTTTGAATTCAAGGTTCATGTTTGATCTTTACAACAACAGTGTCAACAAACTAATATCAAGACAAGCAACACATTTTTCAAACATGTTTTCAAACAGTTCAGTGTCATTAAACCTGTGAAACTCACCAACAATTCTGTTGACTCTTTTTATTCTTGAATTCTCAGGTGATTAAAGACTGCAACTCCATGTTTTTCTGTTGTGATCCTGCTTGTCATATCATGGTCTGCCTGCTGTGTGTTCATGCATTTCATTTTGGAGATTTAGACGCATTACGCCTTAGGGTAGTTATGTTTATAAATCTCATGACTTGTCTTTTGGAAAACTTAACATGTAACCACTACTCTATTTCCGCTGCCACGTTTTAGATGTTTAATTTAAATGTTTGAAACTTACATTTTCAGAAGACAAATGGTTTAATTAAATGTTCATTAGACGTCATCATTCATAACCATGACCATGATGCCAAATCAGTCACATGCCCACATTTAGTCATTTTCCCGGGGTGTGACACTTTCATCCTCTGCTATTCTTTTGGCATTTTCCACCATTTTTACTATAGCCTCAGCTTCAGGAGTCTGAACCACCTGTTGAATAGTTTTTGGAACATCAGCTTGAACAGGTGTTTCCACTTGAACAGGTTCTGAGCTCCTTAAGGTAATCAAAGTTTCGGCTATATCTTCTGCTCCTTCACTCCTGTGTTCTTGCGGTTGAACTACCGGTTGAGGTTCCAGTTGGATTTCCGGTTGAACCTGAATTTGCCCTTCAGTCACCACCTGAGGTTTGGTGACTTCAGGTTCTTTGTCTACTATTTCCAGCACCTCAGTTCCTTCTCCTTCACCGATCAAATTCTCGTCTTCCCCTTCAGTCATTGTAGCAACTGCAACTTTTGCAGTGCTTTCTTCAATATCAAGTGTTGCCTTGCTGGTGCAGGCAATAGTTCCTACCACTTGATCACTGGCTCTTTCAGCCGGAAAAATGACATCCTTGAGGAGTGTCGTGATCATGTTGATGTGCTCAGGAAGAGCACCAGCAACCAGCATGGATGACTGTACTAATTCAGCAAGATTTGGGTCCTCAAAAGGAGAAATGGCAATCAGTTGACTGCATCTCATGGTCATCCAACTATCTTCAACTGAAAAGGGATTCACACCAATTCTTTGGCAAGCTGTGGCTCTAACTTCAGCCGGTATCCTTTCCACTTCTTTAATTTCTGTGATAACAGGTTTTGATGGCATCTTCTCCCCCAATTTGACAGTATCAGCTTCATCAGTTGCAATAACTTCATCAGCATCTCTGATAGGGCTTGAAAGACCTGCTTCAGTTTGAATAGGATCAGCTTGAACCAATTTGCAACAGTAGTGTTGAGAGTTTCAACCTGTGCTTGCAGAGAAAGGTACAACTTCGTCAATTCTGGTTGTGTAAGACTATCCTCAACTGGCTTTTTGCCAGTATCCTTGGAAAAAACCAAACTATCAATCCGAGATTGATCAGCATTGGTACCCATGGCTTCTTGGCACCAGGGATTCTCCTCATCTGTTTCAGCAGCCCTTGGTTCCAATAAAGGACTTCCAGGTGCTGATTCAGAGAAGATTGCTGCAAATTGGGTCTTATTGATGTTACTACTGACACCAAGATCCAGTAGGGATCCTTGGGCAGCAGCAACCCTTTTTGCATGAATCTCTTCATGACTCCTGAGATTCACCTCCGGTGAGGAGTGGGGTTGCAGTGCTACAGGGTCCTGGCTTATCGGGATGTTCTCATGTAATGAGGCAGGTGAGTTAATAACACCTTCATTTAAGCCAAGAATGGGAGCATTGTCACTCCTAGGTGACAGGGGTAGTAGGGGTGAAAAATGTTCAGATGGGGATGGTACATCTGTTTCTAATGACTCCCCCTCAACTGAAGGTTCATCCCTAAGAGATAATCCTAATTTTACCAGTTTCCGCTTAGGCTTTTTGCCTTGAGCGGGGTTAGAAGCTTCGGGTTGGCTGGTGGTGCTAGGTGGAGGAGACCTAGTGACCACATTTCTCTGTCTTTTAAAAATGACAGGAGGTGAGTTGGATGAGGAGGTGGCAGTGGTAGTGTTTGTGGGAGCTTTCCTCTTTTTGGATTGAAAGACTTTGAGTGAAGAGGAAGCTGGGACAGATGTGGGATCAGATACTGTTAGGTCTATAGTTCTGTCATCTTGAGCTTGGGGCTCAGTTGCTGCTACAATTTCCGGTTGAACCTCTGCAGTAGCAGGTTCATCAGGAAACTGTCTTGGAGTTGGTAAGGGGTAGTCAGTGTCCCTTCCAAGAAATGCAGACTTGTTTAAAGCAAGGTTGGAAAAAGTTTTCTCATTCAGAAGTTTCTGATGTAAAATTGTACCAAGCCAAACTATTTGGGGGTACTCTTCTTTGAGAATGTAAGTTAAAAATCTAGGATATAGGTAAATATATTCAGAATTGACATTTGATTTTAGGGCTTGAAAAATGAGTTTGGAAAAATTAAAATTTTCACCTTTTACCATAGCATAGAAGGCAGAAGCTTGTTCGCTGGAGAGCTCGTCAAATCCGCCCTTCTTTGGAGACAAACACACCAGAATTGTGTGTGCTAGGAACCTCCACTTGTATGGTAACTGCCCTTTCTTGATGGTTTTGCTCTGCAGTGAGCCACCGTATCCAAGATTTCTGAACAAACGGAGATATTTGGTGTGATCAACCGTTTCATATCCACCTTCATCCCTTAATTTCAACAGTCTTCGCACCTTGGCCTCATCGATTTCCACTTCCTTCCCTTGAACAGTTGACACAATCTTGTCACCACCGTTTTCGCCTTCGGTAACCCTAGCATGAACCCAAAAGTCTTCCATCACTTCTTCGAAAATTTCGGCTGCAACAGTAAGCGCATGATGGAGATGAGAACTTTTGATGAAGTTTATCATGCCGTTGTAGATATCAGTTTTGGTTGGTGGTTCTAGGTATGCCACCAGGTTATGCTCTACGGGAAACTTTGAGTCACCGATTGGCTTCTTGCCACTTGCCTTCGCTTTGGGAGCCATGGTTGAGACGGAGTTTGAGAATGTTGACGGTTAATCGGAAGATTATTGGAGAGGGTTTGAGAGAAAATGGGAGTAATTTCGGAGTGGGGATGATAGAAATGGGGAAACTGACGGTAAATTATGGCTTTTTACCTTTTTCAGTGCTGACGTGGAGGAGAGAGGTTAAAAATCGACGGTTCAGTGACTGATGGGATAGGTGCTTTATGGGTTATACGGTACAACTGGTTAAAGCGTGTCCTTATCCAAAAGATAATTTACTGAAACCTCGGATTTTAAACAGTTAAAAACTTAATGGGTAAATAAATGTATATCCGCTTAGAAAATTGTGCCTTCCGGGTAATTAAATGAGACTTTGACTTTGTTGACCCGGAAGTTCGAGCGGAACCCATTTTCTCCTTTATTTTAAAAACAAAAATTCTTCCGTCTGAACATCAAGCGGACTGTGGCGACCCTAAAACTTTTGCTTTCTTTCCCCAGCAACGACAACCGATGCTGCGAACGCTACAACACAAGAATAATTTTCGGGACGAAAATTCCATTTACAAGGGGATGATGTGACATCCGTGAATTCCAAGGTTAACTTCCGTTAGACAATCTCCGTTAGTTACGTTATAAGTGTTAACTTAGTAACTAATGCTTAACTAGGCCGAATACGTCCACGTCCTTTGGTTGATCACCGAACCCGTCCATATGTGTTATGTGTTCATTTGTTTATTGTCATTACGTGCAATGTGATTTGAACGCATGATTTAATATTATTAATAGCATGACAAATTGTAAATTCTTGATTATGTGACAAATTGTATGTTTTTGGTCGCCGGCGAAACTACCGAGCGAAACTACAGATTCGCCCGGTAGCTAGCCAAGCTGTTCGGATTACATGAGATCAGAGCCAGTTTCGCCTGGCCAGCGAAACTGCCAGCGAAACTAGGCCTTGATATATAATATCTTAATAAACCCTAGTTTCTCCCACTTGCCTCTTTTACACAAAACACACACACTCTCCATCTTTTCTCCTGGAAATCTGGTCAGCCGAGAATCACACCGAGCCATCGAGATCTCAGCCCCGAACCATCATCCATTGAGCTTGGAGATCGAACCGTGAGTCCCAAAAACCATTTATATGCCTTATTCTATGTGTTTTCTTAAAAAGCATGCTTAGACCTTCATAAAATCACTTGATCTTCTGATATGATGCTTAGGGATGCTAGATCTATCATAAAGTCAGTAACTTTACGTGTGAAATCAAACCATAATGAAGATTTATGCTAGATTAGGTCAATTTAGGTTTAAAATGCATTTTTGGCGATTTGATGATAAAAATTCATGATTAAGGTGTTAAAACTTGTTGTTTGATGTTGGTAAATGATTATGCATGCTAGATATTGAATTACATGAAATATGGAAGCTGTTAGATTGATTTTTAGGCTGATTTACGTGTTTTTCGCGACCAGCGAAACTGTACTGTTCTCTGGGCGAAATTACTTAGCGAAATTATGTATATCTTCATCCAGCGACACTATGGAGCGAAACTGTAGTGTCGCCGGGTAAACCAACCAGACCTGTCCGAACGAAACTACCAAGCGAAATTCCCTGAACGAAAGTTCAAACCAGTTTCGGGCGAAACTAGGCTAGCGAAACTGTGCCAACAGTTTCGAGCGAAACTAGCCTAGCGAAATTGTGTCATCGGGTATTGCCTAGCGAAAGTACTGCCCGTGCACACAGCGAAACTGCCTAGCGAATCTATACTAGCGAAACTGTGACCAGACCTAAACCCAAACTTGTGCAACTTACTTGAATGCTATGCCATAACTTACATGATTATGCTATGATGAAACATGTTTGATTTCTGATTTATGTGAACCCTTGTTTATGATCAACCATTGGTGTCGTGTGTCGGTATGTCGAGTCGTAGTCCCAACGTGCTATGTTATGGGCCATAGTGACGTCGTTAAAGTTTAGACACAACCTAACACCTAAGACCTTAATGTGATTACTAGGTCTTCGTTAGCAAAACAATACTCGGATTATTTAACAAGTGTAGCTGAGCAACCTAAGGTGAGTTTCACAAACCCTTTAATTGTGAGCCCGTTTGGGTCACAACGCATTTACTAAACGGAAAACAACGCTGACATTTTGAGGTATCCCCAAATGGGATATCTGTTATGGAAGTTGGGGTGTTTTTATGGGAAGCACTTGCAACTGTCCATCCTTGGGATTTCAAATGAAATCCGCAATCCAACTATTCGATAACACTTGGGATTTCAAAGGAAATCCGGAACAACCATTTTGACACCTAAACTCTTTTAGGATTTCAAATGAAATCCAGAATAAACGTTTTTAATATGACTAGTGTAGGTTGAAGTCTAAACCAAATGATATCACATGATTCCTAAGGATGCCTTAAAACTGAAAAGTCCTCAACAATTTAGTACCATTAATTCGTGAAGCGAGGGGATGTTGGGTAGATCTACTGAGGGTTGACAACCCTGCTCCGCGGTACACAAATGTGTAGCCAACCGGTTGGAGGCCGAACGGAGTACAATATCATCCTACTTTAGTTGTGGGTCCCACGAGGAACACGACTGGAGGCACAAACCATCGGCAAATGCCGAACTCTGTTACGTCAGCTTTGGTACGAACTTCCTTAGTGCATGGAAACCGGATTAGCTACCCGCGATATCGGTTGACCGCTTTAACTTTTACTTAACTAGTGCATATTCGATAATTCAACACTTGGCAATGTTTGCAAAACTAATACTTATTATATGTTGATACATACGCTTATGAGACCGGGCCAATGCATGACATGCCCACCGTGAACTCACCAACCGTTAGGTTGACACTTGTGTGGTTTTCACTTTTGCAGATCGCTGAGGAGTATCCGGAGCGGGTTGGCATGGCACACGAAGACATTTTCTTTTATTTAAATTAAGTTGGGAATTTTTAAACAATGATTTGTAAAGCACGTGGTTAGTGCTAAGATAATATTTTCCGCTGCGTATTTTGAAGAATTTAAATTATGATTTATACTTAAACTAACTCTGATTCATTTAGTATTTGTAACTAATGGTTGTGGTCCTGGTTTGCTCGCACTCCTTAACGGTATAGACTCCGTTAGTGGTTTATTGGGGGTGTGACACGGACAAATTTTCCGCTTGAAAGAATTGTTTTCAAAATAAATTTCCACATCAATTTTAAAGCATTTTTCCGGTTGAAGTTCACCCGGTGAATTTCAAAAGTTGTCTTCTCAGGTTGAACCTGAACTTGAACCGGAAATCCAAAACACTTGATTTTTGAAAATTTGTGTTAATTATCCATAGCTTTATCAGCAGTTACTGACTATGAACTGAAATGTCGTCTGATTAACACTAAAGATTTTCATTTTCATTTTCTTTTTGTATCAAGAGACGAGCTCTTTGAGCACATGTCTCTCTTTTATTAGAATTGTGAAAATAGTTTGATCAGTCAAAGTTCATCATACCAATGGCACTAATGAGATAGAAAAATCTAGCTTCATCAAATGCTTTGGTAAACAAGTCAGCCAATTGTTGATCTGTATGAACTTTAACCATTCTAATTAAATGTTTCTCAGCACAATCTCTAATAAAATGGTACCTGATATCAATGTGTTTTGCTTTTGAGTGTTGAACGGGGTTGTTTGTGATTGATATAGCACTGTTGTTGTCTGCAAGGATAGGAGTCTCCATGAACTTGATGCCATAATCCAACATTTGATTCTGAATCCATAAGACTTGACTATAGCAGCTTGATGCAGCAATGTATTCAGCCTCAGCAGTAGAAGTAGACACGCAGGTTTGCTTCTTGCATTGCCAAGACACAAGTCTTTCTCCCAAAAATTGACATCCTCCTGAAGTAGACTTATTGTCCAAGTTGCAACCAGCATAATCACTATCAGTGTAAGCTTTGAAGGAGAAATCTGAGTTCTTTGGATACCACAACCCAAGCTTTGGTTGTCCTTTAAGGTATCTAAAGATTTGCTTCACAGCTAACATGTGTGATTCTTTTGGTTGACACTGGTATCTAGCACATAAACAGACACTAAACATGATGTCAGGTCTGCTGGCTGTGAGATAGAGCAGTGATCCAATCATTGCCCTGTAGAGGTGAACATCCACTGGTTTGCCACTTAAGTCACTGTGTAATTTGTGAGAAGTGAAGATGGGAGTTCTTGAGGTTGAAACAGACTGCATATCAAACCTTTTTAGCATATCTTGAATGTATTTGGACTGATTCAAGAAAATTCCATTTGCAGTTTGCTTCACTTGCAAGCCTAAGAAGGAGTTCAGTTCTCCCATTGAACTCATCTCAAACTTAGATTGCATCAATCCCTCAAACTCTTTGCATAAGGCAGCACTGGATGAACCAAAGATGATGTCATCAACATAGATTTGTACCATCAAAGTATCTTTGCCATCAGATTTCACAAATAGTGTTTTGTCAATAGCTCCCCTCTTGTAGCCATTCACTAGGAGATAGTTTGAGAGTGTCTCATACCATGTCCTAGGAGCTTGCTTGAGACCATATAAAGCTTTAATCAGCTTGCAAACCTTGTTGGGATAATGAGGGTCTTCAAAGCCTAGAGGTTGCTTGACATACACATCTTGTTCTAAAAGACCATACAGAAAAGCACATTTAACATCCATTTGAAATACCAAAAGGTTTTTGAATGCAGCATAGGCAAGAAATATTCTGATTGCTTCAAGCCTGGCCACAGGAGAAAAAACTTCATCATAGTCAATGCCTTCTTCCTGTTTGTAGCCTTGAGCTACAAGTCTGACCTTGTTTTTTATCACTATTCCTCTATCATCCTTCTTGTTTCTGAATACCCATTTAGTTCCAATTGGTTCTTCACCTTCAGGTAAGTCTACCAATTCCCAAACCTTCTGTTTATTAATCTGAAACAATTCCTCTTGCATTGCCTCTACCCAACTTTCATCTTCCAATGCATCATTGATCTTTGTGGGTACTTCTTGAGACAGATATGCGGCATGCAGGCAAATGTTTGCATCAATAGACTTGCTTTTTATCAGCACAGGAGCTGACAAGTCTCCTATAATATTCTCCCTTGGATGATTCTTACCAACTCTTCTATCAGGAAATAGTGGGAATTCATGGCTTCTCCCATTGTGAGGAATATTGAGTTGAGGTAACAACTCAATATTGGTGGTTTGTGATACAGGTTCTGAACTTTCAGTTGCTTCATGAGAACTGGGGACTGAATCTGAAATTAGATGCTCAAAACTATACTCATTTGAACCAGCATCAGTTGAGTCGTTAGATTCATTGTTCTCAGAATTTACTGAAAAATTGTTTTCCGGTTGAATTTCAACCGGAGATTCTACTGCTACAAGATCCGTTTGAACTTCAACCGGAAGTTCAGCCGGATAAACTTTTGCATCAGCAAGAACAATTTCAGAGGTTTTCTTTGAGTTGTTGGGTTTCACAGGCTTGGTGCTGATGGATGAAAAGAAGGTAGGTTGCATTTGCAGTTCCTTGGCGCTTATCTGCCAGATATCATCAGCTGATCTTATGTGATTTTGCTTATGTTCCTGTTCCTGCACTGTTGAACTCAATGGCTTCTCAATGGTAAAATTGAAAGCAGTGGTTAGTGCATCTATGTCAAATAACCAGTCTGGTTGAGATACAAAACTGTTAAGAAATTTCTCATTAAAAGTCACATTAATGGTTTCCTCAACAATTTTAGTACTTTTATTGTATACCCTGAATGCTTTTGACACACCAGAATATCCAACAAAATATCCTTCATCTGCCTTTTCAGCAAATTTAGGCAACAACCTATTAGTTATCAAAATAGTAACAGGACAGCCGAAAGATTTAAAGAAGTAAATGTCACTACTACAAAAAATGTCTTTCTTGACGCGCAATGCGTGTCAAGAAAGGGGTCAGATGACGCGCATTTGCGTGTCAAGGAAGGCCATGTCAAGAAGCTTCTTGACGCGCAAAATGCGTGTCATCCCGTTCTTGACGCGCGAACGATGACGTGCATTGCACGTCATAAAATGCACGTCAAGGAAGCCCCTGTCATAAAGGGAGATGACACGCATTTTTGCGCGTCATGGATTTAAAAAAACAAAAAATAATATTTTTTAATAGAATCATTAATTTCCACATTAAATGACAATTAAACTGATAATACAAAATAAAAATACATTTATAGCAAAATAATGTATTTCATATATATAGCAAATTGAGTTTGATACAAATCATAATTAAGAATTACAAAGTTAACCACACAAGTTTACATTGATACAACACTGCTTCGGGATTCCTTGCCATTCGAAATCTAATTGTGTGTAGTGGTTGGTAACCAGAATTGCCCCTGGACCCTCATGACGACAAATATACTCAATTGTTGCTTCTACCTGCATAAAAATAAGTAAATTGTTCAATAAATTAAACTCATTTTTTTTGTACTTTATATTGGACATAAATGGTTTTAAACCCTAACTGATCACAAAATATGATAGTTTATAAACCTTTTTTTACCAGCAAAAGATAATTAAGAGTAACATCAGTTCTATATATGTTAACCTTATACTACGTTTCAAAATTGTCACCTATAAACTTAAAAGTGTGCATTTGTTTCTTTAGATTGAGAAGGATAACAAGAGCATGTTTTTGGTGCATTAACGTAGCTTCAAGAATCACCCATAACTCCTCTCATCAAATTATAAGTAGATGATAAATAACAAATACAAGTAGTTGGAAATTTAACCTGGTATGAAGGATGTTAAATAGTGAATATCCCTTGACATCCATATGCATATCAAAGGAATTGAATCTGTAATGACCAAAGGAACCAGCATCAGTTCAAAAACAGGCAAAAACATTCCACTCATATACTAAGAAGAAATCAAATTTAAACAAAATAGAAGAAAAGGATAAAAGTAAATGTGTGTTTAGACTTTAGTCAAATGGTTGGGCTAATCTCTTAGTAAAACATATTTAGTCAAATGTTTTGATGTGGTCCCAAATTAATTCAAACATATCAAATGGTTTGATCTAATCAAACAAATTCAATTGTTACAGATTTGTTACTCAAATGGTTTTAATCAAATGTTATAATGTGTTGATTTAGTCAAACAAATTCAATGGTCGTAGATTGGTTACTCAAATGGTTTTAGTCAAAGTGTCATACCTAGAACTCCTGGAACTCAAATTCAATGATCATAATTTATTAATGGTACATAACTAGAACTCCTGGCACTCAAAGTGTCATACCTGAAAATAATTATATTTTCTGGCTTCAGCTTAGGAGTACTAAGATAGAAATCTTCCAGCACTTCTTTGAAACATAAATTAGTTCAAGAACTGAAAGTTTAAAAGCTTTTAAAATGTTTATAGGATTTGTGTATGCAATTAAATAAAACCTGATCATCCCTTCATCCTTTTCGGGCGAGAAACAAACCGTCTATCATCTCCACCCGTGCATATTGCGGACAGAAGCCCTGTAGCGAGATATCATTGGCCATTTTCTTGAGCTAACAACCTGCACTTGCCCAAAAGCAAGTGTGATTAAGTGGTTATTTCACATTTAGATTTTATTTCGGGAATTTAAGAAACTAAAATAAAAGCTTACAGCAGCAATTGAAGGAACATTAGAACAACGAGGTGAACCATGGGATACATCCATTCCAAAGATTATAGTTGGAGTACTTGAAACCAATGGTACAGAACGCAAATGCTCAACTGATAACAGAGAGTTTATACCACCCATCTGAAAATTATAACAAAATAAATAAATCTGATTGGAGTTCATTCCAGAAAGAAAAGCAAGAAACTAAAATTGAATACGTTGAAAGACCTTTGCATTGATCTTAGAAGCAGATTTGTGAGAGATTGATAATTGATCCTAGTAGGTGCAATGCAGTGGGTAACAATTCCAAAATCCACAAGGCATTTTCTCTTCCATGGACCTATCACCATAAAGAAACTATATAAGTCGACAGAAACAAAGTGAAACTAAGATGAACAAAGAGAGCCAAGAACCATAGATGTAAGAGTTCTTTCTTTCAGGCAGGATGCACAAAAGAAACAATGGTGGACCAGGAAGTGTTCGTTTGATAGCTTCAAACATTCTTTCCACCACGAACAGGAGCAGGATTGCACCTACACTGATTATCCTCTTCGATTAAAGAATATGGGTCATCAAGTTTATGTAAGTATGCAAATAATGTATTTTGAGTTTTTTTATCCTTTTTTTTCAACAAAAAAATGTGTTAGTATACGATCAACTCACCATTCCTTTAGTTTTAGTACTCCTGAGAAGATCTTTTCACAGGCTACGGATGTCACATCGTGTAGAGAAGTTCACAATAGCCCAAAACTTGATCTGTGTCGGCTCAATAAGCGTCTGCATTCAATTTATCAACCCCTTGTTAACAGAAGTTGAATTTTTAATCACCTGATAACTATAAATAACTAAAATAAAGATTTTATTTACCTTGTTGTTGAAGTTCCAACGACCATTACAAGGAAGCAAGTCTCCACCTCCTCCAAACTTCAATTTTGGTGGCTCCAAAACTCTGCCCTCAACTTGAGTGAATGTAGTGCTAATTCTGATGCCAGTTGAGTTAATCAAGGGATCAGCAACATAATTACTTCTCATTAGTTCCTAAAACAACAAATTATGAACAAATTATTGTTCTATGTATCATTTACTAGTCTTGATTTTCATTATATAGTATGTGAATCTTTTATTAATTAAAGAATTTTAACTTACACCCATCAAGGATTGCATCCTATCTTGTGGCTTCTGTCTGGATATTTCAACAAGTGAAGCTCTTTGTAAATTTGACAAAGCCTTTGTGTACCGTTAAAGAGATATCAGTTCACCCATACCGGTCTCAGATCTAAGATCTTCCAAGAATCTTCTCACCGTCCTCCGCCGTAGATCTCTGGCGCTGATCTCCTTGAGGTTCAACGCCTTTTGAGACGCCGTGAATAGGCAATTTCCATCCGTGTCGACATCTCCGCCGTGGCTCAGCCTCAGTACCACGACCGTCCCAGAAGAAAAAGAATCATTTCCTAGGTGCATCCAGATGACTCCTTTCGCGTGAAGCCTCTGATTTTGTTGTGTAGAGAAATAAATTGAGCGGTTGAAAAAATTACCAAATCGTCTCCTAGATAGCTTCGATTACGATGTGATAAAAAAAACACACTCACCAAATTGGCGGTTGACAAATCATCGCCTGAGATATTCTCTTCGTTTCAACAGTGCCAGAAGATGGAGGTGTGATGGAGAGAGTAATGGAGAAGCGCGAATGAAAAAAGTTGGAGTAAAAAAGACGGAGAGATTTCAAGGAGCGGGAATTGGAAATTTAGGGTTAAAATTTAGGGCAAAAAGTTAGCGGGAAAATAAAACATAAGATGACACTTCGTCGATGACGCGCACATTTTTAAAGTGTCCTCCGTGTTTTTTTTCTTATTTATGACATAAATTTTATGACGCGTAAAATGCGTGTCATCTACCCTTAGAATTTTTCAAATTACGACAGATTTTTAATGACACGCGTTTTTGCGCGTCATAAAAGTAGCGCGCGTCATCGTTTGCGCGTCAAGGAAGGCCCTGTTTCTAGTAGTGTGTTAGGTTTTCTACCTCTCCAAAGCTCATAAACAGTTTTATTTTTGCCCTTAACAATCAAAGTCCTATTTTGGACATAGCAGGCAGTGTTCACTGCTTCTGCCCAAAATATCACAGGTAACTTAGAATCTGCTAGCATTGCTCTAGCAGCCTCAATCAATGTCCTATTTCTCCTTTCAGCAACACCATTTTGCTGTGGAGTTCTAGGAGCACTGAATTGTCTAAGGATTCCCTTTTCCTCACAAAATGAGTTCAAAACATGATTTTTAAACTCAGTGCCATTGTCACTTCTGATTGTCCTGACTTTCAGTTTTGCTTGATTTTCTAAAGATACAATTAGTGTTTTCAACAAATCACCAGTTTCATCTTTTGTTTTTAAGAAAAACACCCATGTATATCTATTGTAATCATCTATTATGACAAAGCAGTATGACCTTTTCCCTATGCTCATCACTCTAGTTGGACCAAACAAATCCATATGCAGAAGTTCTAGAGGTTGAGTGATAGAAGACTCAGTTTTGGGCTTGAAAGAGATCTTGTGTTGCTTACCCTTGAGGCAAGAAACACAGTGTTCAGAACAGTTGAACTGCTTGTTAGGAAGACCCTTAACTAAGCTGAGATTCACTATTCTGTTCATGTTCTTGTAGTTAACATGACATAACCTCCTATGCCACAAATCAGACTCATCCACTAAGGCTTTGGATATAAAGCATGCAATTCCACTGGCTGGAGTGGCAGCAGACAAATCCAAAATATATAGTCCTTCTCTCCTAGGTGCTCTGAGCAACACAAGTTCCTCAGGGATTTTAACACCAGGTTTCAAAACTATGGCCTCTTTCTCAGTAAACATCAAATTCAAATTCTTGTCACACATTTGTGAGACACTAAGTAAATTGAAATTTAATGTGTCAACAAAATTTACCTTGTCAAAGGTAAGCATCCCATTACTGACAGCACCTTGTGCAGTAATGTGTCCTTTTGCACTCCCAAAGGCTACAGGACCTCCATTTATGTTTTTGGGGTTTTCCAATACATGCTTATTTCCTGTCATGTGGCAAGTGCATCCACTGTCAACAACCCATAGGCTCTGTTGGCCTTTATTATGCACCTACACACAAAGGAAATTGATTAATTTCTAAAGGGAACCCAAGCCTTTGAGGTCTTGGGCTTGCCAGAAGCATCATAATACTTGTATTCTTTAAGTACTAAAGTATTTAGTATTGGATCCTCATTCAGCAGGTCATCTTGGTCAATGTTCAAGTGTTCAGGCTGTGTACTTGATTGACATTGCCTGTCAGTTTTGCTAAGCCTTCTCTCAGCAATTTTCCTCTCTCTATATTCCCTATACTTCTTTTGTTTGTTGGTTAAAACCTTTGGCAGCTCACTGGGTGAGATGTAGGTCTGATCAACTCTAGTCACTGGTGAGATTCTAGCATTTAAGTTTGAAAATTTATTGGTTTGGCTAGATCTCTCACTATGGAATGCAGCAGTTGCACTTCCACTTGAGCTAGAAGGAACTTTCGGTTGAGAGTTGTGCTTGTTTTTCACAAAATTTTCTCTAGAGAAGGTCTTGCCTCTAGATGGGTTTCTCCTTTCTTGACCTTCACAAAGGTCGTACTCATCAGTGAACTGAACCCTGGGTCGTTGTCTAGGTGCAGTAACTGATCTGAGTGTTTTGGAGATTTCCGGTTGAACTTCTCTTCCGGTTGAAAATTTTTCCGGTTGAAGTTCAGCCGGAACCCTGTTTGATTTTAAGACTGAAAAACTTCCATTTTTGTTGTTCCCAATTAAATTTTTGTTTGACTTAGTATCAAAATACTTCATTGTGTTACTTCTTACAGGTGAGGTTCTACCTGTAGACTTTTCGGAGTAGAAACATTTTTGGGTTTTAACAAATTTTGACCTTTGCTCAATGGATTGAATTTGCATGTTGCAGCCATGTGCCCTTTTTCACCACAGAAAACACATTCAAACATTTTTCTTTGATAAGTATCTGTGTTTTTGGTTGTCTTTTCATTAATGACCTGGAGGTAAGTAAGCTTACCCATTCTCTCAGTTTCACTTGGTTTTGGCTGCTCAGGTAGTTTTCCTCCAACTTTTGAGTCTTTTGGCTCATAAATAGTTGGTGGTGGAAAAGCAACTTTTGGTTTTAAAACCTTGGATTGGTCAACAGATGCTGATGTGATAGCATCTTTGACTTCACAGTTTGAAGATGATTCAACAGGTTTTGGTTCAGATGAGGAAGATGCATTACTGTCAACAATTAGACTCACACTGCACTCCTTCTGAAGTGCTTGGATTGGAGCAATAACAAGTGAGTATTCCTTGGGTGGTTCAACATTGTTGTACCCAATATCTGTTTTCCCATGCATTGCTCCATTCCAAAGTTTCTCAGCTTTCTTGTTAGCTGTTTGGAATTTGTCACAGGTGAACAAGGCATCTTTTAACTTAATTTCAAGAACATCATTTTCTGCTTTTGCATCTTTTGTTTCTTGTCTTGAAATAGTTAGTTTGTTCAACAAATCCTCTAATTGTGTTTCCAAAATGGAGTTAGTTTGCTTCAAAACATCAAATTCTTTGTTTAAATTTTCAATTTTGGTGATGTATGCAGTTTCAGTTTTCTTAAAGCAATTCTTCAATTCATTCAAATTAGAAATTTCATCAATCAGATCAGTGTTATGTTTCCTGTATTTTGACACTTGTTCTATGCAGGCAGGGCTGCACAGATTTTCCAAAACTTTTTCAGGAATCTCATTTACCTGTTCAGTTGAATCTTCTTTAGCCGTCAAAGCATGGTTGATTGGCTCAAACTCAGTGATAAAGTCATCCCACTCATAGCATTCAATCTGGTTAGCTACAGCTGCCACCACATTTTGATTTCCAAGTGGTTTTGGTTGAGTTGGCTGCTGGTTGCTGTTGTTGTTGTTGTGTTGACTGCTGCTGTTGTTGCTTCCATGATTTGATCTCTGTTGGACATTGTTGTTATTGTTCTGTCCATCTCTCCATGGCTGCTTGCATTCCCTGGCAAAATGGCCAAGTTGGTGACAATTATAACATTTAGCTTTAGATTTATCCAACCCAATTGATGATCCCTTTGACCCTTTATAAGTTCTTCCAGTTCTTTTATAAAATCTTTGAGCCCTTACAGAAACCATAGCTAATTGAGTTAAAATGTCCATCTCTTCTAGATCATCTGCCCCTATGCATTCCAAGTCTTCACGTGTGAAGCCTTAAGATGAGTCAGTTGCCATATAGGCAGAGTGAGAGTTGTCAAACAGTGTTGAAGAACTCTCTGAGCCTCTAGGTGACTCAATGAAACTGACTGAGGGTGAGTGATATTGAGATGAATTTGAAATCTTTTGAAAATCAGTTGTAACCAAAGCAGTGGTTTGCAACTGTGGTGATGCTTCAGGAAAGTTGTTCTGCTTAAAATTAAGCTCCATTTCATAAGCTCTAAGGACTCCGTGGAATTCACTTAGTTTAAGCTTTTTGAGGTCCTTGCACTCCCTAATGTGTCACACCCCAACCGACTGCGGAATTTACGTCGGGGCATGATGATTGTCCAAATGCTCATGACACTAATTAAAGTTTCAATACTTAATCATTACCAAATTCCAAGTCTTACAATATATTCAAATACACATAACATAACATAACATACTGATAGAGTTTGATTTATTTAATCTAGGTCCAAAGCATCCTAGATGTAGCATCAAGTATAGTTCACACTGCATGTCCTGAAACATGTATAAAAATAGAGAGTGTCAACTAAAAATAGTTGGTGAGTAAACATAAGTTTAGATATATATATATATAATAGTTTGAAAGCGATTCATATGTCAAATGTAGACTCATGCATGTATGAATAAACAAATATTGCATAATCAAACCTTGATGACTAGTGTCCGTAACTCGAAAGTTACGCTTAGCTTGAGTTAGGTTTCAATCACCCGAATGCCAAACCGGTCAAATTCAGGTGGGTTGTCAGTCCAATGGATCCATTATTGTTACCATAGGCTTGTTTGTTAATGATCATGCTAGAATATAGACTTCGAATAGTGACAACATAGTTTAACATATAGCATAGAAATCACATATAGACATAGAATAAGATCGCATAGTTTGAAAAGAAAAGAAATGCGTGCTTGAATAATGTATACATGTTCCATCCCAAAACTTGAAAATGAAAGGGGATTATGAGTACTCACTTGAGGTGGTGAGTGAAATATGAAAAGAGTCCGAGTGATAAGAAGACGACTATCTGTGTCCTAGATTATATGGAGACACTTTAAGTCTAGAGGCATGAATCGAATGTCTAAGTTACCCACTTAAGACTAGTTGGGTCTTGTTCAAATTGGTTAATCCGTTGACCGTTGGTGATATGTATTGGTTTTTGGTTTAGTGTATCAATTGGAGATTTTGGACAGCTTATGAGCTGTGACTTTAAGTGCGCTTTTAAAATATCAAACGTTAACTATAAATTACCAAAATTTACAGATTGTTAGTTTAATGTAATGCAAACATTTTTTTGTTTAATAAGTTTTTTAAGAAAATGCTAATAGATAGCTCGAAACAGCCTCACAAAACAGAAGGTACAGAAACGCGCACCTTTCATGTAGGGACTGTTGTGAGCTGCTCGGTTTGAATTAAAAGGCAAACTATATATCGTTGGAAAGCTAACTCAACGAACTTAATCGTGGAGTCAGAGTTTGTTGAATTTGAGTTTGAAATGATCAAGATATGGCCGGATAAAAGTCTAGCAACGAATCTGTGTTTTCACAGAATTTAAAGTTGAGTAGTTCTCTTTTAAGGTGATTAACCAACAAGCCCTTTTTAATGGGTGTTCTTAGGTATAAATGTGAACGAGTATTTAAGAATATAAATAAGATGTTTTTCTCACAGAGATCAAGCAAGGAGAAGGTAGTGAGGATGACGGTTGAGCTTAGATCAACACTTGAAGCCTTGAGGAGTTCTTGAGATTTTCTGACAGAAAGTTGGGTCAACTTTGGAGGATGATTCTGGACAATTTAGGAAACCAAATGGTACAGATTTTAAGTCTAAAATGAAGTACATTGAAAGAGGAAGATATAGGAAAAAGAATCAGCTCAAACTGATCTCGTTTGGTACCTCAAATGTGCCACGAAAAACAAGGTCGCACAGCAGCGAGATTCTGGAGCAGTCGTCGTTCAAAGTGGTCTAGAGGGCTGAGTTTTTATCGAAATTGAGTGAGGTCAGTTGGCATTTTTAGAGAACTCAAAGGGGAAGATTTCTGGACAAGAATGGAAGGATTTGGACGATTTATGAGGGAGATATGGGTTGTAGAAGTGGCTGTAACGAATCTGGTAGATTTTAGGTATAGGTGTGAGAAAACAAGTGCATTAGCTTTGGTATTTATACAAGAAATTTAGTCTTGGATGACTAACTTGAGGAAAGCTAGAGGATTACTTTAATCCATCTTGGGGACTACCAAAGGATTACTTTAGTCCTACATGGGGACTACCAAAGGATTACTTTAATCCTACATGGGGACTACCAAAGGATTACTTTAGTCATGTGGGTGGTCTATTGGTATATTATAAACGAGAGATAAAATAACGGGTGTCAATTTGATATTCGTTACTAGTTAATGACCATGTTTGTAGCTAGGTTATAACAAACGGACATATGGAACATTAATGTTTCAACCTCGACCGGAACGAAGTCCGTCTGAACCTTTCCGTTTAAACTTCGGCCGGATCGATGTTTCGTGAGAATAATAATGATATAAGTCACATATTTATAAAAGAGTAAAATGTTTTAACTTTTATAAATTTTATTATTGATCCATCATTAATGTATAGTTTTAGAGTTATCCAATAATATCACCACTGGTCCCGTTTTGGGTTGACTCGGCTATGATCATGACACGTATAAATGTATGTATATGTATAAAATGAAACAAGGATAATCATAGAATATATTCATGATTTTTGCTTGAATATAGATTGAAATTACATGGATAACTGAAACGGGTCGGGTTACAAATATGAAAAATAGATGGATGTCACAGTCTCCCCTACTTTAGGGAATTTCGTCCCGAAATTTATTGAGAGGAGGCTGGTGCAAAAAGGTGTGGGTACTTGGTTTTCATTTGGTCTTCGCGTTCCCAAGTGAATTCCGGTCCACGCTTGGAATCCCAACGAACCTTGACAATAGGTATGTGACTACGCTTGAGTTGTTTCACCTCACGGTCCATGATTTCAACTGGTTTTTCTACAAAATGCATAGATTCATCGACGTGTACCTCATCGAGAGGAATATGGAGGTTTTCATCGGCTAAGCATTTCCGAAGATTTGACACGTGAAAGGTTGGATGAACATTGCTGAGTTCCGAAGGTAGTTCGAGCTTGTAAGCTACTTTCCCAATCCTTTTAAGGATTTTGAATGGGCCAACGTAACGAGGTGCTAACTTTCCTTTCTTTCCAAATCGGACGACTCCCTTCCAAGGGGATACCTTAAGGAGTACTAAGTCGCCGACTTTGAATTCTAGGGGTTTGCGTCGTTTATCAGCGTAGCTCTTTTGCCGACTCCTAGCAGCGAGTAGATTATCACGGATTTGAATGATTTTGTCGGTAGTTTCTTGAATTAACTCGGGACCAGTGATTTGGGCTTCACCAATCTCATTCCAACAAATAGGTGAGCGACACTTTCGACCGTAGAGTGCTTCGAACGGTGCCATGCCGATACTTGTATGGTAGCTGTTATTATAAGAGAACTCGATCAAAGGTAAGTGCGAATCCCAATTGCCACCAAAATCGAGGACACATGATCTAAGCATATCCTCGAGTGTCTGGATAGTTCGTTCAGATTGACCATCGGTTTGAGGATGATAAGCGGTGCTAAGGTCAAGACGAGTACCGAAAGCTGATTGAAGAGATTTCCAAAAGCGGGAGATGAAACGACCATCACGATCGGAGATAATGCTCAAAGGCACACCGTGACGACAAGCAATTTCTTTGATATAGATTCGAGATAGTTTCCCAACTCGATACTTTTCTCGAATAGGAATGAAATGAGCTGATTTGGTCAACCGGTCAATGATTACCCAAATGCTATCGTGTCCATCTGAAGTGCGAGGAAGTTTAGTGATGAAATCCATGGCTATGTGTCACACCCCCAATTTCCACCTAACGGAGTTTAACCGCGTGAGGGTATGATCCAGACCAGGATCCCAGACTTTAGTTACAAACAAACAGCAGCAGAGTATAAATTAAGTAAATAAAGAGCAGTTTTTACAGACCCAAAATGAATTTACGGTTCAGCGGAAGCATAAAACGAGTTACAGATATAGTTTACAAATGTTTAATTCATCTGATTGGAAATATAGATTTCAATACAAAAGTTAACGTTTAGTACTGCCGCTGCCAGTGCCTTCGGTGATCCTCCTAGCGACCTGAAAAGCATTCAACAATCAAGTGTCAGCCAAAGCTGGTGAGTTCACTAGGCGGTCTACCCGTTACCAGTAGACCGAAGTTTATGAATAAAGACAGGTACAACACAATCATTATCATAAGATTAGTAAGTTTTCCATATCGTAGGTAGCTAGCCTAAGTTATGCTCATTTGAATTGTTCGCAACCGAAGCTGACAATGTATAGGTATCACCTACGGATTTTGCCTTCCCGTGTCCTGAAAGACCACGGAGGGTAGGATAACATTGGTCCCAGTCCGACCGCCAGTCGGGTTGGCGCATCACGTGCACCGCTGGGCGGGGGTGTCAATCCCCAGTAGTACTACTCAACATCACCTAGCTATTCTATATTAACGGCCCGAATGTAAGGACTTTTTAGTTTATCAATCAATTCAATGATACATATGATATTTGGTCGGAAAAGTTTACTTAGTAAGAAATACCTTACTGTTGCACGTTATCATCCCTGAAAGGGCATAACAACATATAGTAATGAACTCACCTTAGGTTGCTCAGCTTATTCTTCAAATAAACCCGGTTATGATTGTTAACGAGGACCTAATGATCACATTAAGGTCTTAAGTGTTAGGTTGTTTAACTTTAGTTATACCACTAAGACCATAACACTAGCACGTTGGACAATACGACACGACATAACGACACACGTCACCGAAGGTTGATCATTCACAAGTGCTTATATACATCAGGAGTCCAAGCAAGTATTATCATAGTATAGAGTATGCAAGTCGTGGTATATCATTCAAGCAAATTGTACAAGTTTGGATTCTGATCACAGTTTCGCTAGCAGTTTCGCTAGGCAGTTTCGCCGTGTACACGGGCAGCACTTTCGCTAGGCAGTGCCCGGTGACGCAGTTTCGCTAGGCTAGTTTCGCTCGAAACTGTTGGCACAGTTTCGCTAGCCTAGTTTCGCCCGAAACTGGTTTGAACTTTCGTTCAGGGAATTTCGCTCGGTAATTTCGTTCGGTCAGGTTTGGTCAGTTTACCTAGCGACACTATAGTTTCGCTACTTAGTTTCGCTAGAAGGAGATATACATAGTTTCGCTACCTAATTTCGCCTGATGAAGGCACAGTTTCGCTAGTCGCTAGAAAAACCCGTAAATTTGACTAAGAACCTTTCTAACAGCTTCTGTATCACATGCAAATCAATATCTAGCATACCTAAACGTTTACTAACATCATGGGAGCAATTCTAACACCTTAAACACAGATTTTAGTCATCAATTAGCCAAGAACACAATTTCACATAAAGGAACATAATTTGCATGGATCTTCATATTAACATGGAAAGATACAGATTTGATGTTAAGTCTAGCATTCCTAAGTATCATGGCAGTAGCAGAAGTCATTGCATGTGGATTTTAAGCATACTTTTTAGTCAATCATACAAGAAATGCATATAGGTGGTTCATGTGACTCACGGATGATCTCCTATGCTCAAATGGAAGAAGACTTGAGGCTGGAATCTCGGTTTCTCGTGAAGTTCTCTGCTGGCCAGAAGTCACAGGAGAGGGAGAGAGCAGGTGTGTGTGTTTTGTGTGAAGTGAGTAAGAAATGAGAGAGTTGGCTTGGGTTTTCTATATGTAGGGGGCCAGTTTCGCCCGCAATTTCGCTGGCAGTTTCGCCGTACACGCGAAACTGGTCCAGCGGACCAAGGGTTTTAGCTACCGGGCGAAACTGTAGTTTCGCTTGGTAGTTTCGCTGGCTTCTAAAAGGGCAATTTCATTCTAAGTAAGGTAAGCACGTTATCTCGATAAATCACATAATTTCACAAATGAATTAATTAAGCATGTTGCATAACTTCACACAGTGGTAATAAGCAAATAATCATATAACACATATGGTCGGGTTCGGTGATCAACCAAAGGTCGTGGACGTATCCGGTCTAGGTAAGCGTTAGTTAATTAGTTACTACTGGTAGTGTGACCAACGGAGTTTGTCTAACGGGACTAACGGTTTTTAACGGAAAGACTTAACGGAGTTAACTTGGGAAGTTGCGGTTGTCACAGCCTCCCCATGTTAAGGAATTTTCGTCCCGAAAATTAGCTAGTACCTTGGGTTGATGCGGAGGCTTGATTGAACAGGTGAGGATATTTCTTCCGCATTTGGTCTTCTCGTTCCCATGTGAATTCCGGTCCACGTTTCGATTGCCATCTAACTTTGACAATTGGGATCTTGCTTCGCTTCAATGCCTTTTCTTCGCGTCCCATTATCTCAACGGGTTGTTCTACAAATTGGAGTTGCTCGTCAACGTGGAGCTCCTCGAGTGGAACTATTAAAGTGTCATCAGCCAGACACTTCTTCAAGTTGGAAACGTGAAACACGTTGTGTACTCCATCCAGTTCGGGTGGCAAGTCCAGACGATACGCCACCGTTCCAATCTTCTCGGTTATTGGGAAAGGTCCTATGTAGCGAGGGTTTAACTTCCCGCGCTTTCCAAAGCGGACCACACCTTTCCAAGGCGAGACTTTTAACAATACACGGTCGCCCACTTCGAATTCTAACGGCCTTCTTCGATTGTCAGCATAACTCTTTTGTCGGTCTCTTGCAGCTTTCATGCGGTCTCTAATTTGCACAATTCTTTCAGTTGTTTCGTACACCATTTCGGGTCCAGTGAGTTGACTATCACCGACTTCAGCCCAACAGACCGGTGATCTACACTTTCGTCCATAGAGAGCCTCAAAAGGAGCGGCTCCAATACTGGAATGGTAGCTGTTATTGTAGGAGAACTCAACCAGTGCCAAGTGAGTTTCCCAGTTCTTTCCAAAATCCATTACACATGCTCGGAGCATATCCTCAAGAGTTTGAATTGTGCGTTCCGTTTGGCCATCTGTCTGCGGATGGTATGCGGTGCTCATATCTAAGCGAGTACCTAGCGCTGATTGCAACGATCTCCAAAAGTGTGAAGCAAATCGGGGGTCTCGATCGGAGATGATAGACGTGGGTACTCCGTGGAGCTTGACGATCTCGTCAATGTAGATTTGTGCTAGCTTATCAGTCTTGTCATTTTCCTTGAGAGCTATGAAATGAGCGGACTTCGTTAGTCTATCCACAATGACCCAAATCATGTCGTTCCCACGAGGTGTACGGGGCAGTCCCGTGATGAAATCCATGGATATTTCCTCCCATTTCCACTCAGGAATTTTCGGTTGCTGCAATAATCCTGGGGGCTTTTGATGTTCTGCTTTGACCTTTGAGCATGTTAAGCACTTACTGACGTATGTAGCGATGTCGGCTTTCATCTTTGGCCACCAGTATAACCCTTTCAGATCTTGGTACATTTTATCCGAACCGGGATGGACCGAATATCGAGACTTGTGAGCTTCGTCCATCACCAGCTCTCGAAGATTTCCGTGAAGAGGTACCCAAATACGATCTTTGTAGTAGCGGAGTCCATCTGACTTAACCTCCGAAGTTCCATCTATGCCTTTTAAGGATTCTGTCTCAAAATTTTCTTCTTTCAAGGCCTCTTTCTGGGCATCCCGAATTCTATCCGGTAACCCAGCATGGATCGTGAGTTGTAGAGCTCGAACCCTTCTAGGTTTTGCATGTTCTTTCCTGCTCAAAGCGTCGGCCACAACGTTGGCCTTGCCTGGGTGATACTTTATCGCCAAGTCGTAGTCGTTAAGCACCTCGATCCACCTACGCTGTCTCATGTTGAGATCTTTCTGTCCCATTATATGTTGGAGGCTTTTGTGATCAGTGAATATCGTGCATTTGGTACCATACAGGTAGTGCCTCCAAAACTTTAAGGCGAATACAACAGCTCCTAACTCCAGATCATGGGTCGTGTAATTCTGTTCGTGAGACTTCAACTGTCTTGACCCGTAAGCAATGACCTTACCCCTTTGCATTAAAACACATCCAAGTCCTTGAAGAGAAGCATCACAATAGACTTCGAAGTCGTCAACACCATCGGGTAGAGATAATACAGGCGCGGTACAAAGTTTTTCCTTCAATGTCTGAAAAGCTGTCTCTTCTTTCTCACCCCATCGGTACTGAACACCTTTATGCGTAAGAGCGGTTAGCGGTTGGGCTATCTGAGAGAATCCCTGGATGAAACGACGGTAGTAACCCGCTAACCCTAGAAATTGCCGAATTTCCGTTGGTGCTCGTGGTGTAGACCAATTCTTGATCGCTTCTACCTTGGATGGGTCAACATGAATACCCTGCTCGTTGACGATATGGCCTAGAAATTGAACTTCTCGGATCCAAAAATCACATTTGGAGAACTTGGCGTAGAGTTGCTCCTTCTTTAACAATTCTAATATAATCCGTAGATGTTGCTCGTGCTCTTCCTTTGTCCTCGAATAAACGAGTATGTCGTCGATGAAAACAATTACGAACTGATCAAGGTAAGGTTTGCACACGCGGTTCATGAGGTCCATGAACACCGCCGGTGCGTTCGTTAAGCCGAAGGGCATGACTAAGAATTCGTAGTGACCGTAACGCGTTCTGAAAGCCGTCTTTGAAATGTCCTCCTCGCGGACTCTGAGTTGATGATACCCGGACCTTAGGTCAATTTTTGAGAAGTAGCTGGATCCTTGCAGTTGGTCAAAGAGGTCGTCGATCCGAGGAAGAGGATATCGGTTCTTGATAGTGACTTTGTTGAGCTCGCGGTAATCTATGCACATCCTGAACGTCCCATCTTTCTTCTTGACGAATAGAACTGGCGCGCCCCATGGCGATGAGCTAGGCCTGATAAAACCTTTATCTAGCAGTTCTTGCAGTTGAGTGGATAACTCGTGTAGTTCGTTCACCGCCAGACGATACGGAGCTCGGGCAACCGGAGCTGCACCGGGAACAAGATCGATTCCGAACTCGACTTGTCTATGCGGAGGCAGACCAGGTAATTCTTCCGGGAATACATCGGGAAAATCGCGAACTATCGGAAAATCTTCAATTTTCTTTGCTGCGAGGCTTTGATCCGTAACCGTTGCCAGAATGGCCACGTGCCCTTTCCGAAGGTACTTCTGTGCCTTGAGGTATGATATAATTCCAGTGACCGTGCCTCCCTTTTCACCCTGAATCGAGAGTACTTCTTCGTTTGCGATGGGTATGCGTATGAGTTTCTCTTGGCAAATGAGTTCGGCGCGTTGCGAGGACAACCAATCCATACCAATTATCACGTCAAAACTACCGATTGTGAAAGGCATCAAATCTATGTTGAACTTATGACCTGAGAGTTCTAGGGTACAATCCTTGACTATGTGCGTTGCATCAATAAGTTTACCGTTAGCTAATTCGACAGTGTACTTAGCTCCTAGGGTTTCTGTCTTGGCCTTTATCATTTTGCAGAACTTAGTCGAAATGAAACTTTTCTCGGCACCCGAATCAAATAAAACATTCGCAAAATAATTGTTGAGGAGGAACTTACCGGTAATCACATTGGCGTCATCTCTTGCTTCGCCGGTACCCATGACGAATGCTCGTCCGCGGCCACCATTTCCATTATCACCACCATTGTTGTTATTGTTGTTGTTGTTGTGGCGGTCGTTGTTGTGATCGTTCCCACCTCTTTTTAGCTGGGGGCAGTCTTTCTTCAAGTGCCCAGGTTTCCCGCATTCGTAACAACCACGGGGGCCTTCAGGATTCTGCCTCGCCCGGTTGGGTAGTTCACCCCGACAGTTCTTGGCAAGGTGCCCTGCTTTTCCACATCTCTCACAGACTGGTCGGCCACATTCACCAGGGTGGTGCTTGCTACACTTGTTGCAGTAGGGTAACTTTCCTTTATACCCACTAGCGCCTTGCCCGCTGCTACCTTGTCGGTTTTGGTTGTTGCCACCGCCACCATTGTTACCGTAACCCCCTTTGGAGTTATCAAACTTCCTGTTCTGATTCTGAGAGTTTGAAGACCTCCCAGTGTTGTTGCCAGAATTTGTGAGGTGACTTGGCTCCTCGTCTCTCTGCCTCTTCCCGTCTAGGGCAGCCTTTGGGGTCTTTCTGGGTGGCAAAGTTCCTTGAGCCACTGCCTGATCAGTTAGTTTGTGCGCCAGTCGGATGGCCTGTCGCACATAAGTGGGATTAGATGAGGTCACCATGCCTTTAATCTGAGGTACCAGTCCTTCCACATACAACTCGATTCGCTTGAACTCTGCATCCACCATTGTCGGACAGAGTCGGGCATATGCTTGAAAACGGTCGGTATACTCCTCTATCTCAGAACCTTCCATTTTGGAGTTTCCAAATTCCACTTCCATCCTTCTGACTTGATCACGAGGACAATACTCCTCCATGATCGCTTCTCGGAATTCTTGCCATGTCATTGCGTTTGCTTCGTTCAATCCCAAAATCTGAATCTGAGCATTCCACCATGTCAATGCGGAATCCTCAAGTGTGCCTGTAGCATACTTCACCTTATCCCCATCTGGGCAGTTACACATTAGAAATACCTTTTCTGACTTTTCAATCCATCTAAGTAGACCCACAGCACCTTCGTTACCCTTGAACACTATTGGCTTACAATCCATAAAGGCTTTGAATGTGCATTGAGGCGGTTGACCTTGAAAGTGTTGCTGAGCGGCTGCTAAGGCGGCTGCGACTCCCTGATTGATCATGTTCTGAACCTGTGCAGCTGTGAAGGTTCCTTGGTTGGTTTCGGGTTCTCTCCGCGGAGGCATGATTTCTAGCAAATCAATGCAAAGCTTCCAAAGGTTAGTATCCCAAATACTAGAAGGTTGTTAAGTTCCGTTAAGTGTTACATATTCACATTAAGGCAGTCATTTACATGATTAGTGGAGAGAAAAATTTCACCCAAAATTTGCAGGTTTTAATACCGTCACAGGACAAGAATTTTAAGTGAGGATCATCTTCAGCACGCGGGGCAGTACTTTGCAGAACGGGTTGTAACCAAAGTTTTTCAAAAACAGTTACAGTTCAGAAATTTTACTCTTTTAAAATGTTCTGGTTCGCTGTAACCAAGAGCTCTGATACCAATCTGTCACACCCCCAATTTCCACCTAACGGAGTTTAACCGCGTGAGGGTATGATCCAGACCAGGATCCCAGACTTTAGTTACAAACAAACAGCAGCAGAGTATAAATTAAGTAAATAAAGAGCAGTTTTTACAGACCCAAAATGAATTTACGGTTCAGCGGAAGCATAAAACGAGTTACAGATATAGTTTACAAATGTTTAATTCATCTGATTGGAAATATAGATTTCAATACAAAAGTTAACGTTTAGTACTGCCGCTGCCAGTGCCTTCGGTGATCCTCCTAGCGACCTGAAAAGCATTCAACAATCAAGTGTCAGCCAAAGCTGGTGAGTTCACTAGGCGGTCTACCCGTTACCAGTAGACCGAAGTTTATGAATAAAGACAGGTACAACACAATCATTATCATAAGATTAGTAAGTTTTCCATATCGTAGGTAGCTAGCCTAAGTTATGCTCATTTGAATTGTTCGCAACCGAAGCTGACAATGTATAGGTATCACCTACGGATTTTGCCTTCCCGTGTCCTGAAAGACCACGGAGGGTAGGATAACATTGGTCCCAGTCCGACCGCCAGTCGGGTTGGCGCATCACGTGCACCGCTGGGCGGGGGTGTCAATCCCCAGTAGTACTACTCAACATCACCTAGCTATTCTATATTAACGGCCCGAATGTAAGGACTTTTTAGTTTATCAATCAATTCAATGATACATATGATATTTGGTCGGAAAAGTTTACTTAGTAAGAAATACCTTACTGTTGCACGTTATCATCCCTGAAAGGGCATAACAACATATAGTAATGAACTCACCTTAGGTTGCTCAGCTTATTCTTCAAATAAACCCGGTTATGATTGTTAACGAGGACCTAATGATCACATTAAGGTCTTAAGTGTTAGGTTGTTTAACTTTAGTTATACCACTAAGACCATAACACTAGCACGTTGGACAATACGACACGACATAACGACACACGTCACCGAAGGTTGATCATTCACAAGTGCTTATATACATCAGGAGTCCAAGCAAGTATTATCATAGTATAGAGTATGCAAGTCGTGGTATATCATTCAAGCAAATTGTACAAGTTTGGATTCTGATCACAGTTTCGCTAGCAGTTTCGCTAGGCAGTTTCGCCGTGTACACGGGCAGCACTTTCGCTAGGCAGTGCCCGGTGACGCAGTTTCGCTAGGCTAGTTTCGCTCGAAACTGTTGGCACAGTTTCGCTAGCCTAGTTTCGCCCGAAACTGGTTTGAACTTTCGTTCAGGGAATTTCGCTCGGTAATTTCGTTCGGTCAGGTTTGGTCAGTTTACCTAGCGACACTATAGTTTCGCTACTTAGTTTCGCTAGAAGGAGATATACATAGTTTCGCTACCTAATTTCGCCTGATGAAGGCACAGTTTCGCTAGTCGCTAGAAAAACCCGTAAATTTGACTAAGAACCTTTCTAACAGCTTCTGTATCACATGCAAATCAATATCTAGCATACCTAAACGTTTACTAACATCATGGGAGCAATTCTAACACCTTAAACACAGATTTTAGTCATCAATTAGCCAAGAACACAATTTCACATAAAGGAACATAATTTGCATGGATCTTCATATTAACATGGAAAGATACAGATTTGATGTTAAGTCTAGCATTCCTAAGTATCATGGCAGTAGCAGAAGTCATTGCATGTGGATTTTAAGCATACTTTTTAGTCAATCATACAAGAAATGCATATAGGTGGTTCATGTGACTCACGGATGATCTCCTATGCTCAAATGGAAGAAGACTTGAGGCTGGAATCTCGGTTTCTCGTGAAGTTCTCTGCTGGCCAGAAGTCACAGGAGAGGGAGAGAGCAGGTGTGTGTGTTTTGTGTGAAGTGAGTAAGAAATGAGAGAGTTGGCTTGGGTTTTCTATATGTAGGGGGCCAGTTTCGCCCGCAATTTCGCTGGCAGTTTCGCCGTACACGCGAAACTGGTCCAGCGGACCAAGGGTTTTAGCTACCGGGCGAAACTGTAGTTTCGCTTGGTAGTTTCGCTGGCTTCTAAAAGGGCAATTTCATTCTAAGTAAGGTAAGCACGTTATCTCGATAAATCACATAATTTCACAAATGAATTAATTAAGCATGTTGCATAACTTCACACAGTGGTAATAAGCAAATAATCATATAACACATATGGTCGGGTTCGGTGATCAACCAAAGGTCGTGGACGTATCCGGTCTAGGTAAGCGTTAGTTAATTAGTTACTACTGGTAGTGTGACCAACGGAGTTTGTCTAACGGGACTAACGGTTTTTAACGGAAAGACTTAACGGAGTTAACTTGGGAAGTTGCGGTTGTCACACTATGTTTTCCCACTTCCACTCCGGAATCTCTGGTTGCTCAAGCAAGCCAGAAGGTCGTTGATGTTCGGCTTTGACCTTGGAGCAAGTGAGACATTTAGCCACGAAGATGGCAATGTCCTTTTTCATGCCCGGCCACCAATAGTGACAACGAAGATCCTGATACATTTTGTCTGCACCGGGATGAATAGAATAGCGGGACTTATGAGCTTCGCTCATGATGAAAGTACGAAGATCGCTGCGATTAGGGATCCAAAGACGATTTAAGAAATATAGAAGACCATTAGGTTTGGTTTCCAATTGAATTTCAGCACCACATGACATTTCTTCATACATGTTACCCTCGGTGACAGAGGCATGTTGTGCCTTAAAGATACGCATCTGAATATCGGTTCGAATATGAATGCTTTGAAGTAGAATAGGCTTGACGTGGTCTTTTCGACTAAGAGCGTCGGCTACAACATTTGCTCTGCCAGGATGGTAGCGAATTTCACAGTCGTAGTCGTTTAATAGTTCGACCCATCTTCGTTGTCTCATGTTGAGTTCCTTTTGGTCGAAGATGTGTTGGAGGCTCTTGTGGTCAGTGAAAATCACACATTTTGTACCGTATAGGTAATGCCTCCAAATTGTCAAAGAAAAAACGACCGCACCAAGCTCGAGATCGTGCGTCGTGTAGTTCTTCTCGTGGATTTTGAGTTGCCTTGATGCATAAGCGATAACCTTGCCTCGTTGCATGAGGACGCAACCAAGACCTTGGTTGGATGCATCGCAATAGACGACAAAATCGTCGTTACCATCGGGAAGAGTTAGGATAGGAGCATCGCATAACATTTGCTTAAGTGTCTGGAATGCTTGCTCTTGCTTAGCACCCCATTCGAAGGGTTTGCCTTTATGAGTTAAAGCAGTGAGTGGTAAGGCAATCCTGGAGAAATTAGAAATGAAACGCCGGTAGTAGCCTGCTAGACCAAGAAAAGAACGAATTTCGGTAGGAGTAGTAGGAACACTCCAATTTTTAATGGCTTCGATTTTAGCAGGATCTACATGGATACCCTTGTCATTGACGATATGTCCCAAAAATTGAACTTCCTTAAGCCAAAATTCACATTTCGAGAATTTAGCGTACAGTTGTTCTTGCTTTAAGAGTTCCAAAATTAGACGTAGGTGTTGCTCGTGATCAGAATTTGATTTGGAGTAAATTAAGATGTCGTCAATGAAGACAATCACAAATTTATCCAAATAGGGCTTGCAAACGCGATTCATCAGATCCATGAACACTGCAGGTGCGTTTGTTAAGCCGAAAGGCATAACCGTGAACTCGAAGTGACCATACCTTGTACGAAAGGCAGTCTTTGGAATATCATCATCATGAACTCGAAGTTGATGATATCCAGAACGTAGATCGATTTTTGAGAAACAACTGGCGCCTTGGAGTTGATCAAAGAGATCGTCGATTCTTGGTAGAGGGTATCGATTCTTGATGGTAAGTTTGTTAAGCTCACGATAGTCGATGCACATTCGAAATGATCCATCCTTCTTCTTTACGAATAGAACAGGTGCTCCCCACGGTGAGGAACTTGGACGAATAAAGCCTTTTTCAGAAAGCTCTTGGAGCTGATTAGACAACTCTTGCATTTCAGAAGGTGCGAGACGATATGGAGACTTAGCCACAGGAGTTGCTCCAGGAACAAGATCAATGCGGAAATCAATTTGACGAATAGGAGGAAGGCCGGATACATCTTCAGGAAAGACTTCAGGAAAATCCCGAACGATGGGAATGTCTTGTATCTTCTTCTCCTTAGCATCTGTCTCCACAATATGAGCCAAGAATGCCACGTAGTTCTTGCGTAAGTACTTTCGGGCTTTGGTGCATGACATGAGTTTGAGTCCTTTAGATGGTGTTTCACCGTAGATAACCAAAACCTGACCATCTGTGCGAGGAATTTGAATAGCCTTCTCGAAACAGGCGATTTCGGCATGATTTTGAGTTAGCCAATCCATGCCTACTATGATATCAAAGCTACCCAGTTGCATGGGTATGAGGTCGATGGAGAGATTGTGCTCATTAAAGTTAAGTGTGCAGTTGGGAATAATAGAGTCAATGGTGATGGGTTTTCCATCCGCCACTTCAACCGTGTAAGGTTTCTCTAGTTTGGTTCGAGCGGTAGCAAGTAAGGGTTCGAATTCAATAGAAACAAAACTCTTATCGGCACCAGTATCAAATAAAATTGAGGCATAACGGTTATTAACAAGGAACGTACCGTTAACCACTTCATTGTTGGCTTGAGCTTGATTAGCATTGATGTTAAATGCACGACCACGTGCACCCTGGTTAATTGGGTTGGCTTGAGCATTGTTCACAATGGTCAACATGGGACATGCATTGCGGAAATGCGTTGGGTCACCACATTGGAAGCAAGCAGGCCTATAGGGTGGTGGAGGAGCATTGGTGAGAGCAGCGGGTCGAACAAAGGGTTGTTGAGCTCGAGGTCGAATGGGTTGTCTACAAACATTGATGGAATGGCCCATACGACCACAATTTTGGCACCGGCGACACGGGGTAGTCGCAGGGTGATGGTATTGGCAGGAGTTACACTGGGGAAAGGGTCCAGTGTAAGGCTTCTTGATGGGTTGAGTTGTAGGGGCAACTTGGGCTATGGGTGTGGCTGGTGTGATGATAGCATAGTTGCGGTTGTTAGCTTTCCGCTTCTTCTTGTTAACAGCAGATGACTCGGCCTTAACATCTTTGGGTTGATCGGTCGAGGATTTGCCGGTTGATTTCTTTTCACCCTTCCTAGTTAAAGTCCCTGCCCTAACATGATTATCAGTCAGTGTCGCAGCCAAGTGTTTCACTTCCTGCAGAGTCTCGAGCTTACTACCCCACATTGTGTCTTGAAACAACATGGGTAACCCAATAATGTATCTTTCGATGGCTAGGGAGGGAGTCTCGACGAAACGAGGGATCAACATGGAAAGTTCATCAAATCGGTCATTGAAGGCCTGGTTTTCCCCACTGTTTTGCCTGAGAGCCCAGAACTCTTCTTCCAACGCTCGAAGTTCGCTACGAGGGCAGAACTTCCGAATCATTAGTTCTTTCACTTCGTTCCAAGGTAGGGCTAATGCAGTCTCTGTCCCTCGGGTACGCTTCTCGCCATTCCACCATGAGAGTGCCTTTTCGAGGAAGACGCTGGTGGCATGACGAACTTTCAATTCCTCGGGACAGTCACTGTTAATGAAGGTGTTTTCCATGCCTTCGAACCACTGAAGTAGCTTGGTGGCACCCGCAGACCCACTGAACTTGGGCGGATTGCAGGCATTGAAGTGTTTGAAAGTGCATTTGGAAGTATTTGCACCATTTTGGTTTCCCGGATTAGTATTGAGGTTCTGTTGGATTTGAACCATCATCTCTGGGATGACCTTAGCCATTTGCTTGGCTATTTGGGCAGCCATCTTGCGTCCCGAATTTCCAGAACGGCGCCCGTTGAAATGAATAGACATGCTGAATTGAAGTGAAAGAGAATGTGAGTCCAAGGATTCAAAAGGATTGATAGATACTAAACACGTGAGGGATGTATGAAAATCATGAAAATTAGATTGAAAACATTGTAAATCGATCTGTATAAATCACAAGAATAACGTAGGGTTTGTATTAGGAATGAAATATGAAACGAAAAAAATAAATTTCGTTGAATTGTGAAATAATCAAAGCATTGAATGGTAATCATTAAACTGATCACCTTGACTTATCAAAGTTATTTTAGTTCATGTGACGTTTGGTATGACATGCTTTGGCCTAATAGGTAAGACACTCTCACCAAGAGTCCCCAGATCGGCGCACAGGCCCGACGGTTGACATGGGTTTATACGAAACACCTTTCTTAGACAGAAAACCCGGCTACCGATGTCCACCCTTCCAGTTACTACATGTCCGTTACTTAGAACTTAAACTTTGAGGAGATTGAAAATTGAAAAGTAAATAGAATAATGAAAGTTCAATTGTGGCATAAAGTGATGGTGTGGATGTGTGTGTTATGAAAAGAGTTGGAGCTTGAATCGAATAAGGTGAATAAGTAGCATATATATGGACATATAGTAATATGTAATAAGCATGCAAGACATGAGATACTCATGTTTGGACACCTAAAGCCATATTCTAGGTCACCATTTCTAATAACCTAATTCCCTATAGCCACGGCTCTGATACCAATCTGTCACACCCCAACCGACTGCGGAATTTACGTCGGGGCATGATGATTGTCCAAATGCTCATGACACTAATTAAAGTTTCAATACTTAATCATTACCAAATTCCAAGTCTTACAATATATTCAAATACACATAACATAACATAACATAACATACTGATAGAGTTTGATTTATTTAATCTAGGTCCAAAGCATCCTAGATGTAGCATCAAGTATAGTTCACACTGCATGTCCTGAAACATGTATAAAAATAGAGAGTGTCAACTAAAAATAGTTGGTGAGTAAACATAAGTTTAGATACATATATATATAATAGTTTGAAAGCGATTCATATGTCAAATGTAGACTCATGCATGTATGAATAAACAAATATTGCATAATCAAACCTTGATGACTAGTGTCCGTAACTCGAAAGTTACGCTTAGCTTGAGTTAGGTTTCAATCACCCGAATGCCAAACCGGTCAAATTCAGGTGGGTTGTCAGTCCAATGGATCCATTATTGTTACCATAGGCTTGTTTGTTAATGATCATGCTAGAATATAGACTTCGAATAGTGACAACATAGTTTAACATATAGCATAGAAATCACATATAGACATAGAATAAGATCGCATAGTTTGAAAAGAAAAGAAATGCGTGCTTGAATAATGTATACATGTTCCATCCCAAAACTTGAAAATGAAAGGGGATTATGAGTACTCACTTGAGGTGGTGAGTGAAATATGAAAAGAGTCCGAGTGATAAGAAGACGACTATCTGTGTCCTAGATTATATGGAGACACTTTAAGTCTAGAGGCATGAATCGAATGTCTAAGTTACCCACTTAAGACTAGTTGGGTCTTGTTAAAATTGGTTAATCCGTTGACCGTTGGTGATATGTATTGGTTTTTGGTTTAGTGTATCAATTGGAGATTTTGGACAGCTTATGAGCTGTGACTTTAAGTGCGCTTTTAAAATATCAAACGTTAACTATAAATTACCAAAATTTACAGATTGTTAGTTTAATGTAATGCAAACATTTTTTTGTTTAATAAGTTTTTTGAGAAAATGCTAATAGATAGCTCGAAACAGCCTCACAAAACAGAAGGTACAGAAACGCGCACCTTTCATGTAGGGACTGTTGTGAGCTGCTCGGTTTGAATTAAAAGGCAAACTATATATCGTTGGAAAGCTAACTCAACGAACTTAATCGTGGAGTCAGAGTTTGTTGAATTTGAGTTTGAAATGACCAAGATATGGCCGGATAAAAGTCTAGCAACGAATCTGTGTTTTCACAGAATTTAAAGTTGAGTAGTTCTCTTTTAAGGTGATTAACCAACAAGCCCTTTTTAATGGGTGTTCTTAGGTATAAATGTGAACGAGTATTTAAGAATATAAATAAGATGTTTTTCTCACAGAGATCAAGCAAGGAGAAGGTAGTGAGGATGACGGTTGAGCTTAGATCAACACTTGAAGCCTTGAGGAGTTCTTGAGATTTTCTGACAGAAAGTTGGGTCAACTTTGGAGGATGATTCTGGACAATTTAGGAAACCAAATGGTACAGATTTTAAGTCTAAAATGAAGTACATTGAAAGAGGAAGATATAGGAAAAAGAATCAGCTCAAACTGATCTCGTTTGGTACCTCAAATGTGCCACGAAAAACAAGGTCGCACAGCAGCGAGATTCTGGAGCAGTCGTCGTTCAAAGTGGTCTAGAGGGCTGAGTTTTTATCGAAATTGAGTGAGGTCAGTTGGCATTTTTAGAGAACTCAAAGGGGAAGATTTCTGGACAAGAATGGAAGGATTTGGACGATTTATGAGGGAGATATGGGTTGTAGAAGTGGCTGTAACGAATCTGGTAGATTTTAGGTATAGGTGTGAGAAAACAAGTGCATTAGCTTTGGTATTTATACAAGAAATTTAGTCTTGGATGACTAACTTGAGGAAAGCTAGAGGATTACTTTAATCCATCTTGGGGACTACCAAAGGATTACTTTAGTCCTACATGGGGACTACCAAAGGATTACTTTAATCCTACATGGGGACTACCAAAGGATTACTTTAGTCATGTGGGTGGTCTATTGGTATATTATAAACGAGAGATAAAATAACGGGTGTCAATTTGATATTCGTTACTAGTTAATGACCATGTTTGTAGCTAGGTTATAACAAACGGACATATGGAACATTAATGTTTCAACCTCGACCGGAACGAAGTCCGTCTGAACCTTTCCGTTTAAACTTCGGCCGGATCGATGTTTCGTGAGAATAATAATGATATAAGTCACATATTTATAAAAGAGTAAAATGTTTTAACTTTTATAAATTTTATTATTGATCCATCATTAATGTATAGTTTTAGAGTTATCCAATAATATCACCACTGGTCTCGTTTTGGGTTGACTCGGCTATGATCATGACACGTATAAATGTATGTATATGTATAAAATGAAACAAGGATAATCATAGAATATATTCATGATTTTTGCTTGAATATAGATTGAAATTACATGGATAACTGAAACGGGTCGGGTTACAAATATGAAAAATAGATGGATGTCACATAATGCTGACTGTGTAGACAGTCCACGCTGGAGGTAAGGATCTCAAGAACTTCCTGTTGGCATCAGCCTGTTCAGTTTTTACTTCTACCTTTTGCAATTCATCAAGAAGTGAAACAAATCTAAGGTATTGGTTGGTCATAGATTCACCAGTTTTGTAAGTAAAGTTTTCATATCTTTGTTTCAAAACATCTTTCTTGTTTTCCTTAACTTCACTAGACCCTTCATACATCTCACTAAGAGCATTCCACAAGCCATGTGCTGTCTTATATCCCTTGAACCCTACCAGTATAGAGTTGGGTAATGCAGCCTGGAGAGTCCAGTAGGCCTTGTGATCATATTCAAGCTCAGTATAATCAGCTTCAACATATTTGTCTAGTGGTTTTGGTATTTGCACTTGGGCATCATCAGCAGATTGAACAGTTGGATTGTAAGGACCCACAGTCAACCTGTTCCAAATGCGTCTGTCTAGGCTTCTAACAAAACATTCCATCCTGAGTTTCCAAGTATCAAAGTCATCAGGAGTGAAAATTAGTGGTTTGTTAGAGCTACCATTAAGTGAACCAAGAGTTAAGTCAGTCATTGTGAAAAACAGTTTTGTAAAACAGAAAAAGCTTGTAGAAATCAAGTAAGCAAGTAAAGTATCAACTTTGAAGCACTAGAAGTCTTCAAAGTAAAGAGCCAAAGCTCTGATACCAATTGTAGGATCGATATAAGTCAGAGTTAAACTTAAACAAAGCCCTTTACTTGCAAATATAACCCTGCGGAATTAAAGTTATATTTCACTTTTCTTAAATAATGTTGAGTTGTTGTATAATGTAAATGCTTGATTTGCAGAATAGTAGTAACAACAAAGTATCAAATACTCGGCACTATTTGCATTAACTCAAAGCTACACTATTACAAGTGATGACAACTGTTGTGTAAACTGAGAGCTAACAAGCTATATATAGTGCAGATGAGATCAATCACAGCCATTGATCTCATTCGATCTAATCTCGACCGTAAACTAAAAAGTCAAATACAAACTATTAAAAGAATAAACATCGGCAATTGGAATATCTTGCGTGTTTGGAGCAACATACTACTTTAGGAGAGCGGCTTGAATCAGATAGAGAAGCATACGAGAAGCTTTTGCCAGATTGGACTTGCTGAAAAGACATCTCAGGAAAAGTCCGTTTGAACTCATTATCTGGTGGATAATCGAGTTCACCCGGAATATTCGCTAAAAGACAAAACTGCTTCTTCCGCTTGAACTGCCAGTTCCGCTTGAAGTGAGAATTCCGCTTCAACTTCAACTTCAGCCGGAACATAGTAAAATTGGCATTCAGCCGGAAATCTTCCAAGCGTAATATTAGATCAACCGGAAGTTCGAGAATCTTCAACCGGTTCTGAGATTTCAACCGGAATCCTCGATGTTCAACCGGATGCTCGAGACTTCAACCGGAAGTCTGTCGAGTTCAACACCTCAACCGGTACTCATCTCTGTTCGCCCTCAAGTCGCCGGAGTTCGATCTGTTCCTACAGGCTCGCCGGAATATGCCTTCTGGCCGCCGGTCGTAGTCTCAGCCGGTCTTCACTCCTATCTCTGTTTATTTCTCGCCGGAAAAAGAGCTGTGAGCCGCTGGTTTCTGGTTCTACATCGACGGTCAACATAGAAGAAAGGGAATCTGGTACGTCTGTTCAAAGTGTGCAGCGCTCTTTTGTTTAGGGCTTGTTTCTTTAATGAGAGAAATGGGCCGGAATTTCCACAAAAAACACAATGGGCTGCTGATTTTTTTTTTTTGGACTGCCTACCTTTCTCCATTGGGCTGCTGATCTTAAATGATCATGATTTGGACTAGTCTATTTTCCTTAAATCAATTGAATATTATGTGATTTAAGGAAATAGGAGCAAATGTTATTGTTTGAGCAGATCAAACTTGAAGAAAATTTCGACAGATTTTGGATAAATTATATAACAGTAAGCTATTGTTATATTATTTTGTTGACAACACATTGTAGCAACCAAATTTAAAGCCAAGAGGATCCACGTCAACCACTTCATATTCTTCTCCAACAGAATTCGTACTTCGAGAACCCAATGTTCATCAAACATTTCAGGTACACCTAAATTATGCTTTTATATCAAGATTACTTTTTACGGCAGACGTGCTATGAAGTAAAACGGTTATGAAAGTTATGCGCAAGTTTGGGTCGATTTGTTGAAGATGAAAGGGATTTATTATTGATTGGATTATGAAGATTCACCGGTTGATATTGCAAGGCTGAATTTTATTTGTGATATGCTACTTGGATGTGTTTGCTTACAACAACATGCTTATTTATTTTGCTACGGGTTGCAAAAGTCTAGGGGGAGAAAATGTGATGATTTGATGAGACTTTTTGCAATGGGTTTGGCAAAAGAAAGCAAAAAGAAGTGGTTTATCTTCGTGCAAAGCATTGGTTTGGTATTCGGCCAAGTATTTCAAGATGGTTGAATTGTGGAGTTAATTCTCGAGTTTTTCATAGATCCTTTATCCTGTTTACTTTCAACAATATTGGTACCTTGAGTTATGACTTAGTCCTCAAGTAGCTTGCCATTGTGTTGAAGTTTGTAAACACCCTATGCATTACAGCCTTTGGTTTGGGGCTAGAAGAATGTTTATTGTAGGGGGAGCTTCTCAAAGGAGAATTGAAGAATAAGAGATTTGAAACTACATGAAGATTTTCTTGAAGTCAAGATGCAAGAATACAAAGAACCAATGTCACAAGTGTTGAGTATACAATCAACCAAATAGGGGGAGATTGTTGGGAATCGAGATACCGAGCCAACATGATTTGGATAGATGTGATAATACTCAACGGCCACTTAACGTCTACAGTCCCGACAACACGGTAAAGAACATGACAACTCAAGACACAAGACTCAACTAAAGAAGATGGCTCTAGTGAATATTATTTATTGTTTAAATATTGTCACTAGTTGGTAGTTTACTATTATGCCCTTAGTGAGTTTGTATTATATATAGTAAGTCTTTCTCATGTGAAAGACTTGATGATGAGTGATACTTTGAGAGAGAGTTAGTCATGGTTCTTTGAAGCTTGTCGAGGGTTCATGAACTCACCTAGTAAGTTCATGATACCCGGGAATGTGTGGGGTAGGTAAAATGTAATCTTTCGATTATCTTTAGTTATCTATCGTTCCACCTTGTTTATCAATCTATCTTGTTCTTCATATATCCATGTTTACACTAGCTTTGTTCATCATCATCATCACATCTCAAACACCATCGTGTTCATATCCGGGTGTTCATTTGTTTCTACAAAAACGAGTTACACAAAGACTCGATCCGCTTCCGCAACCAAGGTATAATTTTTCCACCACCTCGGTTTTTCACTTTAAAATTACATTAGCACGATCAATCACATGCACTTGATAAAAGTGACAACGTTTATATTAAACTTCTTAAGAAATCTATAACCCTCAAACCAATAAACTATAACAAAATAATTAAATATGATAAAAATAAGGATATTTAGCCTAGAAATAAAAGAGTGTGCAAGTAAAAATGTAACAACATAGACTTGAGATCGATTAGGATTCTTCAGAATCCCTTGTAGTCATCTTCATTTATTCAGATCTTTAGTTAATAATGCAGTCAAATTACTATTAATCACATAAATACCCACACAACCTTATAAACCTATTACAAGAGAACATGTTTAAGAAATAAAAACATCGAGATGCAAAAGAAATTTCATCATCGATTTCATAACTCTTACTATCATAAAATAAATCCATAACAATGTTAGTCATAGGCTAAAACTAAGTGTACCTTGCCTAGAAAAAAAACATCCATAACTCACAATCAGTTGTGTTTGGTCTGATAATTTTAATTACGAAATTTATAGTATCAAAATAAACTGAGTCAGATAAATAATAAGAGAAGAAAATTGTGGCTAAGAAAACTGAAGACTCGAGCCCGGGTGAACGCGATGTGGTAGTTAAGAATTTTATTCGCTAAAAATATATATATAATATTTAAAAATATATTAGGTGGTACTCAGAGCAACTTAACTCATGTATTAATATAGAATAATATATATATAATATTAAAATAGAATATAATTCATATCTTAATCCTAATAAAGCAATAAAATTGTTGTCACATGTCTTCATTTTAGAGGGTCCACATCACCACCGCCACATGTCAAACTCACAATCAATTACAAATTTAGTAAATCACCAATTAAGACTAATTACCAATTTTATACAAATTAAATTTTTACTTCAATAAATGACAATTTAATGTAAATTTGATAAATTTACTCAATAATTTGAGTTTTTTTTTTAAAATTAATCAACAATTTTTCAATTATAATAAATTTTTAATTTACTAAATTATCATTTAGTGTTTTATAAGGATTTCACGTCAATCATAATTTTTAAATCTCATATGTTTTTTATTTTTTATTTAATATTATGAACCTAAATTCAGCCCGTGTATTATACGGGTTACTAATCTAGTATATATATATATATATATATAGTGTGTGTGGAGATGATCATTTGAGAAACAAATAGTTTTGAGAAGTTTTAAGAAGTCTTGAGAAACTTTTTTAATCCACTAGTTTATATATATGAACCCCCCCCCCCATGTATTATAGTGGTCCCCATTTGAAATTAGTGGTTGAGATTTGGTTCTTAAAAGTTCTTAAAACAAAAGATTCTTATTTGAACTAACCCTATATATATATATATATATATATATATATATATATAGGGAGAGGATCATTTGAGAACCAATTGGGTTTGAGAACTTTTGAGAACCATTCTAAGCCACTAGTTTATATATATGGAAATCCCCCCCATGAATTTGAATGCTTCCCCCCTGAAAATTAGTGGCTCAAAATAATTCTTAAAAGTTCTCAAAATAAAAAGTTATCATTTGAACCTAACCCTATATATATATATATATATATATATATATATATATATATATATATATATAGGGGAGGGTTAAAATAGAAACCCTCTTAAGTGGAGGAATCTATAGAACCCAAATGAAAGGACCTCATTGTTCCAAGGAAAAGATGTTTATTTGAGCTATGTATTTAACACATGTCAAAAAGAAGGGTAATATTACAAAGGCATGGAATTATTACCTATGTAACATTACACATGTTATATAAACAATTATATTTTTATTAACTTATAAGAAAACATATACAATCAACATTAAACGTTATGAAATATTTCATAGGAACTGAAATATTTAAATAATAATAAAAAATATAACAAACCTAACAAAAAATACAACAAACTGAAAAAAATCATATAAAAACTAATTATGCTTCAGTTGTTGATAATCATCTTCATGTTTGATGCAAAAATTCATTCACCTATGGAGAAAAATAAATTCATCAATTCATATATGTAAACGTTACACATGTTATACGCATGTAACAACTTGTAAGATATGTAACATTATATTTGTTATACAGACAAAATCAAAGAAATGAATATATTTGAGCTATGTGTAACAAATAAAAATGTCATGCCGTATATTGTGAGATACTCATAGTTTAAATAATAAAGAATTATTTTATGATAATATATATATCAATAAACAAAAAACATTTTTTTCCAACATTCAAAATCAAAATTTTTTAAAAAAATATGGGTTTCTTAACCCATAAACAATACAAAATTTACTTTGTATTAAAAAATTTAAAAAAAAACAGCAAAAAGGTTATCATTATCAAACAAGTTACATATGTAAGTTGTATGGTAAATAAATTTTAAAAAAACATTCATTTAGGTGAAACTACTAAATGTAAATTGTTTTATTTAAAAATGTTTTAAAAAGAAGATCATATTATAAGAAAAGTATATTATATGTTACTCTTATACTAATCTAATTTACTCTTGTACTAATCTAGTTTGTATAAATCTTTTTAACAAATTGATATATAAAGAAAAGAAAAAAGGAATTAATATTATCATATAACACAAACAGATCCACGATCTTTATCTCAAATTAAATATTGCAAGCATGAAGTATAAATTAATATTATCATATAACACAAACAGATCCACCGATTTAACCACTAGCGCTCGCAAAGACGCCATCGCTGACAACAACCGGCGCTCACGATCACCGGTGATGGCACACGCCGCCTCTCACAGTAAGGAATCGATTAAAAATAAAGTAATTTCTGACCGAAAAGCATGAAATCCAATCACGGGTACATACCTGGTTTGGATCTTCACAAAATCAACCATGAAAACCCTTTTCTTTACCTGATAGCAGTGAGTTTTATCTTCCAACGGCGATTATTACATGTTCGAAAAATAACGGTAAGGAAGAAGTATGGTCGGATGTCACACCCCCAAAATACCACTAACGGAGTTTATACCGTTAAGGGGCGCGACTAGACCAGGATCCACAACCATAGTTACAAATACTAAACGAATCAGGGTTAGTTCAAACACAAGTTATAAATCAAAGTCTTCAATTACATACGCAGCGGAAAAATAATTGTCTTTAGCACTAACCACGTGCTTTACATAAATGTTGTTTTAAATTCCCAAATAGTTCAATTAAAATAAAGGTCTTCTCGTGCCATGCCAACCCGCTCCGGATACTCCTTAGCGATCTGCAAAAGTTTAAACCACGCAAGTGTCAACCTAACGGTTGGTGAGTTCACAGTGGGCTTGTCATGCATTGGCCCGGTCTCATAATCATATTTCATGTCAAGATGTACTTACAAAATATTTATTTGTGAAAAGCAATGCTCGTAATTAAATCTCAGTTTATAAATGGTTTGTCCGTGACCTACGTCATCGGGTATGTACTAGTTCCGTAAAGTTAAAGGACTCAACCGATATCGCGGGTAGCTAATCCGTTGTTCCATGCTCTAAGGAAGTTTGTACCAAAGCTGACTTATTTTGTGGGGGCCGAGCCATCCCGTACGGTGCGGACCTAGTCATCGCGGTTTCTGCCTCCCCCGTGTCCTCTCGGGACCACGGTCAAATAGGCTGATATTGTTCCTCCGTGCACTTCCCGTGCCACGGGGCGGAGTTTGTCAAACTCCAGTAGATCTACCCAACATCCCCTCGCTTTACAATTAATGGCACAATTTTAGTTGAGGACTTTTAAGTTATAAGGCATCCTTAGAAAACATGTGATATCATGTGGTTTAGACTTTAACCTACACTAGCCATATTAAAACAGTTTTCGTTTCAGAAATCGTTTATTCAGAGTTCACAAGTGCTTCCCATAAAACACTGCAGTTCATCAAGTGGGTGCCAAGCATCCCGTATTCTCATATTTATCAGTGAGGTGCCTAGCACTCTCGAGTTTGTTCAGCATTGTTTTTCGTTAAGTTATTCGGTGTGGCCCAACGGACTCACGGTAAGCGGGTTAGTGACACTCACCTTTGGTTGCACTGCTACACTTCAAGTAATCCAAATATTGTTGTTTAACGAAGACCTAGAACACGTTTAGGTCTTAAGTATTAGTTTCGTGTCTAATCTTTACTTAACGTCACTATGGCCCATAACATAGCACGTTGCAACTATGACTCGACATACCGACACACGACACCAATGGTTGATCATAAACAAGGGTTCATATAAATCAGATATCAAGCATGTTTCATCATGGTATAATCATGTAAGTCATGGCATAACACTTAAGCAAATTTCACAAGTTTGGTTTTTAGGTCAGGTCTTAGTTTCGCTAGCATAGTTTCGCTAGGCAGTTTCGCTAGGTGCACGGGCAGCACTTTCGCTAGGCAATGCCCGGTAACACAGTTTCGCTAGGCTAGTTTCGCCCGAAACTGCTGACGCAGTTTCGCTAGCCTAGTTTCGCAGGGAAACTGGTTTGAACTTTCGTTCAGGTATTTCGCTCGATAGTTTCGCTTGAGCAGGTCTGGTCAGGTTACCCGGCGACACTATAGTTTCGCTGGTCAGTGTCGCTGGAAGGAGATATAATTTCGCTACTTAGTTTCGCCCAGAGAACAGACAGTTTCGCTGGTCGCGAAAAACATACGGATTTGCCTAAAAATCAACCTAACAGCTTCTGATCATACATGCAATTCATTATCTAGCATCCATAGGCATTTACCAACATAAATCAAGCAGCTTTAACACGTTTAACATGCATTTTAATCATCAAATCTCTAAAAACACTTCTAAACCCTAAAATGGCCAAAATTGCATAAATCATCATCATGGTTTGTTTTTAAACGTAAAGTTGCTGACTTTATAGTAGATCTAGCATCCCTAAGCACTATCTCAGAAGCATACAAGTTTTCATGAAGGTTTGAGCATACTTTATAAAGAAACATATAGAAAACACATAAATAAAGGTTTTTGGGACTCACGTTTGGATCAAGAATCGATAGATGAGATGAGATGATGGTCTAGAGGCTAAGATCTTGGTCTCTTGATGGTATTCTCGGCTGACCAGGTTCCAGAGAAGTGTATGTGTGTGTTGGTTGTGAAATGAGGCAAATGAGGCTACTAGGGTTCATTAAGTTTATTTATATCAGAGGCTAATTTCGCTGGCAGTTTCGCTGGCTGGCGAAACTGGCTCTGATCTCGGACACATTGATCAGTCTAGCCTGCTACCGGGCGAATCTGTAATTTCGCTCGGTAGTTTCGCTGACTACCAAATTTAGGCAATTTTCTCATAATCAAGTATTTACAATTAATCATGCTATTCACAATATGTATTTAAATCACATTGCACATAAAGACAATCAATGATGAACACATAACACATATGGACGGGTTCGGTGATCAACCAAAGGTCGTGGACGTATTCGGCCTAGTTATGCATTAGCTACTTATTACGTAACTAACGGGTTTGTCTAACGGAAGTTAACCTTGAAATTCTCGGGTGTCACATCATTCCCCTGAAATTGGAATTTTCGTCCCGAAAATTATTCTTGTGTCGTAGCGTTCGCAGCATCAGCTGTCGTCGTTGCTATCGTCGCTGGGGAAAGAAAGCAAAAAGTTTTAGGGTTGTCACATCCTCCTCCCGTTAAGGAATTTTGGTCCCCAAAATTAAATTATACCTTGAGTTTCCGTGGACGTTTGCTCGAACAGGTGAGGATACTTTTTCTTCATTTGATCCTCTCGCTCCCAAGTATATTCAGGTCCACGCCTTGAGTTCCATCGCACTTTGACGATCGGAATCTTGCTACGTTTGAGGGCCTTCTCCTCGCGTCCCATGATTTCTACCGGTTGCTCGATGAATCTCAGATGTTCATCGATTTCCAATTCCTCCAGAGGGATTATTTCGATGTCTTCAGCTAGACATTTCTTTAGGTTGGAAACGTGAAACACGTTATGAACTCCATCGAGTTCAGCAGGGAGTTGCAATCGATAGGCCACCGGGCCTACTTCCCCAATTATTTCAAACGGACCGATGTAGCGAGGATTTAACTTTCCACGCTTCCCGAAGCGTATCACTCCCTTCCAGGGAGATACCTTCAACAATACTTTGTCACCCACCTCAAACTTTAGAGGTTTCCGGCGTTTGTCGGCATAACTCTTTTGTCGATCACGCGCTGCAGCCAGCCGTTGTCTGATTTGAATAATCCGTTCGGTCATATCGTGAATAACTTCCGGTCCAGTGAGTCCTTTCTCACCCGTTTCGGCCCAACACACGGGCGATCTACATTTTCGGCCATACAGTGCTTCAAAAGGTGCAGCACCTATACTTGAATGATAACTATTGTTGTAAGAGAACTCCACCAGTGGAAGGTGAGTCTCCCAATCTTTCCCAAAGTCGAGGACGCAAGCTCGGAGCATATCTTCTAAGGTTTGAATGGTTCGTTCCGACTGACCATCTGTCTGCGGGTGATAAGCTGTACTCATATCTAGTCGGGTTCCCAATGCTTCCTGCATTGATTGCCATAACCGGGAAGTGAATCGAGGATCTCGATCAGAAATGATAGTCTTAGGCACACCGTGAAGCTTCACAATTTTGTCGATGTACAGCTTTGTCAGTTTATCCATATTATCGCTTTCCTTCATCGGAATGAAATGTGCCGATTTGGTTAGTCGATCGATGACAACCCAAATCGCATCTGGTTGATTTGATCGATGAGGTAATCCCGTTACAAAATCCATGGAGATGTCCTCCCATTTCCATTCCGGGATCTTTGGTTGTTGGAGTAAACCAGAAGGCTTTTGATATTCAATCTTGACTCTTGAGCAGGTTAAGCATTTGGCCACATATCGAGCAATGTCGGCTTTCATATTCGGCCACCAATAAAGATTTTTCAAGTCCTGATACATTTTATCTGATCCGGGGTGCACCGAATATCTTGACTTGTGAGCCTCGTCCATCACAAGCTCACGGAGATTTCCAAATAAAGGAACCCAGATTCTGTCATTATAATATGTGAGTCCATCAGACTTAACTTCAGAATGGCCATCTACACCCCGCAGTGCTTCAGCTGCGAAGTTTTCGGCTTTCAAAGCTTCTCGTTGGCAGTCACGGATCCGATCCGGTAATCCTGAATGTATTGTAAGTTGAAGCGCTCGTACCCGACGAGGCTTTTCGTATTCTTTTCTGCTCAGGGCATCGGCCACAACGTTGGCTTTTCCAGGATGATACTTAATAGCCAAATCATAATCATTTAGTAACTCGACCCACCGTCGTTGTCGCATGTTGAGGTCTTTCTGATCAAAGATGTGCTGTAGACTTTTATGATCGGTGAATATCGTGCACTTTGTTCCATATAGGTAATGTCTCCAAATCTTGAGTGCATGAACAACGGCTCCCATTTCCAAATCATGCGTTGTATAGTTCTTTTCAGTATCCTTTAGTTGCCTGGACCCATAGGCAATCACTTTATCTCGTTGCATCAACACGCAACCGAGTCCTTGGATTGATGCATCGCAGTAAACCACAAAGTCGTCAACTCCATCGGGTAACGCAAGAATTGGAGCCGAACATAACATATCTTTGAGCGTTTGGAACGCGCGCTCTTCCTTCTCACCCCATCTGTATTGCACTCCTTTGTGCGTTAAGGCCGTTAAGGGTTGAGCCAGTTGAGAGAAACCCTTAATAAACCTTCGATAATATCCGGCAAGCCCTAAAAATTGTCGGATTTCTGTTGGCGCTCTTGGGGTAGACCAGTTCTTAATTGCTTCCACTTTGGCTGGATCTACATGGATTCCTTCCTCATTTACAATGTGTCCAAGAAACTGGACTTCGCGGATCCAGAAGTCGCACTTCGAAAACTTAGCATAAAGCTGTTCCTTGCGGAGCAATTCCAGTATAAGTCGCAGATGCTCCTCGTGTTCTTCCTTTGACTTGGAGTAGATCAAAATATCGTCAATGAAGACTATTACAAACTTATCGAGGTACGGCTTGCACACTCGATTCATCAGATCCATAAATACGGCAGGTGCATTGGTTAGCCCAAACGGCATAACCAGGAACTCGTAGTGTCCATACCGAGTTCTAAAAGCAGTCTTAGGAACATCCTCTTCACGAACACGAAGTTGGTGATAACCAGACCGTAGATCGATCTTCGAGTAGTAGCTTGAACCCTGTAGTTGGTCGAAGAGATCGTCGATTCGAGGAAGTGGATACCGATTCTTGATCGTAACTTTGTTAAGCTCTCGGTAGTCAATGCACATGCGGAACGTTCCATCCTTCTTCTTAACAAACAGTACCGGAGCTCCCCATGGAGACGAACTTGGACGAATAAACCCCTTGTCGAGTAGCTCTTGCAGTTGTGAGGAGAGTTCGTTGAGTTCACTTACAGCCAATCGGTAAGGTGCGCGTGCGATCGGAGCGGCACCTGGAGCTAAATCAATCCCAAACTCAACTTGTCGAAATGGAGGCAAGCCAGGCAGATCTTCAGGAAATACGTCTTGGAAGTCGCGAACTATCGGGTAATCATCAATTTTGCGCTCGGGATGTGTCGTGTCAGTGACGTTTGCAAGAATCGCGAAGTGACCCTTACGGAGGCATTTCTGAGCTTTAAGGAATGAAATAATGCCGGTGACTGTTCCACCTTTCTCACCTTGAACCGTTAATACTTTGCCGTCTTCGAGTGGGATACGAACCACTTTTTCCTTACATAAGATTTCAGCCCGGTTCTCGGATAACCAATCCATTCCTACTATAACGTCGAAACTACCAATTGGGAAAGGCATAAGGTCAATTCCTAGGGTATGGCCAGCTAGTTCTAGCTTACAATCCTTAACTATCTGGGTCGTATCATGAAGTTTACCATTAGCTAGCTCTACCACATATTTAGCATCTAAGTCGATCGGTTTAGCGTTAATTAGTCTAGCAAATTTAGTGGAAATAAAACTTTTCTCAGCACCAGAATCAAATAAAACAGTAGCAAAGAAACCGTTCAAAATAAATTTACCATTGATCACGTTGGCGTCATTGCGAGCTTCACCCTGGCCCATGACGAAAGCTCGACCTCTACCATTTCCGCCATTTCCGTTTCCACCATTACCATTGCCATTCCCATTACCATTTCCTCCACCGTTACCATTCCCACCGTTATTTCCCTGATTGCCATTACCTTGTCTTCTTAACTGAGGGCAATCTCTTTTAATGTGGCCTTGAGCACCACACTCAAAGCAGCCACGGGCTCCCCCATTGTTGTTGTTCTGGTTCTGACCGTTGTTTCCATTACCCCGATTGTTCCCATAGTTGTTGTTTCTTCTGGGGCGATTTTGTTGCTCGGGCAAGGTCGCCCAACAGTCTTTTGCTTCGTGGCCTCCCTTGCCACACCTTTCACAGTTCTGATTCTTCCTACAAACACCAGCATGATGCTTCCCACATCTGTTGCACAAGGGCAGGTTACCCTTGTAGTTGCTCTGACCATTTCCGCCCTGGCGGTAGTTGCCACTGTTATTCCCAGACCTCTTGCTTTGACCTTGGGAGTTATAGGACCTCCCAGTGCTGTTTCCAACACTCTGAACATTCATCGAGTTTTCAGGAGCTTCATCATCAGCTTTTCTCTTGCCACTCAAGGCAGTCTTCTCGGTGGCTTTCGCAGGTAGCGTACCTTTCTCGACCTCTTGATCAGTCAGTTTGTGAGCCAAACGAATGGCTTGCTGTACGGTAGCAGGGTTGCTGGCAGTCACCAATCCTTTGATTTGAGGCGCGAGGCCTTCCAGATAACGCTCAATGCGTTTGAACTCAGCGTCGACCATTGTGGGGCATAGGACCTCGTATTCGTGATATCGAGCAGTATACTGTTCGACTTCAGACCCAGACATCTTCAAATTCAGGAATTCACCCTCAAGCTTCTTGACTTGATCACGTGGACAGTATTCTTCCATGATCAGCTCCTTAAATGCTGCCCACTGCATGTTATCAGCCGCTTCTAGCCCAACCATCTGAATTTCAGCGTTCCACCAGGAGAGTGCGGCTCCTTCGAAGGTACCAGTAGCAAACTTCACCTTGCTTTCAGCCGGGCAGTTACATATGGAGAAAACCTTTTCGGACTTTTCAATCCACCTAAGGAGTCCTACAGCTCCTTCTTCGCCGGAAAATGTCATCGGCTTACAGTCCATGAAGGACTTGAACGTGCAGTGGTGCTGGTTTCCTGATGCATAAATAGTTCGGATTTTAAAATTAAACAGGTCATGATATAATTGCTTTGTGCCTTAACCGGCATAATAGTTACCCTGTGCGGCATATGCAGCTTGGACGGCTGCCACCGCGGCTTGCACATGTTCAGCAATCATCGCTTGTAGCTGTGCAGGCGTCATGTTTATGCCACCTCTTCCGTTTCCTCTTCCAGACATCTTGCTGAACAGTTAAAGTAGCCAGTGTTCAGTCACAGTTATATTTTTATACATATCCCATAATATGTATATTAGCCAGTTCCCGTTATCCCACTATTAGTCCAGAAAATTTTGTGCAAAATCGAGGCGTCGTCGGAGAACGTCGTAAATGCTATCGTCGAAGGTCGGCTTCCCATAAAGTCACCGTCGGCGTAGTCGTCGTAGTAGAAATCAGGACGTAGCGTGTAGCATTGTTTCGTTGTCGCTTTCCCCAGAGTAGTGTGCGTACTTGCGGTCGCATTTCGTATTCGTGTGTGAAAATTTCCTAAGGTCTTTCCGTTAGACTACTTAGACACGGTCTATATATATACTTATATATATATATATACATATATCTATACGTATTAAGCTTTTACTTACACAGCAGAGCGAGTATCCCAGGTTGGCACGTAAAAATTTTGTCTTCGGGAATTTGTTTGTTCGTTTTGTAACCAAGGTTTTCAAGTTGCAGTTTCCAAATCGTTTTCAAAAATGATTCCAGTTCTCTGCAACTTATGGCTCTGATACCAATCTGTCGCACCCCCAAAATACCACTAACGGAGTTTATACCGTTAAGGGGCGCGACTAGACCAGGATCCACAACCATAGTTACAAATACTAAACGAATCAGGGTTAGTTCAAACACAAGTTATAAATCAAAGTCTTCAATTACATACGCAGCGGAAAAATAATTGTCTTTAGCACTAACCACGTGCTTTACATAAATGTTGTTTTAAATTCCCAAATAGTTCAATTAAAATAAAGGTCTTCTCGTGCCATGCCAACCCGCTCCGGATACTCCTTAGCGATCTGCAAAAGTTTAAACCACGCAAGTGTCAACCTAACGGTTGGTGAGTTCACAGTGGGCTTGTCATGCATTGGCCCGGTCTCATAATCATATTTCATGTCAAGATGTACTTACAAAATATTTATTTGTGAAAAGCAATGCTCGTAATTAAATCTCAGTTTATAAATGGTTTGTCCGTGACCTACGTCATCGGGTATGTACTAGTTCCGTAAAGTTAAAGGACTCAACCGATATCGCGGGTAGCTAATCCGTTGTTCCATGCTCTAAGGAAGTTTGTACCAAAGCTGACTTATTTTGTGGGGGCCGAGCCATCCCGTACGGTGCGGACCTAGTCATCGCGGTTTCTGCCTCCCCCGTGTCCTCTCGGGACCACGGTCAAATAGGCTGATATTGTTCCTCCGTGCACTTCCCGTGCCACGGGGCGGAGTTTGTCAAACTCCAGTAGATCTACCCAACATCCCCTCGCTTTACAATTAATGGCACAATTTTAGTTGAGGACTTTTAAGTTATAAGGCATCCTTAGAAAACATGTGATATCATGTGGTTTAGACTTTAACCTACACTAGCCATATTAAAACAGTTTTCGTTTCAGAAATCGTTTATTCAGAGTTCACAAGTGCTTCCCATAAAACACTGCAGTTCATCAAGTGGGTGCCAAGCATCCCGTATTCTCATATTTATCAGTGAGGTGCCTAGCACTCTCGAGTTTGTTCAGCATTGTTTTTCGTTAAGTTATTCGGTGTGGCCCAACGGACTCACGGTAAGCGGGTTAGTGACACTCACCTTTGGTTGCACTGCTACACTTCAAGTAATCCAAATATTGTTGTTTAACGAAGACCTAGAACACGTTTAGGTCTTAAGTATTAGTTTCGTGTCTAATCTTTACTTAACGTCACTATGGCCCATAACATAGCACGTTGCAACTATGACTCGACATACCGACACACGACACCAATGGTTGATCATAAACAAGGGTTCATATAAATCAGATATCAAGCATGTTTCATCATGGTATAATCATGTAAGTCATGGCATAACACTTAAGCAAATTTCACAAGTTTGGTTTTTAGGTCAGGTCTTAGTTTCGCTAGCATAGTTTCGCTAGGCAGTTTCGCTAGGTGCACGGGCAGCACTTTCGCTAGGCAATGCCCGGTAACACAGTTTCGCTAGGCTAGTTTCGCCCGAAACTGCTGACGCAGTTTCGCTAGCCTAGTTTCGCAGGGAAACTGGTTTGAACTTTCGTTCAGGTATTTCGCTCGATAGTTTCGCTTGAGCAGGTCTGGTCAGGTTACCCGGCGACACTATAGTTTCGCTGGTCAGTGTCGCTGGAAGGAGATATAATTTCGCTACTTAGTTTCGCCCAGAGAACAGACAGTTTCGCTGGTCGCGAAAAACATACGGATTTGCCTAAAAATCAACCTAACAGCTTCTGATCATACATGCAATTCATTATCTAGCATCCATAGGCATTTACCAACATAAATCAAGCAGCTTTAACACGTTTAACATGCATTTTAATCATCAAATCTCTAAAAACACTTCTAAACCCTAAAATGGCCAAAATTGCATAAATCATCATCATGGTTTGTTTTTAAACGTAAAGTTGCTGACTTTATAGTAGATCTAGCATCCCTAAGCACTATCTCAGAAGCATACAAGTTTTCATGAAGGTTTGAGCATACTTTATAAAGAAACATATAGAAAACACATAAATAAAGGTTTTTGGGACTCACGTTTGGATCAAGAATCGATAGATGAGATGAGATGATGGTCTAGAGGCTAAGATCTTGGTCTCTTGATGGTATTCTCGGCTGACCAGGTTCCAGAGAAGTGTATGTGTGTGTTGGTTGTGAAATGAGGCAAATGAGGCTACTAGGGTTCATTAAGTTTATTTATATCAGAGGCTAATTTCGCTGGCAGTTTCGCTGGCTGGCGAAACTGGCTCTGATCTCGGACACATTGATCAGTCTAGCCTGCTACCGGGCGAATCTGTAATTTCGCTCGGTAGTTTCGCTGACTACCAAATTTAGGCAATTTTCTCATAATCAAGTATTTACAATTAATCATGCTATTCACAATATGTATTTAAATCACATTGCACATAAAGACAATCAATGATGAACACATAACACATATGGACGGGTTCGGTGATCAACCAAAGGTCGTGGACGTATTCGGCCTAGTTATGCATTAGCTACTTATTACGTAACTAACGGGTTTGTCTAACGGAAGTTAACCTTGAAATTCTCGGGTGTCACATCGGATCTGTGAACATTGATGGATCTTCGGCTGGAACGGGCTTAGGTCGGTCTTCTGAAACAGCGCAAGGGACAAGATGAGGTTAGATGGAGGTGTGGGATGGTTGTCGGTGGCGGAGTTAATGGTGGACTTCGACGGATCTAATGATGGATGATGATGAAGGTGGATGGTGGTGATGCCAAGCTTTCGGAGCTGAATGTGACTAGATGTGAATAAATATATGGGGTTGGGGGAGATGTATTGTTTGATTTGACTAGAGAGTACAGATATTGGAAAACACAAAATATTATGCCCCATAATACCCTTCCTGCATATATTTCAATAATTTTATTAATTAAATTTAATAAAAAGTAGAGGATTAAATGTGAACCATTAGATCAACAAGATCAATGGTTAAAAAGTGGGTTTCTTGGTTTCTTCCACTCACAAGGGTTTCCATTTTACCATTTCTCTCTTTCTCTCTCTCTCTCTCTCTCTATATATATATATATATATATATATATATAGGGGAAAGTTAAAATGGAAACCCTCTTGAGTGAAGGAAACCGTAGAACCTTTTAAAAAACGGGGTAAACAATTATTTTTTTTTCTCTCAATTTTTTTATGGTGGTTCTTTAGGCTATAGACTACTCTTAAATGAAATAAAATCAAAAAAACGCCTAGTAGATTTTTTTTAAAAGTATCAAAAAAGTAAATATTACATATGTTACTTTCGTGTGTACCTGTTAAAAATTAGAAAAGTAACATATGATACTTTTTTTTTTGAAAAAAATATACGAGGTTTTATTTTTTATTTTTTTCCATTTAAGGGTAGCCTATAACTTAAAGAAACACCATAAAAAATTGAGAGAAAAAAAAACATTTTTACCCCGTTTTTGAAGAGTTTCCACGGTTTCCTCAACTCAAGGGGGTTTCCATTTTACCCTTTCACTATATATATATATATATATATATATATATATATATATATATATATATATATATATTATATAGAGGAAGGTTAAAGTGGAAACCACCTCCACTTTGGAAAACCTTGCAAACCTCATCTTAACCATTCATCATCCCAATCCAAGTGCTACAATTAATTCCTTTATTTTCTATTTATTTTATCACCTTTTTGTTACTTTTTGTATTTTTTTTAAATAAAAAGGGTAGTTTGGTCTCCATATTTTTTGTTGCATGTCTACACTTCCCTATAATCTGCATGAACATCACATCTCACCATATCACTTCTTTTCCCATATTTATCTTTTCATTTTCCCTCTACATTTTCCCAAATTCAAAATAAAATCCCTTGAATTTCTATATTCTTCTTCTTCATCATTCAAGTTCATTTCATCTTTCAAACCCACTTTTCTTTCACCCATCTTCACTATCGCCTCCATCGTACCACCCCGTCATCATGAGGTATGCGTGTTCACCCGAGTTCATCCATGGTGAATCTGCGATTCCACGTTGTTTTTTATCAAACTCAGTTGCTACAAGTTGTACACGATCATACAAAGCTAATGCAACAACAATTTTTGAGTTTCGTTAACGTTTGAGTTGTTTTCCATTTTTTCCGGTCATCTTCTTCGTCGGTTTGAATATTTGGACCTGAAAAACGATTCCAAAACATATCAACAATGGTGCTATAATTGTTCTCCTAGTCAAGACGAATCCAAGGCAACTTTCGGAAGTGATTTTTGTTCTGTTTTGATCAAGTTATGGCGGTCTGAAATTTTGAAAACTCGCCGGAAAAACGCATTTGGCCGGAATTGCATATTTTGGCCGGAAAACGTTGTTGAGCGGTTGTGTAACAATAATGTTACATTTATCATAACACATAAAAGTAACAATAATTTTACATATGTAAGCTCTATGTGTTTGGCTCTAATGTGTTTTCAGTATTTCCTGATGTTTGTATGCAAGTTTTATGTTTTCATGTTGTAGTGAGTTACATATAAAAGGTTACATATGTAAGTATTGATTTACATGGGTAACCCATTTGTGTTACATATGTGAATGATATTTTGGGTTACATAGGTACCCTATATAATAGTTACATAGGTTATTTAAAAAAAAAAGAATAATTTGTGGGTTAGATAGGTAACCCCTTTGTTGACATAATAAGATGCGGGGTTACATATGTAACTAAGTTTATGCAAACCGCAACGAAACATATCAACAATGGTGCTCTCTTGAATCGTCTCGCCGAGAAGAATCCAACGTCGCTTTCAGAATTTATTTTCGTTAAATATTTAGTGAGATATTGCCATTTTGAGTTTATTAAATCATTTTTTGAATTAATTGATTAAATTAATCCGCAACGAAACCTATCAAGAATGGTGCGCTCCTGAATCGTCTCGTCGAGACGAATCCAACGCCGCTTTCAGAAGTTATTTTCGTTAAGTATTTAGTGAGATATGACCGTTTGAAGTTTATAGAATCTTTTTATTTATTTAATTAATTAAATTTAGATATAAAAGTAAAGAATAGTCGTGAGAGAGTGTTTGGATTTTAACCAATAGAGGTTACCTATGTAACACAAAGGGGTTACCCATGTATCCAACCAATGAATCTTTTTTTTTTAAATAACTTATGTAACTATCTTAGGTTACCTATGTAACCCCAAATATCATTCACATATGTAACCAATAGAGGTTAAATATGTAACCCGCAAATGTTACCTATGTAATTCAACATCTTGTTCACTAATTGGTTTTAAAAATATGTAACCAATAGAGGTTACTTATGTAACACAAAGGGGTTACCCATGTATCCCACCAATGAATCTTTTTTTTTAAATAATCTATGTAACTATATCAGGTTACCTATGTAACCCCAAATATCATTCACATATGTAAACAATAGAGGTTACCTATGTAACCCGCATAAGTTACCTATGTAATTCAACATCTTGTTCACTAATTGGTTACATAGGTAACCTAACGTGGTTACATAGGTAACCTATCGTGGTTACATAGGTAATTTAACATCTTGTTTGATCATACTAAGCTATTGCACCAATCAGATTCAAGTTTCTTTATCGTTTTTATCGGTTCCAATTTTTCCGATGTTGAATTACATAAGTAACCTCTACTAGTTACATATTTTTAAAACCAATCAATGAACAAGATGTTGAATTACATAGGTAACCTATGCGGGTTACATTGGTAACCTATGCGGGTTACATTGGTAACCTATGCGGGTTACATAGGTAACCTCTATTGGTTACATAACATAGGTAACCCCTTTGTGTTACATAGGTAACCTCTATTGGTTACATATTTTTTTAATCAATTAGTGAACAAGATGTTAAATTACATATGTAACCTCTATCGTGTTACATAGGTAACCTCTATTGCTTACATATGTGAATGATATTTGGGGTTACATAGGTAACCTGATATGGTTACATAGGTTATTTAAAAAAAGATTCATTGGTGGGATACATGGGTAACCCATTTGTGTTACATATGTGAATGATATTTTGGGTTACATAGGTACCCTATATTATAGTTACATAAGTTATTTAAAAAAAAAGAATAATTTGTGGGTTACATAGGTAACCCCTTTGTTGACATAATAAGATGTGGGGTTACATATGTAACTAAGTTTATGCAAACCGCAACGAAACATATCAACAATGGTGCTCTCCTGAATCGTCTCGTCGAGAAGAATCCAACATCGCTTTCAGAATTTATTTTCGTTAAATATTTAGTGAGATATGACCATTTTGAGTTTATTGAATCATTTTTTGAATTAATTTATTAAATTAATCCGCAACGAAACCTATCAAGAATGGTGCGCTCCTGAATCGTCTCGTCGAGACGAATCCAACGCCGCTTTCAGAAGTTATTTTCGTTAAGTATTTAGTGAGATATGACCATTTGAAGTTTATAGAATCTTTTTATTTATTTAATTAATTAAATTAAGATAAAAAAAGTAAAGAATAGTAGTGGGAGAGATGAAAGAGATAACTTTTGTTTTCTTGCAGTTTTGTAAAGAAAGAGAATCTTGTTTAGGTGTTTAATCCCTGCTGTGGTGGTGCGATTTGATGTGTCAAAAAGCCCCATTTTCCAAAGTGATAAAGCAAAATGAAGTAAATGACATACATGCCCTTCATAGAAAAAAGTAAATAGGCGACGTGGATGTTCTATGGCCCTTTAATTTGGTTTACTTTGTTTTCCAAAGTGGGAAGGGTTTGAAAAATATCCCCACCCTAAATATATATATATATATATATATATATATATATATATATATATATATATATATATACTAGCCGTGTGCCCGCGCGTTGCGGCGGCGACAGTGTATAGCTGTGTGCTCGCGCGTTGCGGTGGGTGACGGTTTATAGCAAGTTATTTGTCCTTTATTCACGCGTTCGGCGATGACGATAATTTACAACGCGATATTCATTTTCTGTTAGCACGATGCGGCACTACAACAATTTATAATGCAGCACGGCGACGACGACAATTAAATATGAAAGTGGACAGAGTTAGAGTAAGAAAAGTGGGATTATGTTTTTTTTCTAGAGTTAGAGTAAGAAAAGTGGGGTTATGTTTTTTTCTACTTTGTAAACATATGAAACACATACATCTCCTTTATTTTTAACTTCTACGAATCCATGTACAAATTAGAGGTTGTAAGGTTAAATAATGAATTGGCAAAAATATATATACTTTAAAAAAATACTTAACGCAAAACAAAATAGAAGATCTAATTCATTTAAAACAATATGAACTTTGACTTCAATCTTCACCCTTAGCTAAGGGTTCCCGTTTTTTAGCACACATTGAGATCGGTTACACAAATAAGAAATGATGTTTCATTACAAGACCGGTAAGAATTAACAAGTAACTTTGACCTGTAAATTTGATATTCTATCATATTTATCCAATATAAACATAGACAAACTAACTCCAAGTAAAAACTAAACATGAATATCCAATTTAAAGTCTACAAACCCCATCATTAATGGAAAACAAACGGAATTGAGACCTATACAACAATCTATCAATGGAAAAAAACATAGCTCGAAGAAGTCTATATAACACTTTCACATCTACCAGCCTCATCCATACAAAAGCCCTTATCAGTTTTTCCATTAAACAACACCACAATCAAATCGTAACCGCCTTGCCCATCTCATACAAATCCATCTACCAAACCCCCAATTGTATAAGGCTATACAAATCATTGTCTTGAACCTGCACAACACTCCTTCCACCTGGATCAAAATGAAAAAGAACCAACCAAGCCAACTAAAACCATTAATCCAATTAGTAAAAGTTAGGGGATAAAAACGCCTGTCGATAGTAGTTGCAATACCATAATTATCCAACCACCTTTACAATTGAAGCAAAATTATCATCCAAAATGATGATGCCAATACTTTCTTTTGCTATTCCAGTGCCTGGATCTTCATAGCAACACCAATATCAGCCTACAATTTTTGGGAAAAAAAGGTTAAAAAGGATTAACGAAATTTGATGCTGATTTCAAAATATGAATATAGAGTAATAAAGAATTATATGTAATGCCCTTCATTTGTTCGTGCCTTACGGCGACGACAATTTAAATTGCCTTGATCTTTATATTATATGATGCCCCTCATGTAAACAAGGGACATCATTCGTTCCATCGCCAGTAACATGTCCTAGCTTTCTTAGTGGCTTGTACAATACTCTACCTGCAAACCTCAATGCCTTTGCCACTCCCATAAACACACAAAAAAAATGTTAGTGAACTCAAAATAATATTCAATGTGGGTATTTTTTTCAAAAAATCATAGAGAATGAAGTGAATGAAACCATAAATTCTGATTGTATGCCTCAATAAACTCCTCCATTCCCTTCAAGAGCTTTCACCACCTGGTATGGAGTTAGCTGAGACATCTACACGCATCTCATATCCATATTCAAAATGAAACTCAATAGCTTATTTCCTTGCTTCTTGAATCAAGGTCCTTTCATCATATTGAATGAGAAAAAAAGACCACTTTAATGGGTTGAATGGAACATTAATATAAAAATCCAACAACATTATACATTTAGAATGCATCTAATGCAGATCAGTGGCAATAACTAAATTAGACTTGACAAAACAGGCGGGCGGGTCAGGTCAGGTGTTGGGTTGCGGGTCAGAAACGGGTGAGGGTCAGGACGGGTCGATTTAAATTTTTTCCTAAAATCCTAAGTAACACCTAACATTAAACATAAACTCAATTTCACTAACAGTAGTTGATTGTGATTCAATTAATGTGTTGTAGCTAATAATTAGTAAACATCTCCATGTATCATATACTTACAACTAATAATTAACAAGCAATCAAGCTAATCTTTAACAAGCTATGGTTTTTAAATATCAAATGTTATGTAACACCAATCATCTATTTATAATAAAATAACCATCCATCATCTTGCCCACTTTTTGTTCAGATGAAGCTTAGTGATGTGATAGTCTTAGCTGTTCATTTTACACGGGTCATGGTTTATTTACAAAGGAAGGAGATAAAACTAAAACCTATGGATCTTGCTTAACTCAACCTCTTTGACTTTCAAAAAGTCAAACTTCTCAAAATTGAAAAAGTCCAATTGCAATTTATATTTCAAAAAGACAGTAGCATAACATATACAGTGGCTGCTAAATACAGTTGTGGCCTTAACACGTAATAAAGTAAATACATAATTTATAGAATGAACAAAAGGAAAGGAGAAAATATGGGTATGGTTTCTTATGGTATGGCTGCTATGGTTCCTCGTAATAAGGGCTGCTTGTCTGATGATGTTGATCCTAAAAGTTGGTTTTTTTTTTCTATAGCAATATTGGTATGTTTTTTTGTTTTGATTTGGGGGAAAAATAACAATTTGATTCTCAAAGACATGAAAGCGAACATAGGAACTAAGAGAGAGCAAACTACCTTGAAACAAATGCAACAAACTACATCAAAGCTAACGGAAACGAAGCTTTCAGTTGGTATAAAAGTTAAATAATCAGCTATTTGTTATAACTACATGTCAAAAAACAAACTACTATATATGTACAGAAGACATTAACAACTTTAGAGTGCCCTGTTGGACAAACACAGTCCCTAAAAACTCCACATATATTTAAAAAGTTTTAATAGATAATGATAAAAGTTTGAAATGAGCAAGCATACAACACTACATCTACCTGGTTTCAAAATATAAAAAACATAATGCAGCTACAAGAGGATGGAATGGTTAACTTTTCAAGAAAAATTAAAAGTGCTTCTATAGCCTCAAAAATACATCTGAAACACTCGCGTTTCACAAATCCTTAAAAAACAAATTTTCTCTACAACACTACAAACATCTTCGCTGGTTCTAAATCTTCATGTTGTCACCACTTATATATTTATTTTTAATAATCAGTTTATTCATAAAAGATTTGTTGAACACCAAATCTTTAATTCTGGAATCAAACAGTAAGCAATATGATGAAATTGAACCCACTACTAAATTTGGGTTGCAAATCAGCCCCTAAAAATATTTGTAATCCCATAGAGGAGTACTACTATCTTGTTTTCTTTTGAGCACTACATTACATAACTAAAATCATAGCAATTAACAGCTTATTTTGATAGCAATTAACAACTTATTTTGAGACAGGAATCAAGATATCCTTTGAGCTATAAATACCAACTGCTATAAAGACCAACTGCTATAACTCGCATCAAGATATCCTTTGAGCTATAATACATAAAAATCACATTTTTATAATATACTTAACTATAAGCCACATCATTTTCCTCGATTGAAAACGAAACACAATCATAAAACAATAGAATGGCAAAATTAAAGCCGATTTAAATATGCAAAAGCAAAAGTAGAAAAAGCCCCAAAATTAAGTAACATGCAATAACCAGATCATCCAAATTGAGTTGGAACAAAAGGTAAATTGACCTAAATAGAACCAAGAAACAGTCAAATAGCAACAGATCGTAAAAATTTAAACCGATTTGAGCATGCAACTGTTAAAAACTAAAATAATCAATCTGACAATAGTTTAAAAGAAAGCAAGATGAGAACAAAGTAAAAACGATAAACAGGAAATCTACACTTACCTGTTCCGGAAATCAACCTCAAGAGTTCAAAAGAACCAAATAACTCAAATGCTCCTAAATCAACATACCTGTTAGAGCAAAGCAAACCTAGCTACAAGTCCACAAACAACTCATATTAAGAAAAATCATACGAAGTAGGGACCATTAACTGACCAAACACCCCATATAATGAATATATCATACATGAATCATTGTTTGAACCAAAAACAATTTTAAACAAAAACCTTAACAGGTTAGATAGCACCCTCCCAAAGTTAATCACATTTAACAAAAGAGAAAGATCCTCTAAATTCAAAGTTAATAATAAGAACCGGCTAGAGAAAGGCAGGAAAACACATGATTCTGCATTTGAGTACAAAATCAAGCGAATGGTCAATCTATATTCTAATAACTTCATAAGATTTAAAGAATATATCCTGAAAATTAAGGGTGCATAAAGATGTTAGTTAAAATGTCCACATCTTAAAACCCAACTGAAAAGAAAAGCTTAAAACTTTAGAACCTGCATCTACTGGAATCACAAAAAAACAACAAATGCTATACAATCGAACAAGAAGGTGAAGTAAAATGAAACTTCAATACCTGTAAAATCCATAATCGAATCGTTGTGAATGAATCATCTTTTATCTGAAATAAAAAACACAAATACACATACAAATCAACGCAAGAATAATAGATGAAATTTTAACCTATAAAAATTAAGCCAACCCTTGAACAGAAATATGGAGAAGAAACAAATTACATTTTTCAACCAACAACAAACTCAATAAACCTGCAAAATAATTTCCACGTTAAAAACATCAAACGCCCTTGCCATCAATACCGCAAGAATGATTTGAAGGTAAATCAAACTAATAATCTTAGTAGACTCTAGAGAAGAGAGTACATACCTGGCTGAGGTGAGAACCCTGATAATGTCACAACAATAATTACAGAGATCTGCGATGAAGATGAGGAAGAAGCTGCGATGAAGATAGTAAAACGAAAATGGAGAGGGAGCTGCAATTTTATAGCGAGGTGCCTTCCAAATTGAATCTCCAATTTGAATCGAGTAGGGATTGCGGTCCAATTGAATCGAGTGGCAGTGGGCATGATCATTGGAAGGATGCTTGAGATGCCCTCAAATGTGGTAATCGAAGGGATTGGCAGGATATTGCCCAACGGAGGGGAGAGAGACTGGCGGAGATGTGGCGTTCGAGGGCAGAAGGGGCGGACATCAAGAGCAAAAGGGGTTGGATGGCTGTGAGACGAAAATGCCCTCACTCTTTGTGCTTGTAAACGGTGGAGGAAGGTTTAAATGTGAGGCTCTAACACTTGTACACAGTGCATAAACCTTTGTACGCGTCTTAAGGATTAAGCATTTTTCATGACGAAAATGCCCTTTAGAGCAATATGTATTATATATAGTAATAGATATATATATATATATGTTGGTCCGGGATCAACAACCGTTCACGATATTTTCTAATCTAAACGTGCGGAATCCGGTTAGATTAGTGATTCAAGATAGAGAAGAGAAGAAACACGAAGAATACGATGATTAAACAAATAAACACTTGATCTTTGCACACAAGAAAACTTGTCGGGTACAAAACCAAAAATCGTAAACTCTTTTCTTCTCTCTCTACAAAGTCGTAATCACCTCACTCTCTCTAGAAATCATAAACCAAGGCCCCCAAGTGAGGAGGTCTAGTGGGGTATATATAGCCCTCCATTGGGTTTACTATTGGGCCCCTTGTGGATCATAAACCCAATAGTAAACCCAAGCCCAACCATAAACTAGCCTAAACAACAACCAAACTAGCCTATGATTCTAATGAAACCTTCTAAGCCCAACCCAACTTATTTAATATTACAAGCCTCATAATCTAGCCTCAACAATCTTCCCCTAGGCTTGTGATATTAAATGTCTTCAATCGTTGAAGTTCTTCTTCTTGACTGGCTGGCAAAGATGTTGATGAAGATTCTTTCCGCATAAATCTTTAATGGGTTTCATGACGGGCACTTGGGACTTCCTCTTGATCAGCATCAGCTTGAACTTCTTGAAATGAACAAGAAATGAAATGGAGGACTCTCATTGACTTGCTTTTCATGAAAGAACTGGTGCTTGCTGAATCCTCGGTAACTGTCTTGAATCTTTAAAATTAGAGGGTAAAAATGAACTTGAAACCCCTAATTTTGGAGAACTTGATTGTTGATCTTGGATCTTCATGATCTCTAACTGCTCTCTGCATCATTTTCTTTATCAAAGATCGACTTGAAATCTTCAGCTTCCCCTAAACATGTGAACATCTTCTTTGAAAAACTTTTGAAGCTTTTGGAAACTTGTAAAGACACCAACAACTTCCCCTGAACAGTTGCTTTTCAGATGGAAGTCTTGTCCGGCTGGTTCTTTAACTTTGAGCAGCAGCATCAGTAGCATCTTTCTATCATCAACCTGTCTGACACACATTTGAAAAAACATACTCCACCAGACATTTGATGATTGGTCTTTGGGTTAGAAGGTAATTATCATCTGTTCAGTTTATTCAAATTAACATAATTTTAACCAAAAACCCTGATATAGATTACGGGTTTTCTATAAAACTTCCCCTGAACCCAAGACCTCTAAAGACTTCCCCTTAGCTGATAACTTCCCCTCAGCTAAGGACTTCCCCTGAGATAATACATATTATCTTCGAGTTCCCTTCAGATACTATGTATTATGGAAGTCTTTTCATTAGATAATAAGTATCATCCTCGAGTTCCCTTCGGATAATACTTATTATCCCCTCTCATCCCCTCTCCTTCCCCTAAAAATTTGGCAAGATATGTCGGGGGCATATTGTCATGCATTAAAACCCATGAAAAACACATTTCGACTTCTCAAATCAACCTGGCCAAGACGAAAACACACCAAAAAGAACTTAACGACTCACACACGAAAGATAAAAACAAACAAATACTTACCAATATCAGACATGAGAAAGTTTACAAGGGATCAAACCGTATGAATCTGACTGAGGAACCCTTTTCAGCTTCCGTTACTCAACTAGTCCAGGTGATTGCTGGTATGTTTGTTCGCTTTAAACTCAAACCCGCTTAATCCCAACCGAATGCGTCATGCTTAATATAGTACAATATTACTTTTTTTTTAATTGTCCCCACACCCAAGCGTACACAGTAAAACCTACCCAACCTCAGAGTTTATTGAGGATTCACAAACCCCCCCAACTTGAGTAACCATGCAACACCGTTTTGACTACCACTTATTTCATTAATCATCAGTCGGTGATCAGGTCGGCCGCATAAGCACGCAAAGAAGACCGAACTGAATGATTATTTTTCATTTTCTTTTCTTTTTCTTTTCTTTTTCATTTCATTTTCATTTCCTTTTTTCTTTCTTTTCTTTTTATTATGTGGTGTAGTCATAATAGCAGAAACATGGCGTGTGAGAGAGTGAATACTAGGTATAATTACCACTCTCAACCCGTTTTTGCTGGGACTCAGTTTTTTGAACCATGCAAACCCGTTTTTACCCGACAAGTTTTCTTGTGTGCAAAGATCAAGTGTTTACCCTTTCACTATATATATATATATATATATATATATATATATATATATATATATATATATATATATATAGGGAAAGGTTAGTATGAAAACCCAATCTAGTTGGGAAAACTTTACAAACCCATCCAAGGGTCATAGATCAAACACATCATCCAGATGCCTTATACCCATAAGGGCTTTATGGACTTTTCATCATACCTAAAAGCAAAAGCAAATATGTTTGTCTGACACATTGAAGACTTTGAGACTTTATCTCTCTCATTCTTGCTTTTCATCTCTTCATCTCTCCTCTGGTTCTTATACTAGACCCACCTCCTTCAATTTCTACTTTCTACAATTTCAATAAACCCACCTATTTTACTTTCTACTCCCTACAACTTCTCTGCAACTCAAGAACTAGTTCCCACGTTGGTTCTTGATTCTTGTACCACTTATTTCTCCATTTTCTCTTCTTCTATTCATTACCCACAAAAGGTGAGTGTCTTTTTCAATGGATTGGTGTTCGGAGAGGATGATGGCTCCGGTGTAGCTTTAATCATAGGAGAAAATGGCTTGGTACAGAATTTGATTGAAGCGCAAGGTTGTTGGATGTAGTGGTAGTGGAGGTGTCGGATCTGGGGGTTGTGGATTTGTTGGAAATTTATTATTTTATATGATAACTTTATTACAAACTTAAATTGTTAGTTTTTACATTTTACTTATATATATATTTATATTAATATTGAAGAAGATTGAGTGATTTCTATGATGAAGAACCAACTTGAAGCTTTAATGGAGTCCATGAATATGATAAAAGTACATACAAGAAAATTAAGAAGAAGAAAGGTATTGGGGAAAAACATAAATTGTCTTGTTGTGGATGTGGGCCATGTGACTTTAAAAGAAAATTTAATATTAACCCCCTTTGGTTTAACTAGACTTACAAACTAGACATTTTAATTTTATTCAATCTCTAAACATTTTGTGTCATCTTACATATTAACTATAATAACTAATTAAAATTTCTAAATAATTAGTATTTTATGTTATTAGATTAGTTAATTAATTTATAATCTCCTTTTTTCTATTTATAAACGATTTAAGTTTTGTTTTTTATGATTCACAAGTGTTTTTATTTTATTTATTGGTGGTATATTATAAGTAAAGAAGTATGAATATTGTTGTCGTACTTTTATCTCTTGTACTTTTCTTTTATAACGTTTCAATTAAGCTACATAAGTAAAAAAAATTGTTATTGTTATTAAACATTCCGCTCACAGCATGTTACATACGTAAATCATCTAGAAATGTGTAAATAAACGTTACGTATGTAAATTTACTTGTGTAACATATCACATATCATTGTCACAATTATAAGTAACAATAAACGTTACGTATGTAAATTTACTTATGTAACATGTCACATATCATTGTCACAGTTACAATTAACAATAAACGTTACAAAATGTTACGTATATAAAATTTACTTATGTGACATGTCAAAATGACAATTAACAATACACGTTACAAAATGTTACGTATGTAAAGTTAGTTATGCTTCATTTCTTTATAACCATCTTCATCTTTGACAAAAAAATCCATTCATCAAAATGTATTTTTTTAGTGAGTTATATTTTTTTCTCCAAAATGTATTTTTAGTGAGTTATATTTTTTAGATATGTTATTTTTCTTTTAATTTTCTCCAAAACGTATTTTTTTAGTGAATTATATTTTTTTCTCCACTGGTATAGTTACATATGTAATGTCATTATTAAGTTACATATGTAACATTTTGATAGAATTTTGTGAGCCACATGATGGGCTGATTTGAGGGAACTTTATTCAAGCAAGCCATAAACAAAGAAAAATTTCATGAGCTATGAAAACACATGTATAAGGGTTACATGTAAACACTAATAACACTATTAAGAAAAATTAGCTACCGTTACATATGTAATTTTCATATATGAGCAATATCAATAACGTGGATGCGACGTTTCATTCACCCTAAAAAATGTTTATTAGTTCAAGCATGAAACTACGTAAATTTACATATGGAGGACGAGCTTACATATGTAAATTTAAACATAAATGAGATGTACCATATTCAATAAGTAAACTAAAATATGTAATGCCGTTACGGAAGTATATTAACATATAGATATATATGTAACATCATTGTTTAGTCACATATGTAACATCATTATTTAGATATGCATTTTTCTAAATATAGATCCCAAGGCACGAATTGTTACATATGTAAAAAATGTGTTACTGCATGTTACATATGTAAATCAACAGGACATGTTTAAGAAAAAATTACAATTATAAATTATTAATGTATAAGAAACATGTACAATAAACGTTACAAAATGTTTCATATGAACTACAATATTTAAAAAATGATCAAAAATAATAACAAGCTAACAAAAAAATATAAAAGATAATTATGTTTTTGTTCTTGATAATCTTCTTCATCTTTAACACAAAAATCTCTTCATCTACAAAAAAAAAAAAAAAAACAAGTTCATCAATTCATATACGTAAACTCTACACATGTTACGCAAGTAAAATTACATATGTAACTTTAGATATTACCTATGTAACATAAGATTATATAGCATGATACATATGTAAATTTCATGTGTAATATAATTAGAAACACGAATTATATTATAAAAAGTCTTATCTATATATGTAACTAAAACGTACTCCATATGCACGAACACTCACTGTCATCATATCAAATAATAAAGGCTCCTAACATTAAATGTAACATTACATATGTAACACGTGTGTAAATTTACATACGTAACATTATTAAAAAAATATATATAACACACGTGTAACATTAAACTAAACATGGATATTCCAAAGGAATGATACATATGTAAATTTATATACGTAACATAATTAAACTAACATCATAGAGACAATTTCCTATTCACAATTCAAGAGAATGAGACATGTGTAAATTTACATACATAATATGATTAAAAAAAAATGTAAAATGCGTGTAACATTAAACTAAACAAAAATGTCCAAAGGAATGATACATATGTATATTTATATTATTGAACAACATCATAGAGACAACTTCCTATACAAAATCCAACGGAATCATACATTTGTACATTTACATACGTACCTTGAACAAAAAACATATGTAACAAGTGTGTAACATTAAACTAAACAAAAATATCCAAGGGAATGATACATATATAAAATGTAAATTTACATCCATAACATGCTTAGAAAAACATCATAGATACAACTTCATAGTCAAGATCCAAGGGGATGAAACATATATAAACTTATATACATAACATGATTAAAAAAATATCACCCAGACAACTTCTAGAAAACAAATTTTATCATTTGTTAGATACACGTGTTATGTAAGTAAATTTATATATGTAACATTATATGTTACATATGTAACATAAGATATATGTAACATTAAATATTACATATGTAGGTAAATTTGTAACAATTTTTGTGAGGTAGGCATGTTATGTAAGTAAATTCACATTCACATATGTAATATTAGATATTACATATGTTACATAAGATATTACACTTATTTCGTATTGAAAAATCTAAAATTATTTTGTTCTAGAAACATTTAAATGTAAATGGTATAAAAATATTAATTAACTAGTTAATTATTAAATTTCATGAGCTATAAATGTTACATATGAACACTATTAATATTATTAAGACATATTAGCTACTGTTACATATGTAATTCTCACATATAGAGATTTATCAATCACACTGATGTGGCATTTTGAATTCACGGTTTGAATACTTACAAACCAAATTAAATGGAAATTAAGAATTGATTTTTTGATGACAACACTTACAAACAAAATTTGAGTTTAAGATTTGAATCTTCTTTTTTAATCAAGAATACTTAGATCTGAAGCAATTATCTTTTATATATAATTTTTTATTTTCTCAGATCTAGATCTGAAGAACTTTAGGATTTTAGTCTTAAAATTGGTTAGAAAAAAGAACTGGTTACAGCCTTCATCTCCAAATTTTGAAACCCTAAGATGGTGAGTGGAGGAACAAGTACCTTTGATTTTATGTTTCTGATTCAGATCTCGATGGTGACTCCGTCTCCGCGAAGGAACATCCGACGGTGACTTCGTGTCCGCCTCATCGAACGATGGTGGTTGTGGGGATGAGCGACGAAGGGGGTGAATGATGGTGGTCATAAACTGGGGTGGTTGTAGTGGCTGATGGATTATGTAGGTGATGGTGGTGGTTGGCAATGGTTTGAATAAATGCTTGCTCTAAAATTGTAAAAAGTAGAAATCAAATGAAAGCGAAACCTCTATCTCTTTCTCTGCTACACACATGGGTTTTTTTTTGTCATGAACAAATGAAGAATAAAAAGTAAAGGTGAAAGTATGAAAGAGATGGAGTGATGTGATAGGTAATGGAGTGATGGGATGAGATGGAAGTTCTTGGGGATTGAATTTTGTAGTATGTCTAAAATGCCCTTTTGAAAAAAAAGACAAAAAACAAAAAGTAATTAAATTAAAAGAAAATTCTGGAAAAAAGAAGGACAATTGGATGATCATGATCAAGGGTCTATATTTGGTTTTTAAAGTTTTCCCAACTCATGTTGGTTTTCATTCTACCCTTCCTCTCTCTCTCTCTCTCTCTCTCTCTATATATATATATATATATATATATATATATATATATATATATGGGAAAGTTATTGTACAAAGGACAATTTCCGTGCGAAGGCATCTCAGCCGCAGTTTCGATAGATCTGACGGATAGGACTAAACACAAGCCATGATAATAAAAGGATCCGTGTGTTTTTTCTCCAAAAGGGTATATTTGTATTGTTTTAAAAAAAAAGAATGACGCATAAAAATAACGCATCACACAATTACCATTAAAAAAAATTCCCCTCTATCATGCAACAAATGAAAACAAAAAACGCAACCACAAAAGAATGTCACGTAACTCTCTAAAGAGGTAACCAAATCACGCACAAACAGAAGAAAAACGCATCAATATTTGAAGGAGAAAAAAATCACACACGACACAAAAAAATCACGCAACTATCTAAAAGTCAAGGATACCTAAACCCCAGTACCCCAAAATCATGCACACACAACAACAAATCACGTAACAACTAAAAATCAAAGCAAAAACTAAAAACCAGTTCCCAAATCACGCACACACAACAAAAAATCACGCAACTATATAAAAAATCGAAGCAAAAACTAAAACCAGTTCCCAAAAATCACGCACACATAACAAAAATCGCGCAACTATCTAAAAAATACTTATCTAAGGGCTTCTTCTTTACATATATCAAGTCAACCTAAAACCCCTGTTCCCAAATCATGCACACATAATAAAAATCACGCAACTATCTAAAAAATCGAAGCAAAAACTTATTGGAAAACGGTAACGATTCGAACACTTGTTCGATCAATTACAATACAGAATAACAGTAAAGAATGGAAATACAGGGGAGATAAAATAGTACACGAAAAAACACTACAGAATTATGATCACGAACAACAGCAGGATCAGTCCCTGCAAAACAGACAAACAGAGAAACAAAGCGAAAGGAACCGGGTATGTGTTTGTCACAATTCTCTTAAACAGATTCGACGTCTGTTTCCAGGGTACACCGGTTCAAAACTGTGTGTACAGTCGGGCGAGAAACTTTCCTAAAACGAAATCGGAATGAAACAGCAGACGGAGATCAAAACAGCAGCAGCAGCACAACGTTGGAAAAATGATTTTCTGTGTATCTTCTTTATGCCCAAATTCGTGTAAATATACACACCCATAGGCACATGATTAATGTCTAATTAATCTGTCATTACTCATATAGTTAATCAGTCATTACCCTTGTAATGAATGATCGGTTTGGAATGCAAAAAAGGTTTTGACAAAACCAAAAGCCACTTTCTAGAATCTGCTCAAAGTGTTACAAAAATTAGCAAAAACTTGTCACGCTCGGACACAGATTTTGGAGCTGCATTCGTGTCCGCAGGTCCCGCGGGCACGAGTTCAGAATTTCGGCTCGACAACCCATTTTTCGCACCCCTCCCTGCGAGAGGGTATGAGCTAGAGTAAAAAATGACACAAGTGATGTCTAAAGCTTTGAGGTTTATCCTTATAAACAAATTCACTTTTTGTTCCCACACCAATGTGGGATAGCTCACATCACATTTTCCAAACAAAAATTGTTTTATGATAAACATCTCATTCACACACATTTTCCAACAATCCCCCACATGAATGGAGGTTGATCTCAGAAGTAACTTAATCCCGATCGAATTTCAACAGTTGAATCTTGCATACGATAGATAGGTGTTACCCTTTGAACCTTCGCTCATGAAACACACTTAGTCTACTGGCTCTGAGTAGGCGGTGATGCCTTTGAACGCATCTGCCATTTGTGTAGGCGACAATGTGCTTCACACAAGAATCTCCTTGACAATATCTAGTCCTCATAGTGATGTTCGTTAGGGTCATGAACATTAGCCTGGTTCTGAGAGAGCTCTTAGCTATTGTGCCCCCTCTCAATACCATTCAAAGCGACCCCACTTCTCTCTCACATAGGTGATTCACCACGTGTGGCTGCCTCAGCTGAATCATTAAAAGCCATAGGCTTAACCTTGTACTTATCACTTTTAGGAATGGACTAGGAGATGTATCGATTCCAATTATGCATCCCCTTCTTAAAGTGCGTGGAGTTATCAATTCTCCCCCCCCACAGTGACTTCACTAGTTCATACAATTAGGTTGTCCTATTGAACTCAGATCTTGGGATCTCCGGTCAACTGAGTTAGGTTTTCCTTCATATGAACTTTAATCTTCCAAGGGCTTGAGTCCCATTCCCATGGACGACTTCTGAACTAACTCTCTACTTAGGCCTTTTTGTCAGCGGATCCGTAATATTATCATTTAACTTCACATAGTCAACATATAATTCCAGTAGAGATTAGTTGTCGTATCGTATTATGTCTGGGTCTTATATGTATGTTCTTACCATTATACATTGTTCTATGAGCTCTGCCAATTGCCGATTGGCTATCACAATGTATACATATGGTCGTTGCCGGCTTAGGCCATCTTGGTATACCCTCCATGAATTGACGTAGCCATTCTCCCTCTTCACCAGCTTTATCTAAAGCGATGAATTCTGCTTCCATCGTGGATCTAGCAATAACTGTTTGTTTCGACGATTTCCACGATATAGCTGCTCCTCCAAGTGTGAATACATATCCACTCGTTGCTCTGGAATCCTTCGTACCCGATATCCAGTTTGCATCACAGTGTCCTTCAATCACTGCAGGATATCTGTTGTAGTACAGCGCGTAATCCCTTATGTACCTTAGGTACCTAAGTAACCTCGTCACACATCTCCAATGAGTTGGACTTGGATTACTCGTGTACCTACTTAGCTTGCTTATAACATATGTTAAGTCTGGTCTGGTACAACTCATCAATTACATCAAACTGCCAATAATACTTGAATACTCTAATTGGTTAATAGGTTGGCCTCTGTTCTTAGTTAGATGTTGACTTGTGTCAATGGGAGTTCTAGCTACATTAGAGTCATTTGCATTGAACTTTTCAAGAACTTTATCCACATAGTGGGTTTGTCCTAAAGCAAGTCCACTTTGGGTTCGTGTGATTTCAACTCCCAAAATCACTTCTGCTAAACCCATGTCTTTCATGTCAAATCTTGCTTTCAAGGTGTCCCTTATTGATTTTGTCATTTTGTCATTACTTCCAGCAATGAGCATGTCATCAACGTAGAGACACAAGATGACATAACCATCTGGTGTGTCTTTCACATACACACACTTATCACATTCATTGATCTTGAAACCAGAATCACGCATGACATGATCAAACTTTTCATGCCATTGTTTTGGTTCTTGCTTTAGTCCATACAAGGATTTGACCAGTTTACACACTTTCTTTTCTTGTCCAGAGGCTCTAAAGCCCTCTGGTTGTTCCATGTAAATCTCTTCCTCTAGATTTCCATTTAAGAAAGCGGTTTTCACATCCATTTGGTGAACTTACAAATTCCAAATGGCTGCAATGGCAAGTACTAACCTTATGGAGGTTATTCGAGTTACTGGTGAATATGTGTCAAAGTAATCTAGACCTTCCTTTTGTTTGTATCCTTTGACCACCAGTCTTGCCTTGTACTTGTCTATGGGGCCATCAGGCGTCATCTTCCTCTTGAAGATCCAACGATGACCTAGTGGTTTACATCCCGGAGGAAGATCCACTAGTTCCCATGTATGGTTTTGTAAAATAGAATCTATTTCACTTTTGATGGCCTCCCTCCATTCAGGTCCTTCTGAGGAAGTTACCGCTTCACGGTATGTTTTGGGTTCACTTTCTATCATGTACGTGTAGAAATCAGGACCAAAAGACTTTTCAGTTCTAGCCCTCTTGCTACGCCTAGGCTCAACATCTTCTTCCTCAGAACGCTCTCGTTCTTCCGGAACATATTCTGGTTCTTCAGGAACACGTTCTAGTTCTTCCAGAACTAGCTCATCATGAATACGTTCATCATCTGCCCCAAACGTATTTCCATATTCTTTTGTAATGCATGGAAATATATTTTCAAAGAATGAGACATTCTTTGATTCCATTATCGTTCCTTTACGAATGTCGGGAATCTTGGATTCATGCATAAGGAAGCAATACGCCCTACTATGATCTGGATATCCAATGTATATACAGTCAACAGTTTTGGGTCCTATCTTTTGAGCCTTAGGTAGTTGGGCAACCACCTTGGCTAGGCACCCCCACACTTTAAGGTATTCGTAGGATGGTTTTCTTGTCCACCATAACTCGTATGGGGTTTCATCTCTTTTCTTATGGGGTATTCTATTCAAAAGATAGTTTGGCGAAACGATAGCATCCCCCCACAAGTTTTGGTTTACACCAGAACTCACTAACATGGCACTCACCATTTCTTTCAAGGTTCGATTTTTCCGTTCAGCAATCCCGTTTGATTGGGGTGAATATGGTGCAGTGAACTCATGACTATTTTCGTTTTGCAAACAGAATTCAGCAAATGGTGAGACATACTCACCACCTCTATCACTTCGTACAACCTTGATCTTCCTTTCAAGTTGATTCTCAACTTCAGTTTTATAGGCAATGAAAGCTTCAATTGCCTCGTCTTTACTTTTGAGCAAGTAAACATAACAATACATCGTGCAATCATCGATAAACGTGATGAAGTATTTAAATCCATATCTAGTTGGAATGGATTTCAAATCACACACATCTGTGTGGATCATACCGAGAGGTTCAGTGTTTCGTTCAACCGGTTTGAATGATGATCTAGTTAATTTATCTTCAACACACGTTTCACATTTATAGTTTGAGTCAATATCAAAAGTTGGTATGCAATTCAATTTAATCAAATGACAAATGGAATTAAAGTTAACATGACCAAGTCTACCATGCCACACATTAGAAGACTCAAGCAAATAAGCAGAACTGGTACCAGTCTTATTCATAGCATTGTTAACGACCATTACATTTAATTTGAACATACCATTAAGGGCATAGCCCTTTCCAACATACACGCTATTCTTGGTCAACACGACCTTATCTGACTCAAACACCATTTTGAAACCAAACTTATTCGACAACCACCCAGACACAAGATTCTTACGAATCTCAGGGACATACATCACATTAGTCAAAGTAAGCTCCTTTCCTGATGTCACTTTCAGGATCACATTTCCTTCACCTTTAACTTAAGCAGTGACAGAGTTACCCATGAAGAGCTTTTCTCCATTAGTAACTTCTTTGAAGGTGTTGAATAAGTTCCTATCAGCACACACATGGCGGGTGGCACCAGTGTCAACCCAGCATTCCTTGGTATTTGAACCAACCAAGTTAACCTCAGAGATCATCATTGTGAGGTCAGAAATCATTGCAACAAGATTCTCATAATCATCAACCATATTGGCTTGACGAGAGACATCTTTCTTTGGTTGTCTACATTCATTTGCCCGATGACTTGGCTTGTCACAGTTGTAACATTTGCCTTCAAATTTCTTCTTCCCAACCCCACCTTTGGGTTTAAGATTAAACCCTTTCCCTTTGTTCTTCTTCTCAGCCCGTCCTCTATTTTTGTTTCCTTTGGAGGGTTGGCCATATTCAACAATATTGGCCTTTGCTTGCTCGGGGATATCATTCTTCTTTTGAACAAGTTTGTTTTCTTCTTCAATACGAAGACGAACCACAAGATCTTCAACGGTCATTTCTTTTTTCTTGTGTTTGACATAATTCTTGAAATCAACCCAGCTTGGTGCAATTTCTCGATCAAGGCAGCCACTTGAAATGTCTCGCTAAGTGACATTCCCTCTGCATGAATATCATGAAGAATGATTTGTAATTCTTGGATTTGACTCATAACAGTTTTAGAGTCAATCATTTCAAAATTCAAGAACTTGGCCACCACAAATGTTTTTGTGCCTGCATCTTCGGTTTTGTATTTCCATTCCAAAGATTTCCATAGTTCTTTGGTCATGTTTACTTTACAATAGATATTGTAAAGCGAGTCCGCCAAACCATTGAGCACATAGTTCTTACACAAGAACTCGGAATGCTTCCAAGCATGAACCGCGCTCACAGATTGAGCATTCATTTCCGCTTCAGACACTTGGGGAGCGATTTCAGTCAAGAACCTCGCAAGGTTCAATGTTGTCAAATAAAACAGCATCTTATGCTGCCAACGTTTGAAGTTCAGACCATTGAACTTTTCAGGTTTCTCAACATGGCTTGCAACCGCGCCAGGCAGTGGTGCAACCATCATCGTGGTAACAGCAACGGCAGAAGTAAAAACTGCAGAGACCCCAGAGGTCGCTACACCAGAGGTCGGTAAAGGCTGAGATGAGTCCATTCTGAAACGAAATCCCACAGGAGAACAGTTAGAAATATTCGTACACAGAGTCTACACCAATCTGTTTAAGTTTGTTGGAAAACGGTAACGATTCGAACACTTGTTCGATCAATTACAATACAGAATAACAGTAAAGAATGGAAATACAAGGGAGATAAAACAATAAACTAAAAAACATTACAAAATTATGATCACGAACAACAGCGGGATCAGTCCCTGCAAAACAGACAAACAGAGAAACAAAGCGAAAGGAACCGGGCTTGTGTTTATCACAATTCCCTTAAACAGATTCGACGTCTGTTCCTAGGGTACACTGGTTCAAAACTGTGTGTACAGCCGGACGAGAAACTTGCCTGAAACGAAATTGGAATGAAGCAGCAGACGGAGATCAAAACAACAGCAGCAGCAGCACGACGTTGGAAAAACGATTTTCTGTGTAACTTCTTTATGCCCAAATTCGTGTAAATATACACACCCATAGGCACACGATTAATGTCTAGCTAATCTGTCATTACTCTTATAATTAATCAGTCATTACCATTGTAATGAATGATCGGTTTGGAATGCAAAAAAGGTTTTGACAAAACCAAAAGCCACTTTCTAGAATCTACTCAAAGTGTTACGAAAATTAGCAAAAACTTGTCACGCTCGGACACAGATTTTGGAGCTGCATTCGTGTCCGCAGGTCGCGCGGACATGAGTTCAGAATTTCGGCTCGACAACCCATTTTTCGCACCCCACCCCTGCGCGAGGGTATGAGCTAGAGTAAAACATGACACAAGTGATGTCTAAAGCTTTGAGGTTTATCCTTATAAACCAATTCACCTTTTGTTCCCACACCAATGTGGGATAGCTCACATCACATTTTCCAAACAAAAATTGTTTTGAGATAAAATCTCATTCACACACATTTTCCAACAATCCCCCACATGAATGGAGGTTGATCTTAGAAGTAACTTAATCTCGATCGAATTTCAACAGTTGAATCTTGCATACGATAGGTTGGTGTTACCCTTTGAACTTTCGCTCATGAAACATACTTAGTCTACTGGCTCTGAGTAGGTGGTGGTGCCTTTGAACGCATCTGCGTTTGTGTAGGCGACAATGTGCTTCACACAAGAATCTCCTTGACAATATCAAGTCCTCATAGTGATGTTCGTTATGGTCATGAACATTAGCCTGGTTCTGTGAGAGCTCTTAGGTATTGTGCGCCCTTTAATACCCTTCGAAGCGACCCCACTTCTCTCTCACATAGGTGATTCACCACGTGTGGCTGCCTCAGCTGAATCATTAAAAGCCATAGGCTTAACCTTGTACTTATCACTTTTAGGAATGGACTAGGAGATGTATCGATTCCAATTATGCATCCCCTTCTTAAAGTGCGTGGAGTTATCAATTCTTCCCCCCCCCCCCCCCACAGTGACTTCACTAGTTCATACAATTAGGTTGTCCTATTGAACTCAGATCTTGGGAGCTCCGGTCAACTGAGTTAGGTTTTCCTTCATATGAACTTTAATGTTCCAAGGGCTTCAGTTTATCATTTGACTTCACATAGTCAACAGATAATTCCAGTAGAGATTAGTTGTCGTATCGTATTATGTCTACATCTTATATGTATCTTCTTACCATTATACATTGTTCTATGAGCTCTGCCAATTGCCGATTGGCTATCACAATGTATACATATGGTCGTTGCCGGCTTAGGCCATCTTGGTATACCCTCCAAGAATTGACGTAGCCATTCTCCCTCTTCACCAGCTTTATCTAAAGCGATGAATTCTGCTTCCATCGTGGATCTAGCAATAACTGTTTGTTTCGACGGTTCCACGATATAGCTGCACCTCCAAGTGTGAATACATATCCACTCGTTTCTCTGGAATCCTTCGTACCCGATATCCAATTTGCATCACAGTGTCCTTTAATCACTGCAGGATATCTGTGTAGTACAACGCGTAATCCCTTATGTACTTTAGGTACCTAAGTAACCTCGTCACACATCTCCAATGAGTTGGACTTGGATTACTCGTGTACCTACTTAGCTTGCTTACGACATATGCTAAGTCTGGTCTGGTACAACTCATCAAATACATCAAACTGCCAATAATTCTTGAATACTCTAATTGGTTAACAGGTTGTCCTCTGTTATTAGCTAGATGTTGACTTGTGTCAATGGGAGTTCTAGCTACATTAAAGTCATTTGCATTGAACTTTTCAAGAATTTTATCCACATAGTGGGTTTGTCCTAAAACAAGTCCACTTTTGGTTCGTGTCATTTTAACTCCTAAAATCACTTCTGCTAAACCCATGTCTTTCATGTCAAATCTTGCTTTCAAGGTGTCCTTTGTTGATTTTATCATTTTGTCATTACTTCCAGCAATGAGCATGTCATTGTAGGTCTAGAAGATCTCCCAAAACACGATATTGATATCACAAACGAGTGCGGAATCCTCGTAGGTGATTGATTCAAGATAGAGAAGAGAAGAAACACGAAGAATACGATGATTAAACGCTAAAAACTTGATCTTTGCACACAAGAAACTTTGTCGGGTACAAAACAAGAAATCGTAAACTTGAACTCTCTCTCTAGTTTATGATTACGATCATAAACACCTCCTTGGCTCTCCTCTCAATCATAAACTCGCAGCCCCTAATGAGGAGGTCAAGTGGGGTTTATATAGGCATCCCAATGGGTTTACTATTGGGCCCCTTGTGGATCATAAACCCAATAGTAAACCCAAACCCAATCATAAACTAGCCTAAATACAATAACCAAACTAGCCTATGATTCTAATGAAACCCTCTAAGCCCAGCCCAACTTATTTAATATTACAAGCCTCATAATCTAGCCTCTACAGTCATCAACGTAGAGACACAAGATGACATAACCATCTGGTGTGTCTTTCACATACACACACTTATCACATTCATTGATCTTGAAACCAGAATCACGCATGACATGATCAAACTTTTCATGCCATTGTTTTGGTGCTTGCTTTAGTCCATACAAGGATTTGACCAGTTTACATACTTTCTTTTCTTGTCCAGAGGCTCTAAAGCCCTCTGGTTGTTCCATGTAAATCTCTTCCTCTAGATTTCCATTTAAGAAAGCAGTTTTCACATCCATTTGGTGAGCTTCCAAATTCCAAATGGCTGCAATAGCAAGTACCAACCTTATGGAGGTTATTCGAGTTACTGGTGAATATGTGTCAAAGTAATCTAGACCTTCCTTTTGTTTGTATCCTTTGACCACCAGTCTTGCCTTGTACTTGTCTATGGAGCCATCAGGCTTCATCTTCCTCTTGAAGATCCAACGATGACCTAGTGGTTTACATCCCGGAGGATGATCCACTAGTTCCCATGTATGGTTTTGTAAAATAGAATCTATTTTACTTTCGATGGTCTCCCTCCATTGAGGTCCTTCTGAAGAAGTTATCGCTTCACGGTATGTTTTGGGTTCACTTTCTACCATGTACGTGTAGAAATCAGGACCAAAAGACTTTTCAGTTCTAGCCCTCTTGCTACGCCTAGGCTCAACATCTTCTTCTTCAGAACGAGTTCTTCCGGAACATATTCTGGTTCTTCCGGAACACGTTCTAGTTCTTCTGGAACTAGCTCATCATGAATACGTTCATCATCTGCCCCAAACGTATTTCCATATTCTTTTGTAATGCATGGAAATATATTTCCAAAGAATGAGACATTCTTTGATTCCATTATCGTTCCTTTACGAATGTCGGGAATCTTGGATTCATGCACAAGGAAGCGATACGCCCTAATGTGATCTAGATATCCAATGAATATACAGTCAACAGTTTTGGGTCCTATATTTTTTGCCTTAGGTAGTGGGGCAACCACCTTGGCTAGGCACCCCCACACTTTAAGGTATTCGTAGGATGGTTTTATTTTCCACCATAACTCGTATGGGGTTTCATCTCTTTTCTTATGGGGTATCCTATTTAAAAGATAGTTTGGCGAAAGGATAGCATCCCCCCACAAGTTTTGGTTTACACCAGAACTCACTAACATGGCACTCACCATTTCTTTCAAGGTTCGATTTTTCCGTTCAGCAATCCTATTTGATTGGGGTGAATATGGTGCAGTGAACTCATGTCTAATTCCGTTTTGCAAACAGAATTCAGCAAATGGTGAGACATACTCACCACCTCTATCACTTCGTACAACCTTGAGCTTCCTTTCAAGTTGATTCTCAACTTCAGTTTTATAGGCAATGAAAGCTTCAATTGCCTCGTCTTTACTTTTGAGCAAGTAAACATAACAATACATCGTGCAATCATCGCTAAACGTGATGAAGTATTTAAATCCATATCTAGTTGGAATGGATTTCAAATCACACACATCTGTGTGGATCGTACCGAGAGGTTCAGTGTTTCGTTCAACCGGTTTGAATGATGATCTAGTTAATTTATCTTCAACACACGTTTCACATTTATAGTTTGAGTCAATATCAAAAGTTGGTATGCAATTCAATTTAATCAAATGACGAATGGAATTAAAGTTAACATGACCAAGTCTACCATGCCACACATTATAAGACTCAAGCAAATAAGCAGAACTGGTACCAGTCTTATTCATAGCATTGTTAACGACCATTACATTTAATTTGAACATACCATTAAGGGCATAGCCCTTTCCAACATACACGCTATTCTTGGTCAACACGACCTTATCTGACTCAAACACCATTTTGAAACCAAACTTATTCAATAACCACCCAGACACAAGATTCTTACGAATCTCAGGGACATACAACACATTAGTCAAAGTAAGCTCCTTTCCTGATGTCACTTTCAGGATCACATTTCCTTCACCTTTGACTTAAGCAGTGACAGAGTTACTCATGAAGAGCTTTTCTCCATTCGTAACTTCTTTGAAGGTGTTGAATAAGTTCCTATCAGCACACACATGGCGGGTGGCACCAGTGTCAACCCACCATTCCTTGGTATTCGAACCAACCAAGTTAACCTCAGAGATCATCATTGTGAGGTCAGAAATCATTGCAACAAGATTCTCATAATCATCAACCATATTGGCTTGACGAGAGACATCTTTCTTTGGTTATCTACATTCATTTGCCCGATGATCTGGCTTGTCACAGTTGTAACATTTGCCTTCAAATTTCTTCTTCCCAACCCCACCTTTGGGTTTAAGATTAAACTCTTTCCCTTTGTTCTTCTTCTCGGCCCGTCCTCTATTTTTGTTACCTTTGGAGGGTTGGCCATATTCAACAATATTGGCCTTTGCTTGCTCGGGGACATCATTCTTCTTTTGAGCAAGTTTGTTGTCTTCTTCAATACGAAGACGAACCACAAGATCTTCAACGGTCATTTCTTTTCTCTTGTGTTTGAAATAATTCTTGAAATCAACCCAGCTTGGTGGCAATTTCTCGGTCATGGCAGCCACTTGAAATGTCTCGCTAAGTGACATTCCCTCCGCATGAATATCATGAAGAATGATTTGTAATTCTTGGATTTGACTCATAACAATTTTAGAGTCAATCATTTCAAAATCCAAGAACTTGGCCACCACAAATTTCTTTGTGCCTGCATCTTCGGTTTTGTATTTCCGTTCGAAAGATTTTCATAGTTCCTTGGTCGTGTTTACTTTACAATTGATATTGTAAAGCGAGTCCGCCAAACCATTGAGCACATAGTTCTTACACAAGAACTCAGAATGTTTTTTTTTGCCTTAGGTAGTGGGGCAACCACCTTGGCTAGGCACCCCCACACTTTAAGGTATTCGTAGGATGGTTTTCTTTTCCACCATAAATCGTATGGGGTTTCATCTCTTTTCTTATGGGGTATCCTTATAAAAGATAGTTTGGCGAAAGGATAGCATCCCCCCACAAGTTTTGGTTTACACCAGAACTCACTAACATGGCACTCACCATTTCTTTCAAGGTTTGATTTTTCCGTTCAGCAATCCTATTTGATTGGGGTGAATATGGTGCAGTGAACTCATGTCTAATTCCGGTTTGCAAACAGAATTCAGCAAATGGTGAGACATACTCACCACCTCTATCACTTCGTACAACCTTGAGCTTCCTTTCAAGTTGATTCTCAACTTCAGTTTTATAGGCAATGAAAGCTTCAATTGCCTCGTCTTTACTTTTGAGCAAGTAAACATAACAATACTTCGTGCAATCATCGATAAACGTGATCAAGTATTTAAATCCATTTCTAGTTGGAATGGATTTCAAATCACACACATCTGTGTGGATCGTACCGAGAGGTTCAGTGTTTCGTTCAACCGGTTTGAATGGTGATCTAGTTAATTTATCTTCAACACACGTTTCACATTTATAGTTTGAGTCAATATCAAAAGTTGGTATGCAATTCAATTTAATCAAACGACGAATGGAATTAAAGTTAACATGACCAAGTCTACCATGCCACACATTAGAAGACTCAAGCAAATAAGCAGAACTGGTACCAGTCTTATTCATAGCATTGTTAACGACCATTACATTTAATTTAAACATACCATTAAGGGCATAGCCCTTTCCAACATACACGCTATTCTTGGTCAACACGACCTTATCTGACTCAAACACCATTTTGAAACCAAACTTATTCAACAACCACCCAGACACAAGATTTTTACGAATCTCAGGGACATACAACACATTAGTCAAAGTAAGCTCCTTTCCTGATGTCACTTTCAGGATCACATTTCCTTCACCTTTGACTTAAGCAGTGACAGAGTTACCCATGAAGAGCTTTTCTCAATTAGTAACTTCTTTGAAGGTGTTGAATAAGTTCCTATCAACACACACATGGCGTGTGGCACCAGTGTCAACCCACCATTCCTTGGTATTCGAACCAACCAAGTTGACCTCAGAGATCATCATTGTGAGGTCAGAAATCATTGCAACAAGATTCTCATAATCATCAACCATATTGGCTTGACGAGAGACATCTTTCTTTGGTTATCTACATTCATTTGCCCGATGACCTGGCTTGTCACAGTTGTAACATTTGCCTTTAAATTTCTTCTTCCCAACCCCACCTTTGGGTTTAAGATTAAACCCTTTCCCTTTGTTCTTCTTCTCGGCCCGTCCTCTACTTTTGTTACCTTTGGAGGGTTGGTGTCGCACCCCCAAATTACCACTAACGGAGTTTATACCGTTAAGGGGCGCGACTAGACCAGGATCCACAACCATAGTTACAAATACTAAACGAATCAGGGTTAGTTCAAACACAAGTTATAAATCAAAGTCTTCAATTACATACGCAGCGGAAAAATAATTGTCTTTAGCACTAACCACGTGCTTTACATAAATGTTGTTTTAGATTCCCAAATAGTTCAATTAAAATAAGGGTCTTCACGTGCCATGCCAACCCGCTCCGGATACTCCTTAGCGATCTGCAAAAGTTTAAACCACGCAAGTGTCAACCTAACGGTTGGTGAGTTCACAATGGGCTTGTCATGCATTGGCCCGGTCTCGTAATCATAATTCGTGTCAAGTATACTTACAACATAATTATTTGTGAAAAGCAATGCTCGTAATTATTTCTTTGTTTATAAATGAAGTTTCCGTGACCACGTCATCGGGTATGTACTAGTTCCGTAAAGTTAAAGGACTCAACCGATATCGCGGGTAGCTAATCCGTTGTTCCATGCTCTAAGGAAGTTTGTACCAAAGCTGACTTATTTTGTGGGGGCCGAGCCATCCCGTACAGTGCGGACCAAGTCATCGCGGTTTCTGCCTCCCCCGTGTCCTCTCGGGACCACGGTCAAATAGGCTGATATTGTACCTCCGTGCACTCCCCGTGCCACGGGGCGGAGTTTGTCAAACTCCAGTAGATCTACCCAACATCCCCTCGCTTTACAATTAATGGCACAATTAAGTTGAGGACTTTTAAGTTATAAGGCATCCTTAGAAAACATGTGATATCATATGGTTTAGACTTTAACCTACACTAGCCATATTAAAATGTTTTCAGTTTTGTTTCAAAAGCAGTTTGATCAGAATTCACAAGTGTTCCCATAAAACACTTCGGTTCATCAAGTGGGTGCCGAGCATCCCGTGTTCTCAAGTTTATCAGTGAGGTGCCTAGCACTCTCGAGTTTGTCAGCATTGTTTTTCGTTAAGTTATTCTGTGTGGCCCATCGGACTCACGGTAAGCGGGTTAGTGACACTCACCTTTGGTTGCACTGCTACACTTCAAGCAATCCAAATATTGTTGTTTAACGAAGACCTAGAACACGTTTAGGTCTTAAGTATTAGTTTCGTGTCTAATCTTTACTTAACGTCACTATGGCCCATAACATAGCACGTTGCAACTATGACTCGACATACCGACACACGACACCAATGGTTGATCATAAACAAGGGTTCATATGAATCAGATATCAGACACGTTTCATCATGGCATAATCATGTAAGTCATGGCATAACACTTAAGCAAATTTCACAAGTTTGGTTATTAGGTCAGGTCTTAGTTTCGCTAGCTTAGTTTCGCTAGGCAGTTTCGCTAGGTGCACGGGCAGCACTTTCGCTAGGCAATGCCCGGTAACACAGTTTCGCTAGGCTAGTTTCGCCCGAAACTGCTGACGCAGTTTCGCTAGCCTAGTTTCGCAGGGAAACTGGTTTGAACTTTCGTTCAGGTATTTCGCTCGATAGTTTCGCTCGAGCTGGTCTGGTCAGGTTCCCGGCGACACTATAGTTTCGCTGGTCAGTGTCGCTGGAAGGAGATGCAATTTCGCTACTTAGTTTCGCCCAGAGAACAACAGTTTCGCTGGTCGCGAAAAACATACGGATTTGCCTAAAAATCAACCTAACAGCTTCTGATCATACATGCAATTCATTATCTAGCATCCCTAGGCATTTACCAACATAAATCAAGCAGCTTTAACACGTTTAACATGCATTTTGATCATCAAATCTCTAAAATAGGTTCAAAACCCTAAAATGAACTAATTTGCACAAATCTCTAATATGGATGGATTTCACACGTAAAGTTATCAACTTTATTACAGATCTAGCATCCTAAAGCATATATACAGAAGATCAAGCAATATCATGAAGGTTTGAGCATGCTTTAAGAAGAAAACATATAGAAAAGCTTAAAACATAGTTTTTGGGACTCACGGATGATTCTAGAATCGATGAAGGAGATGAGATGATGGTCTAGAGGCTAAGATCTTGGTCTCTTGATGGTATTCTCGGCTGACCAGGTTCCAGAGAAGTGTGTGTGTGTGTTGATTGTGAAATGAGGCAAATGAGGCTACTTAGGGTTTATTAAGTTTATTTATATCAGAGGCTAGTTTCGCTGGCAGTTTCGCTGGCTGGCGAAACTGGCTCTGATCTCGGGTACATTGATCAGTCTAGCCTGCTACCGGGCGAAACTGTAGTTTCGCTCGGTAGTTTCGCTGACTACCACATTTAGGCAATTTTCACATAATCAAGCATTTACAATTAATCATGCTATTCACAATAATAAGTCATGTATTTAAATCACATTGCACATAAAGACAATCAATGATGAACACATAACACATATGGACGGGTTCGGTGATCAACCAAAGGTCGTGGACGTATTCGGCCTAGTTAAGCATTAGTTACTAAGTTAACACTTATAACGTAACTAACGGGTTTGTCTAACGGAAGTTAACCTTGAAATTCTCGGGTGTCACATCATTCCCCTGAAATTGGAATTTTCGTCCCGAAAATTATTCTTGTGTCGTAGCGTTCGCAGCATCAGCTGTCGTCGTTGCTATCGTCGCTGGGGAAAGAAAGCAAAAAGTTTTAGGGTTGTCACATCCTCCTCCCGTTAAGGAATTTTGGTCCCCAAAATTAAATCATACCTTGAGTTTCTGTGGACGTTTGCTCGAACAAGTGAGGATACTTTTTCTTCATCTGATCCTCACGTTCCCAAGTATATTCAGGTCCACGTCTTGAGTTCCATCGCACCTTGACGATCGGAATCTTGCTACGTTTGAGGGCCTTCTCCTCTCGTCCCATGATTTCTACCGGTTGCTCGATGAATCTCAGATGTTCATCGATTTCCAATTCCTCCAGAGGGATTATTTCGATGTCTTCAGCCAGACACTTCTTTAGATTGGAAACGTGAAACACGTTATGAATTCCATCGAGTTCAGCAGGGAGTTGCAATCGATAGGCCACCGGGCCTACTTCCCCAATAATTTCAAACGGACCGATGTAGCGAGGATTTAACTTTCCACGCTTCCCGAAGCGTATCACTCCCTTCCAAGGAGATACCTTCAACAATACTTTGTCACCCACCTCGAACTTTAGAGGTTTTCGGCGTTTGTCGGCATAACTCTTCTGTCGATCACGCGCTGCAGCTAGCCGTTGTCTGATTTGAATAATCCGTTCGGTCATATCATGGATAACTTCCGGTCCAGTGAGCCCTTTCTCACCTGTTTCAGCCCAACACACGGGCGATCTACATTTTCTGCCATACAGTGCTTCGAAAGGGGCTGCACGGATGCTTGAATGATAGCTATTGTTATAAGAGAACTCCACCAGTGGAAGGTGAGTCTCCCAATCTTTTCCAAAGTCCAGAACACAAGCTCGGAGCATATCTTCCAAGGTTTGAATCGTTCGTTCCGTCTGACCGTCAGTCTGCGGGTGATAAGCTGTACTCATGTCTAGTCGGGTTCCCAATGCTTCCTGCATTGATTGCCATAACCGGGAAGTGAATCGAGGATCTCGATCAGAAATGATAGTCTTAGGCACACCGTGAAGCTTCACAATTTTGTCGATGTACAGCTTTGTCAATTTATCCATATTATCACTTTCCTTCATCGGAATGAAATGTGCAGATTTGGTTAACCGATCGATGACAACCCAAATCGCATCCGGTTGATTTGATCGATGAGGTAATCCCGTTACAAAATCCATGGAGATGTCCTCCCATTTCCATTCTGGGATCTTTGGTTGTTGTAGTAAACCAGAAGGCTTTTGGTATTCAATCTTGACCCTTGAACATGTTAAACACTTAGCCACATATCGAGCAATGTCGGCTTTCATATTCGGCCACCAATAAAGACTCTTCAAGTCCTGATACATTTTATCCGATCCAGGGTGCACCGAGTATCTTGACTTGTGAGCCTCGTCCATCACGAGCTCACGGAGATTTCCAAACATTGGAACCCAGATTCTGTCATTATAATATGTGAGTCCATCAGACTTAACTTCAGAATGGCCATCTACACCACGCAGTGCTTCAGCTGCGAAGTTTTCTGCTTTCAAAGCTTCTCGTTGGCAATCACGGATCCGATCCGGTAATCCTGAATGTATTGTAAGTTGAAGCGCTCGTACCCGACGAGGCTTTTCGTATTCTTTTCTGCTCAGGGCATCGGCCACAACGTTGGCTTTTCCAGGATGATACTTAATAGCCAAATCATAATCGTTCAGTAATTCAACCCACCTTCTTTGCCGCATGTTGAGATCTTTCTGATCAAAGATGTGCTGTAGACTTTTGTGATCGGTGAATATCGTGCACTTTGTTCCATATAGGTAATGTCTCCAAATCTTAAGTGCATGAACAACGGCTCCCATTTCCAAATCATGCGTTGTATAATTCTTTTCAGTATCCTTTAGTTGCCTGGACCCATAGGCAATTACTTTATCTCGTTGCATCAACACGCAACCGAGTCCTTGAATCGATGCATCGCAGTAAACCACAAAGTCGTCTATTCCATCGGGTAACGCAAGAATTGGAGCCGAACATAACATATCTTTAAGCGTCTGAAACGCGCGCTCTTACTTTTCACCCCATCTGTATTGCACTCCTTTGTGCGTTAAGGCCGTTAGGGGTTGAGCTAGTTGAGAGAAACCCTTAATAAACCTTCGATAATATCCGGCAAGCCCTAAAAATTGTCGAATTTCTGTTGGCGCTCTTGGGGTAGACCAGTTCTTTATTGCTTCCACCTTGGCTGGATCGACATGAATTCCTTCCTTATTAACAATGTGTCCAAGAAACTGGACTTCGCGGATCCAAAAGTCGCATTTTGAAAACTTGGCGTAGAGCTGTTCCTTGCGAAGCAATTCCAAAATAAGACGCAGATGCTCCTCGTGTTCTTCCTTTGACTTGGAGTAGATCAAAATATCGTCGATGAAGACTATCACAAACTTATCGAGGTACGGCTTGCATACTCGATTCATCAGATCCATAAACACAGCCGGTGCATTGGTTAGCCCAAACGGCATAACCAGGAACTCGTAGTGACCATACCGAGTCCTGAAAGCAGTCTTGGGTACATCCTCATCACGAACGCGAAGTTGGTGATATCCAGACCGTAGATCAATCTTTGAAAAGTAGCTTGAACCTTGCAGTTGATCGAAGAGATCGTCGATTCGAGGAAGTGGATACCGATTCTTGATCGTAACTTTGTTAAGCTCTCGGTAGTCAATGCACATGCGGAACGTTCCATCCTTCTTCTTAACAAACAGTACCGGAGCTCCCCATGGAGACGAACTTGGACGGATAAACCCCTTGTCGAGTAGCTCTTGCAGTTGCGCGGAGAGTTCGTTGAGTTCGCTTACAGCCAAACGATACGGAGCGCGTGCAATTGGAGCGGCACCTGGAGTCAAATCAACCCCAAACTCAACTTGTCGAAATGGAGGCAGACCAGGCAGATCTTCAGGAAACACGTCTTGAAAGTCGCGAACTATCGGGTAATCATCGATTTTGCGCTCGGGATGTGTCGTGTCAGTAACGTTTGCAAGAATCGCGAAGTGACCCTTACGGAGGCATTTCTGAGCTTTAAGGAATGAAATAATTCCGGTGACTGTTCCACCTTTTTCTCCTTGAACCGTTAATATTTTACCGTCTTCGAGTGGAATACGAACCACTTTTTCCTTACATAAAATTTCAGCTCGGTTTTCGGATAACCAATCCATTCCTACTATGACGTCGAAACTACCAATCGGGAAAGGCATAAGGTCAATTCCTAGGGTATGGCCAGCTAGTTCTAGCTTGCAATCCTTAACTATCTGAGTCGTATCATGAAGTTTACCATTTGCTAGTTCTACCACATATTTAGCATCTAAGGCGATCGGTTTAGCATTAATTAGTCTAGCAAATTTAGTGGAAATAAAACTTCTTCTCAGCACCAGAATCAAATAAAACAGTAGCAAAGAAACCGTTCAAAATAAATTTACCGTTGATCACGTTGGCATCATTGCGAGCTTCACCCTGGCCCATGACGAAAGCTCGACCTCTACCATTTCCACCATTCCCGTTTCCGCCATTACCATTGCCATTCCCATTACCATTACCTCCACCGTTACCATTCCCACCGTTATTTCCCTGGTTGCCATTACCTTGTCTTCTTAATTGAGGGCAGTCTCTTTTAATGTGGCCTTGAGCACCACACTCAAAGCAGCCACGGGCTCCCCCATTGTTGTTGTTCTGGTTCTGACCGTTGTTGTTCCCATTACCCCGATTGTTCCCATAGTTGTTGTTGTTCCTTCTGGGGCGGTTTTGCTGCTCGGGTAAAGTCGCCCAACAGTCTTTTGCTTCATGGCCTCCCTTGCCACACCTTTCACAGTTCTGATTCTTCCTACAAACTCCAGCATGATGCTTCCCACATCTGTTGCACAAGGGCAGGTTACCCCTGTAGTTGTTCTGACCATTGCTACCCTGGCGGTAGTTGCTACTGTTGTTCCCTGATCTCTTGCTTTGACCTTGGGAGTTGAAAGACCTCCCAGTGCTGTTACCCACACTCTGAACATTCATCGAGTTTTCAGGAGCTTCATCTTCAGCTTTTCTCTTGCCACTTAAGGCAGTCTTTTCAGTGGCTTTCGCAGGTAGCGTACCTTTCTCGACCTCTTGATCAGTAAGCTTGTGAGCCAAACGAATGGCTTGCTGCACGTTTGCGGGGTTGCTGGCAGTCACCAATCCCTTGATTTGAGGCGCGAGGCCTTCCAGATAACGCTCGATGCGTTTGAATTCAGCGTCAACCATTGAGGGGCACAAGACCTCATACTCGTGATATCGTGCAGTGTATTGTTCAACTTCAGACCCAGACATCTTCAAATTCAGGAATTCGCCTTCAAGCTTCTTCACTTGGTCGCGGGGACAGTATTCCTCCATAATCAGATCCTTAAATGCTGCCCACTGCATGTTGTTGGCCGCGTCTAGCCCAATCATTTGAATCTCAGCGTTCCACCAGGAGAGTGCGGCTCCTTCGAAGGTACCAGTAGCAAACTTCACCTTGTTTTCAGCTGGGCAGTTACATATGGAGAAAACCTTTTCGGACTTTTCAATCCACCTAAGGAGTCCTACAGCTCCTTCTTCGCCGGAAAATGTCATCGGCTTACAGTCCATGAAGGACTTGAACGTGCAGTGGTGTTGGTTTCCTGATGCATAAATAGTTCGGATTTTAAAATTTAACAGGTCATGATATAATTGCTTTGTGCCTTAACCGGCATAATAGTTACCCTGTGCGGCATATGCAGCTTGGACGGCTGCCACCGCGGCTTGCACATGTTCAGCAATCATTGCTTGCAGCTGTGCAGGCGTCATGTTTATACCGCCTCTTCCGTTTCCTCTTCCAGACATCTTGCTGAACAGTTAAAGTAGCCAGTGTTCAGTCACAGTTATATTTTTATACATATCCCATAATATGTATATTAGCCAGTTCCCGTTATCCCACTATTAGTCCAGAAATTTTGTGCAAAATCGAGGCGTCGTCGAAGAACGTCGTAAATGCTATCGTCGAAGGTCGGCTTCCCATAAAGTCACCGTCGGCGTAGTCGTCGTAGTAGAAATCAGGACGTAGCGTGTAGCATTGTTTCGTTGTCGCTTTCCCCAGAGTAGTGTGCGTACTTGCGGTCGCATTTCGTATCCGTGTGTGAAAATTTTCCTAAGGTCTTCCGTTAGACTACTTAGACACGGTCTATATATATACTTATATATATATATATATACATATATCTGTACGTACTAAGCTTTTACTTACACAGCAGAGCGAGTATCCCAGGTTGGCACGTAAAAATTTTGTCCTTGGGAATTTGTTTGTTCGTTTTGTAACCAAGGTTTTCAAGTTGCAGTTTCCAAATCGTTTTCAAAAATGATTCCAGTTCTCTGCAACCTATGGCTCTGATACCAATCTGTCGCACCCCCAAATTACCACTAACGGAGTTTATACCGTTAAAGGGCGCGACTAGACCAGGATCCACAACCATAGTTACAAATACTAAACGAATCAGGGTTAGTTCAAACACAAGTTATAAATCAAAGTCTTCAATTACATACGCAGCGGAAAAATAATTGTCTTTAGCACTAACCACGTGCTTTACATAAATGTTGTTTTAGATTCCCAAATAGTTCAATTAAAATAAGGGTCTTCACGTGCCATGCCAACCCGCTCCGGATACTCCTTAGCGATCTGCAAAAGTTTAAACCACGCAAGTGTCAACCTAACGGTTGGTGAGTTCACAATGGGCTTGTCATGCATTGGCCCGGTCTCGTAATCATAATTCGTGTCAAGTATACTTACAACATAATTATTTGTGAAAAGCAATGCTCGTAATTATTTCTTTGTTTATAAATGAAGTTTCCGTGACCACGTCATCGGGTATGTACTAGTTCCGTAAAGTTAAAGGACTCAACCGATATCGCGGGTAGCTAATCCGTTGTTCCATGCTCTAAGGAAGTTTGTACCAAAGCTGACTTATTTTGTGGGGGCCGAGCCATCCCGTACAGTGCGGACCAAGTCATCGCGGTTTCTGCCTCCCCCGTGTCCTCTCGGGACCACGGTCAAATAGGCTGATATTGTACCTCCGTGCACTCCCCGTGCCACGGGGCGGAGTTTGTCAAACTCCAGTAGATCTACCCAACATCCCCTCGCTTTACAATTAATGGCACAATTAAGTTGAGGACTTTTAAGTTATAAGGCATCCTTAGAAAACATGTGATATCATATGGTTTAGACTTTAACCTACACTAGCCATATTAAAATGTTTTCAGTTTTGTTTCAAAAGCAGTTTGATCAGAATTCACAAGTGTTCCCATAAAACACTTCGGTTCATCAAGTGGGTGCCGAGCATCCCGTGTTCTCAAGTTTATCAGTGAGGTGCCTAGCACTCTCGAGTTTGTCAGCATTGTTTTTCGTTAAGTTATTCTGTGTGGCCCATCGGACTCACGGTAAGCGGGTTAGTGACACTCACCTTTGGTTGCACTGCTACACTTCAAGCAATCCAAATATTGTTGTTTAACGAAGACCTAGAACACGTTTAGGTCTTAAGTATTAGTTTCGTGTCTAATCTTTACTTAACGTCACTATGGCCCATAACATAGCACGTTGCAACTATGACTCGACATACCGACACACGACACCAATGGTTGATCATAAACAAGGGTTCATATGAATCAGATATCAGACACGTTTCATCATGGCATAATCATGTAGGTCATGGCATAACACTTAAGCAAATTTCACAAGTTTGGTTATTAGGTCAGGTCTTAGTTTCGCTAGCTTAGTTTCGCTAGGCAGTTTCGCTAGGTGCACGGGCAACACTTTCGCTAGGCAATGCCCGGTAACACAGTTTCGCTAGGCTAGTTTCGCCCGAAACTGCTGACGCAGTTTCGCTAGCCTAGTTTCGCAGGGAAACTGGTTTGAACTTTCGTTCAGGTATTTCGCTCGATAGTTTCGCTCGAGCTGGTCTGGTCAGGTTCCCGGCGACACTATAGTTTCGCTGGTCAGTGTCGCTGGAAGGAGATGCAATTTCGCTACTTAGTTTCGCCCAGAGAACAACAGTTTCGCTGGTCGCGAAAAACATACGGATTTGCCTAAAAATCAACCTAACAGCTTCTGATCATACATGCAATTCATTATCTAGCATCCCTAGGCATTTACCAACATAAATCAAGCAGCTTTAACACGTTTAACATGCATTTTGATCATCAAATCTCTAAAATAGGTTCAAAACCCTAAAATGAACTAATTTGCACAAATCTCTAATATGGATGGATTTCACACGTAAAGTTATCAACTTTATTACAGATCTAGCATCCTAAAGCATATATACAGAAGATCAAGCAATATCATGAAGGTTTGAGCATGCTTTAAGAAGAAAACATATAGAAAAGCTTAAAACATAGTTTTTGGGACTCACGGATGATTCTAGAATCGATGAAGGAGATGAGATGATGGTCTAGAGGCTAAGATCTTGGTCTCTTGATGGTATTCTCGGCTGACCAGGTTCCAGAGAAGTGTGTGTGTGTGTTGATTGTGAAATGAGGCAAATGAGGCTACTTAGGGTTTATTAAGTTTATTTATATCAGAGGCTAGTTTCGCTGGCAGTTTCGCTCGCTGGCGAAACTGGCTCTGATCTCGGGTACATTGATCAGTCTAGCCTGCTACCGGGCGAAACTGTAGTTTCGCTCGGTAGTTTCGCTGACTACCACATTTAGGCAATTTTCACATAATCAAGTATTTACAATTAATCATGCTGTACACAATAATAAGTCATGTATTTAAATCACATTGCACATAAAGATAATCAATGATGAACACATAACACATATGGACGGTTCGGTGATCAACCAAAGGTCGTGGACGTATTCGGCCTAGTTAAGCATTAGTTACTAAGTTAACACTTATAACGTAACTAACGGGTTTGTCTAACGGAAGTTAACCTTGAAATTCTCGGGTGTCACAGTTGGCCATACTCAACAATATTGGCCTTTGATTGCTCGGGGACATCATTCTTCTTTTGAGCAAGTTTGTTGTCTTCTTCAATACGAAGACGAACCACAAGATCTTCAACGGTCATTTCTTTTCTCTTGTGTTTGAGATAATTTTTGAAATCAACCCAGCTTGGTGGCAATTTCTCGATCATGGCAGCCACTTGAAATGTCTCGCTAAGTGACATTCCCTCCGCATGAATATCATGAAGAATGATTTGTAATTCTTGGATTTGACTCATAACAATTTTAGAGTCTATCATTTCAAAATCCAAGAACTTGGTCACCACAAATTTCTTTGTGCCTGCATCTTCGGTTTTGTATTTCCGTTCCAAAGATTTCCATAGTTCCTTGGTCGTGTTTACTTTACAATAGATATTGTAAAGCGAGTCCGCCAAACTATTGAGCACATAGTTCTTACACAAGAACTCAGAATGCTTCCAAGCTTGAACCACGCTCACAGATTGAGCATCCATTTCCCCTTCAGACACTTGGGGAGCGATTTAAGTCAAGAACCTCGCAAGGTTCAACGTTGTCAAATAAAACAGCATCTTCTGCTGCCAACGTTTGAAGTTCACACCATTGAACTTTTCAGGTTTCTCAGCGTGGCTTGCAACCGCGTCAAGCAGCGGTGCAACCATCATCGTGGTAACAACAACGATAGAAGTAAAAACTGCAAAGACCCCAAAGGTCGGTAAAGGCTGAGATGAGTCTATTTTGAAATGAAATCCCACAGGAGAACAGTTAGAAATATTCGTACACAGAGTGTACACCAATCTGTTTAAGTTTGTTGGAAAACGGTAACGATTCGAACACTTGTTCGATCAATTACAATACAAAATAACAGTAAAGAATGGAAATACAAGGGAGATAAAACAATAAACGAAAAAACACTACAGAATTATGATCACGAACAACAGCAGGATCAATCCCTGCCAAACAGACAAACAGAGAAACAAAGCGAAAGGAACCGGGCTTGTGTTTGTCACAATTCCCTTAAACAGATTCGACGTCTGTTCCCAGGGTACACCGGTTCAAAACTGTGTGTACTGCCGGCGAGAAACTTGCCTGAAACGAAATTGGAATGAAGCAGCATATGGAGATCAAAACAACAGCAGCAGCAGCACGACGTTGGAAAAATGATTTTATGTGTATCTTCTTTATGCCCAAATTCGTGTAAATATACACACCCATACGCACACGATTAATGTCTAATTAATCTGTCATTACTCATATAATTAATCAGTCATTACCATTGTAATGAATGATCGGTTTGGAATGCAAAAAAGGTTTTGACAAAACCAAAAGCCACTTTCTAGAATCTACTCAAAGTGTTATGAAAATTAGCAAAAACTTGTCACGCTCGGACACAGATTTTGGAGCTGCATTCGTGTCGCAGGTCGCGCGGGCATGAGTTCAGAATTCTGGCTCGACAACCCATTTTTCGCACCCCACCCCTGCGGGAGGGTATGAGCTAGAGTAAAACATGACACAAGTGATGTCTAAAGCTTTGAGGTTTATCCTTATAAACCAATTCACCTTTTGTTCCCACACCAATGTGGGATAGCTCACATCACATTTTCCAAACAAAAATTCTTTTGAGATAAACATCTCATTCACACACATTTTCCAACAAAACTAAAACCAGTTCCCAAAATCACGCACACATAACAAAAATCATGCAACTATCTAAAAAATACTTCTCTAAGGGCTTCTTCTGTACATATATCAAGTCAACCTAAATCCCATGTTCCCAAATCACGCACACATAACAAAAATCACGCAACTATCTAAAAAGGTACTTCTCTAAAGGCTTATTTTTTACAACTCTAGACACTAATCAGGTCATAGTTGCTTTAACAAAATAACGCAACAAGAGAAATATAATTACGCATGATGTTCCTAAAATCGCGCATTACAAAAACAGAATATGTAACACCTCGTACAAAACCTGGTCAACCCCGTAACTTTGACTTTTTCTTAGCATTAATTTATACGTGCTTAATTGTTTATTATGTGTTAATTGTGTTTATACATATATATATATATATATATATATATATATATATGTACATATATATATATATTGTTGCCAACCTTAGAATAATTCCCGAGTTTGTAGTCCCATTGTCAGACATTAGAAAACCAAGAAAAACCATTTAGTAATAAATGGAATTTTAATAACAAGAAAAGTATATAAAATCGACTTTTTATATATTTTATTTAATGTTTGTCACGACGTTTTCGTCACGACAAAAACTCCTAGAAAACTTTATTTTCTCTTTGAGGTTTATCAAGACGTGTATTTCCAAACCTTTCCATCCGGAAAACTTTTTTTCAAACTTTCCCACCGTTGATCCCATTAACGAACCGAAAACCTTTATTTGGCCCGGTAAGCCCAACTTTCACAAACGAAGTTGGATCGCCACCAAACTTTACGGTTACACTCGTGACAACATTTCGAGCGTTTTGGTACCACTCGATGACCCGTAACCCGCCCTGTCCATCGGCCCATTTACCGGCCCACTACCAAACCTTTACCCCCCTTGCGGCCCACTTACCAAACCCGGTTACCCAGCCCAACCCGCGAGCCCACCCGGTTGGCCCACCCCACCCCGCCCAACCCGACCCGCTGACCCGACCCAGCCCACTGACCCGGTTCGGCCCACTGTTCGGCCCTGAAAACGAGCCAGCCTAACCCCCTTTTCTTGTGGATTTTGGGCCCATCTCCTAACCCATTTTTCTTAATTGTTTTAGCCCAAAACTTTTATAGATTTTTAGCCCACTAATTTTTATAAACAAACCCACCACCTTTGTAGTATTATTTTTATAAAATCTTTAAACTTTATAAAAATAGATTTATAAAAAGTCACCATCTTTTTATCCAAGAATCTCCTACAATTTATTTACTTGGATTATATTTAATCAAAATGATGGAGTGTGCTAGTTGTCAAAGATGGATTAACCAAAGGATATTAATCTAGCTTTTTAGTATATAAACAAGGCTTGGGTTACCACTTTTCCTTTGCACCTCACCACAACTCAAGAGAAAACTCTCTTCCTCCTCCCTTGTCCCAACCGGCCACCACCCTCTCCTCCTTGAGCCACCGGCCAGCCACCATCAACCACCGCTGGACCGCCGCCTGACACCACCGAGAGCCACCAATCTCCTCTCCGTTCCTTCTCCTCTTCTCGGTTTATCTCACAACCCCCATTGTGAGTCTTTTAACCCCCTTTTTCCATATGATTTTCACCCAAAGCCATCAACAAGTCTTGATATGAAAAACCTATCTCTTCATTTACTATTTTAAGCATGACACTTGGTCCTTCAAGAGTCTAGACCAACCATTCTTTCCCTAATCCTCTAATCACCAACACTTAGGTGGAATAATGCAAGTGACTTGATCTAACAAGTCTTGGTGTTCTTCAAGAACTTAAACTAGCCAACACTTGGGGTTTTACATTTAGAGAAACCATTTGGAAGTATCATGTAAAACCTAGATCATTTTAACCATCTAGATCTAATTATCTTTACTTACTTGTTATTTACATTCCTTGCAATTTATATACTTGTCTTTATATTTCTTGCACTTACTTATATGTACTTACATTACTTTTGGTCCTAACACTCTGTGTTAGTTGATATATGTCCTAACAACTATGTTATTTGTTCAAGATCTTTGAACATAAAAGTCCTAGCTTTGCTAGTTGATAATATATATTTACTTATGTTATCTTACTTAACTTATGTTAACCAAACTAACTAGTAACCTTTAACTTGGACAAAGGACTCATTTAACTAGTTAAACATAATGTTATAATCTTTACTGAATTGTAAATCACAAGTCATACATTGGACATAATGGATGACCATGGACTAAGTTTTATAAAAACAAAGACTTAAAAAACTTAACTAGTGAAAACTATTCTAAAAGACATGGAACTTTTATGTAATAAAACATATTTTGTTAAACAAAGTTCATAAAAAGTCTTAAACAAAAGTTTATAACTTAAATTTACCATTTATAAAATATGTCATATTTTATAAAAGTAAAGTCACCAATGACCAAGACTTAATGTGTTGGTGAATTTATTTCACCAAAACATAAAAATAGTTTGTTTTATTTTTACCAAATCTAGTAAAAAATTCATTTAATAGCCTTCTCATTTATAACAATCATTTGGACTTTAATATTTAGATTTTACTTTTTAAAAAGACATTCCATAAATGTTTAACAATTCCCTAAAAAGACTAGATACAAACTAGATGATTTTTATAAGTTATAACATGTTTTAATATATAAAAATCATGAAGATTAGTCCACGGATCAGATCTGATCCCGTCGACTTTTTACATCATATTTTCAAGTTTCTAAATAAACCAAAGTGACCAAAACGTTGAAACGTCGCTTAGGGAGAAAACCGGGATCAAATCGCTTAACTACGCGACGAGAAAACGTAGTTTTGGTAACGTTATTTAAAACCGACCAAGGAAATATTTCTAAACTTATAAACGACTTTAGGGAATATTATTAACATAATCTTAAACTTATATAAAGTCCAAATGCGTTAAAATCTATTTTACGAACTTAATCGGTGACGACGATTTCTAAAAATTGTAAATAAATATTTTTATCTTAAAATATTTAGAGAATCATTCTAAGTAATTGTTTTAACTTAATAAGTTATTATTTATGATTATTAAACGTCATCAAATTTTTATTAGTTTAAACAACGACGTTAAACGTTTTCGACAAACGAATAATTATATTGGCACATATAATTATTTTCCTAAACATCCATACACTTTTAATTTAATAAAAGTTGACCAAACGAACCATCCAATGACTTGTGTATTTATAAAATTCTTTTATAAATTATTTGGTTTAATACAAAGACTTGTATTTAATTTATTATCTATTTACTTTATTGTTTTGCCTAAATAATAAACTTTGTCAAGTATTTTATCAATACTTATATAATTATTTTGACAAATAAATATAGTCATTTTATAAACCTTATAAAGTTTATGACTAACCAAACCTATATATATATTTTCTAAGTTCTTAAAAATAATAGAAGACTTTATTATTTTCCTCAGTATATAGGACTTGATTTAACTATATATATTCTTTGACTTAAATTCTTTCATTTAATTTCCTTTATATTTATTTTGACGTAAATATAAACTTGACTTTATATATTTATTTGAACAATAAATATTAATCGAACGGACTTTGCCTTAACATACAAACGGGACATTATTATCAAGACTTGACCGGTGTCGTTGGGTGACGGAAACGTTACTCAATGATCAAAGACCTTATACATGCAACTTGTTCATTTATACTTATTAGGACGTTACGTGCTTTCGTCCGGACTTTCCATATCACTTGCATTACCATTTCACCTTTCTTGAGGTGAGTCTCACGGCCCCTTTTCTTTAAACTGTTTTAATACTTTGGGGGGAGAAGTCATGAATCAAAACTGTTTTATACTTGATATATCGGTCGAACTGTAACTTGTCGTATGATTAAATGTTCTTTACTTACCCTAACAATGAGTACATTTCATTACATAATGACTGGTCACAAATCCCATTATTAATTGAGTTTGATTAGTTCTGTACGAAACGATAGCTAGTAAATATATCTATTTGGGTTAACAACCCTACTTGATTGGTAGCTCCAATCCCAATGTGTGCATTTGTCGAGTTGTCACACCCCGGTCAACGGATTCGGGTGTGAGCGAGAATGGAATCATAGTCGAGGTACATAGAACGACTTCTAATAATTTCAAATCTCATAAAAAATCACATCATTTCATTGCAGCAGAAAGTGTAGTGAAAACGATAATGTCTTACATTTGAAAAAAATCATAAAGTCTTAAATTAATATTAAAAACATTTTATTGGGATAGTTGGGACTATGACTCCGTAAGCAGGTCCGATAGCATGATGAAGCCTCATTTGCATGTCTTCCATAAGTTGCATCAATTACCTAAGAGATCATGAGTTTAAAACGTCAACATAAAGTTGGTGAGGTTCACAGGTTTATGACTATACGTTTAAAGTTGGTAAAACAGTTTCAGTATACTTAAATATTACATTGGTTTACCGTTTTGGTTGTATGAACTCGCCTGAACCTTGATTTCAAATACTAACGGTTTACCCACCCATAGTATCTCGCCCGAGAGATATTGAACAGAGCAGAACAACTGACGTGTACCCCAAGACAATCCGGAATCAGAAATGGAGCTACCAGTTAGGGCCGGGTTGTCAACCCAAATAGATCTATTCACTAGCTATCGTTTGGTACAGAACTAATTGAAATCAATTAATGGTGGGATACAGTTGTACAAACGTTTATAATGATAATGTACCATAATTGGGCAATCAGTAAGAGAACAAGCAGTCATACGGCTAACAGATAAACCATAATATTAAGTAAAAGCGTTTATCAGATTTCATGATTTCTCCCCCAAAGTATAAAAACAGTTAAAAGAAAAGGGGCCGTGAAACTCACTGGATAAGAAGGTAGGCGGTAAATAAACAATGTAGGAACGGTAGCACGTAATGTCCTAAATAAATAAATAGGCACATGCATAAGGTCTACAATCAATTGAGTAACATAAGTCACCCAAGTGATAGCGGTCAAATCTTGACATTTTAATCCCGTTTGTATTCGTTTGAAAACCCGTTAGCTTGTATTTATCAAATAAATACTTTCGTGATGATTTATATATATGTTCAATAAATATAAATAAAGAATTATCATTCAATAATTTAAATCAAGTGTTGAACATCGAGTTAAAATAATAATGTTTATTATTATTTTCATAAGTTTGTATAATTGTTTTAAATTAAATAATTATGTGTTTGATTTGTTAATCATGCAAGTTATAATTATTTTTAAATAATTAGGATTAACACTTTTAATTAAATCATAGTTTAAACTCTTGTAAATAATTATTAGTCAAATGAATAATTATCTAAAGTCCATTTCATTTTGAAAACATGAATCGTTTGAAAGATATATTTTTGAGCCACGATATTGATTCATTTAATATCTCGAAATCGTTTAATATTTCATTTGCATGAAATATTCATTTCCTTTAAAATCGTTGTTCTAAAAACATTAATTGGTGACGCTTGGATTTATAAAAGTTTATTTATTAAAAAAAAACCTTTGGGTTGTTTTCATAAAACATGGTAAGTAATTGTTTTGAGATTTCAATCATTTACGTTTTTGCGTATATCGCCGTATGGTCCCGGTTTTATTACTACGCAACGTATCCTTATTTGATTCATTTGATTCATCAAGGTAATATTAAAAGCCTATAAAAATAATTAAAGTCAATTGCTTGGCCTTTGATTATACTTATAAAAACCTTTTATAAAACATATTCATTTTACCAATGCCCTTTTATAGAAACTTTCTCTATATTTATAACATTTCTTTTATTGATTAAAATTTGTAATAAATCCAAGAATTTATGTCAAATTAATCATTTGACATAAATTTATTCCTTACATTTTTAGTAATAAAATCTAGTAATATTCCTTTTGTCTTGAAACTTTTATACCACATTTAATGTGTTATATTTACTAAAACAAGTAGCTCTCATATGTCAACATTTTAGCCATTTTAGTCTATGTATTCATCATTATCATAATATGTGCCAAGTCCACTATTATCATTTTATGATTTAAAATTAAATCAACTAACACATATAGTGTTAGGACCATTTAAATGAATAAAAATAAACTAACACATATAGTGTTAGGACCATTTAAATGAATAAAAATCAACTAACACATTTGTGTTAGGACATTAACAATAAACTAACACTTTTCATGTTAGGACAATCTAAATAAATAAGTAACAATCAACTAACACATTTGTGTTAGGACAATAAACATAAATAGATTATTAGTTAACATCAAAGATTATCATATTTCATTTAGTTAGTCGATTTTAAATAAACTAACACTTTTCAAGTGTTAGGACCATTTTATATGATGATCCAAGAACATCTAACTCATCTAGTGAGTTTTATGGATTAATCCATGTAGGGTTTTGTTCTTAAATCCAAGATATATAAGAAATGCACAAAAATAAACATGGATGATCTTGGTGCACATGGATTCTTTCCTTAGATTTTTCCATGTGTTTCACCCATTCCCTTGGTTCTTTTAAGTTCCTAGAACACCAAGATGGAATGTTAAGATCATGAAAGAATGGGGGTTAAAGAAGAGAGATTAAGATGATTAAACAAGAATGTATGTGTTTGTTTAGTGTAGTTGTCAAGACTTGTAGGTATTATTTGGGTGTAAATGTGTAGGGGAAATTAGTTAGAAAAACTCACAATGGAAATGGGGAAGAGAACCGAGAAGGGAGGAGATCGGTGGTGGTTTCCGGTTGCTTGCGGTGGATTCCGGCGGGTTAGTGGCGGCAGGTGGCCGGTTGGGGCGGTGGTTCGCCGGCGGCTGTGGTGGCCGCTGGCTGTGGTTCGTCCGGCGCACAAGGGGAAAGGAGGGAGTGAGTGGTGATGGTTTGAGTTGTGTGGAGAAACAAGTGAGGGTGTGGTTCCTCTTATAACCAAAAGTGTGGTTATTAACCAATGGTTAATTACATGGGAACTTGTATTAGTCTTAGACTAGGTGTGTTGTCAACACCACAATCACCCAACTCTTCATGTGTAGGAGATTCATTTTATAAATTGTTCCATGGTTTTATAAAAGATTAACACTTTTATAAAATATAAAATGGTTAGGGACCTTTAAAAATCATGGCTTCTATATATATAACTCAATCATATTTGAACTACAAAGGTGGTGTCTTTGTTTTTATAAAAGTTGATGGACCAAGATCATATAAAAATTCTAGTGGGCTAAAACTTTTATAAAACTTGTGGGTTAAAATTAATATAAAGGTTTTGGGTTTTGGAAGTGGGCCGTAGCCCAATTAGGATCAGGAGGGGGACGGGCCGAAGCCCAAACGAGTTTGGAAAAGAGTGGGGAGCCCAACTAGATTTAGGAATCGGGCCGGGTTTTCTTGGTTTAGGCTGAGGGGGTAGGCGGGTCGGGTTCGGCTGGTTTCCGAGTGGGTCGTGAGGTTCAAAGGTACCGGGTTCGGCCCAAAGCCATTTGGGCCGGGGGTTGGGCCTTCGGGTCGGGTTGGTTACTTGGTTGGTCGAGTCGAGTCACCGGGTAAAGTTTCGGGTTCGTTCGAGTTATTTCGGGCTTATTGGGCTTAACCGGGCCCAATAGGTTTATCGGATCTCATTTGGTTAAGTCTTGACCAAGGAATGTTTTTATCACATTTTAAGTTCATTAAACGTTTTAAGGTGAAACAGTTTATATCAGTTTTGATAAAATATAAAAAGTCCAATTTTTTATATTTATATTTTTATTATTGAAGTTCTATATTTAAAATATGAAAAACTTTCATATTTTACGGGTTTATGCTTCCGGTACAAACACGGGACTAAATCAGTTATCAGTTAATCATTAGAACTAATTCAGTTAATCATATAATTAAAACGTCTGACATTTAAATTAAAAAGTCAACATGGAGAGGTTTGACCTGTTTCGGACGAGGTGTCACATTCTCCCCCAGTTAGAAGAATTTCATCCCGAAATTCAGTTCTGGTTACTGGTAGATGCGACGTTTCCAAACAGACGAGGATACTTTCGACGCATTTGGTCCTCGCGTTCCCAAGTGTACTCTGGTCCTCTCCGAGAGTTTCATCGCACCTTGACTATGGGAATGCGGCTATGCTTCAGCTTCTTGATTTCTCGGTAAAGTATTTTGACAGGTTCCTCAATGAAGTGCAGTGTCTCGTCAACTTGAATTTTATTAAGAGGGACGATGAGCGTTTCATCGGATAAACATTTCTTAAGATTACTAACGTGAAAGACATCATGTACGCTACTTAGTTCGGCAGGCAGGCAAGCGTGGTCGGTAAGCTACTGGTCCGATGGTCTCCGTGATCTCAAAGGGGCCAATGTAACGAAGGTTGAGCTTTCCTCGTTTGCCGAACCTAATGAAACCTTTCCAAGGTGACACCTTTAGCATGACGCGATCTCCCTTTTTAAAGGACAAGGGTTTGCGTCGGTTGTCGGCGTAGCTCTTCTGCCTGTCTCTGGCAGCTTTTAGACGATTTCGGACTTAAAAGATTTTCTCAGTCGTTTCAAATATTAACTCGGGATCAGTTAACTGACTGTCTCCAATCTCAGTCCAGCAGAGTGGGGATCTACACTTTCTTCCATAAAGTGCTTCAAAGGGTGTGGTTTGAATGCAAGTGTGATAACTGTTGTTATAAGAGAATTCGGCAAGAGGGACGTGCTCGTCCCAATTGGGTCCGAAATCAATCACACATGCTCTCAGCATACCTTCGAGTGTTTGGATCGTTCTCTCACTTTGGCCATCTGTCTGTGGATGGTAGGCAGTACGTATATCGAGTCGAGTACCCAAAGCTTTCTGTAGAGATCTCCAAAAGTTTGCGGTGAAACGGCTATCACGATCGGATATGATAGACATAGGCACACCGTGTCGTGAGACGACTTCCTTAATGTAGAGTTTGGCTCACCTATCCATGTTATCCTTTTCCTTGACTGGTAAGAAGTATGAAGATTTTGTCAATCGATCTACTATCACCCAGATGGTGTCATATCCAGATCTAGACTTAGGCAATTTCGTGATAAAGTCCATGGATATTTCTTCCCATTTCCATTCCGGGATGACAGGCTGAGTTAACAATCTAGAAGGTTTCTGGTATTCGGCTTTGACCCTCAAACACGTTAAACATTTGCCGACATAGGTGGCTATTTCGGCTTTCATGTTAGGCCACCAGAATTGTTTCTTCAGACCGTGGTACATCTTATCAGATCCGGGATGAATGGAATATCTTGACCCGTGAGCCTCATTGAATACTAATTGCCTTAACCCTCCATAGACAGGCACCCATAGTCTATCCATGAAGTTCTTGGTTCCATCAGGTTTCTCTTCTAGTTGCTTCTCCATTCCACGTAAACCTTCTTCTACTAGGTTTTCCGGTTTGAGGGCTTCAATCAGAGCTTCACGCACTTGTGAAGTGAGATTCGAGCGTATGGTCATACTTAATGCTCCAACACGAAGTGGTTTGATGCGTTCCTTTCTGCTTAAAGCGTCAGCTACAACATTAGACTTTCCCGGGTGATAGCGAATCTCGCATTCGTAATCATTTACCAGTTCCACCCATCAGCGTTGTCTCATGTTCAATTCCTTCTGATTGAAAATGTGCTGGAGGCTCTTGTGATCGGTGAATATGGTGCACTGAGTACCATAAAGATAGTGCCTCCAGATTTTAAGAGCAAAGACAACGGCTCTGAGTTCTAAATCATGGGTCGTATAATTCTTCTCGTGAATCTTCAGTTGTCGTGATGCGTAGGCGATGACTTTCTCTCGTTGCATTAGTTCACAACCTAACCCTTGATGCGATGCATCGCAGTATACAACGAAGTCTTCGATTCCGTCAGGCAGTGATAGGATTGGTGCATCACATAGTTTTTGCTTTAACAACTGGAATGCTGCTTCAGTCTTGACATCCCATATGAACTTCTTATCTTTTTGGGTTAGAGCGGTCAGTGGCTGGGCTATCTTTGAGAAATTCTTAATGAATCGGCGGTAATAGCCAGTGAGACCTAAGAATTGTCGAATCTCGGTTGGAGTCGTGGGCGTACTCCAATCCTTGATTGCTTCAATTTTTGTGGGATCCACGTGAATACCTCGATCGCTCATTACAGGACCCAAAAAGTGTACCTCACGAATCTAAAAGTCGCATTTGGAAAATTTCGCGTAAAGTTCTTCCTTCTTCAACAATTCTAGGATAAGTCTCAGATGCTGTTCGTGTTCTTCCTTGCTACGGGAGTAGATAAGGATGTCGTCAATGAACACGATAACAAATTTATCCAGATATGATTTGCATACGCGGTTCATTAAATCCATGAACACAGCTGGTGCGTTTGTCAAATCAAATGGCATTACAAGGAACTCATAATGGCCATAGCGTGTTCTGAATGCTGTCTTTGAAACATCTTCGTCTCTAACTCTGAGTTGATGGTATCCTGATCTTAGATCGATTTTGGAGTAGAAGCTTGATCCTTGAAGTTGATCAAATAGGTCATCAATCCTTGGAAGCGGGTAACGGTTCTTCACGGCCAGCTTGTTTAATTCCCTGTAGTCGATGCACATCCGAAAAGTTCCATCTCTCTTCTTAACAAATAACACGGGTGCTCCCCATGGAGAGTGTCTTGGACGGATGAAACCTTTATCTAGCAATTCTTGTAATTGACTAGATAACTCTTGCAATTTGGATGGTGCCAGCCGGTACGGAGATCTGGCTACGGGGGCGGCACCGGGTGCTAAGTCAATGCGAAACTCCACTTGTCGCGTCGGGGGTAAACCTAGCAAGTCTTCGGGAAAAACTTTCGGGTATTCGCGAACAACGAGAACATCTTCCATACGCTTCTCCTTTGGTTTCTTCTCAGTCACGTGTGCTAGGATGACGTGGCATCCTTTACGAAGGAATTTTCGTGCCTTCATACTAGATATGAGATTTAGTTTGGTTCCACTCTTTCGCCTTGCACGTTTAGAGTGTTGCCATCTGTAAGTGGCACTCTAACTATTTTCTCATGGCACACAATTTCCGCATGGTTCTTTGATAACCAATCCATACCAATGATTACATCAAAACTTCCTAATTCGACGGGCATTAGATCGATGCTGAAGGAATGGTCGGAGAGTTCTAACGAGCAATTTTGATAGATTACTCCAGTTTCTACAAAATCTCCGTTCGCTAATTCTACTGTGAACTTAGTGTCTAAGGCAACAAGAGTGATTTCAAGTAATTGGCCTAATTCGGTAGACACGAAGCTTCTATCGACACCGGTATCGAATAAACGGAAGCATAATGATTATTTAGTAGAAACGTACCCGTCACCGTGTTGGGGTCACGACGAGCGTCTCCGGAATTGATCACAAAGGCTCTTCCTCTATCCTGATTAGCATCATGGTTCCTTTCCTTCGGGCAGTCCTTCTTGTAATGACCGGTGGCTCCGCAACCGTAACAAGTGCGCTTCGGATAGTCACGTGCTACATGCCCTTTTCGTCTTGCAGATATGGCTGTAGACGTTTCCACAGTCAAGGGTGTGGTGGAGGTTGCATTTGTTGTACATGGGTGTACCACCGGTATATCTGGTTTTTCGGACAGCATGAGTAGGGGTAGTAGCAGCATAGACTTTCACTGGTTCGGCTTCCTTAGCAGGGGTCTTTTCTTCACGATTCTTCCAGAATCCTCGCTTCCGCTTGTTGTCAGGCTTCTTGCTTGCAGGAGGGGCGGTACTGGCATCAGGGGGTTTGCTCTCAGACTATTTCTTGCCAAGGTTCACACCTTGACGATTAGTTTGGTAAACAAGGTTGTGTGCCAGATGCACAACATCCTGAAAAGTCTGAGGATTCGAGGAAAGGACATTCCCCTGGATATGCAGTGCAAGTCCCCAGATGTACCGTTCAATTTCTTGTACAGCGGAGTGATCATGGTAGGACAGAGATGAGCGAGCTCACGGAACCTTTTGGTATAGCCAGCAACATCGACTCCATTTATGGATAGGTTCCAGAACTCAGCTTAGAGTTTTTGAAGTTCTTCTCTAGGACAATAATCATCGCGAAGCAGTTGTTTGAGTTCGTCCCATGTCATGGCATAGGCCAAATCAGTTCCATAGCATCAGCATGGGAGTTCCACCAAGTCAGAGTGCTATCAGTAAGGGCGCATGTGGAATATTTAACAATGTACTGCTCAAGGCAGTTGCTTATGCGAAAGACAGACTCCATTTTCTCAAACCAGTGAACTAAACCAACAGCTCCTTCAGAACCCTTGAAATTCAAGGGTTTGCAGTTCATATAGTCTTTATATGAACATTCACGGGGGCCTGCATTTGTTAGGTTGAAACGTTTGAATACAATTTTTAGAATTGTAGTCTAAGGTTTTCTAACATTGGTCAATTTGTTCTTACCGCGTGCCCCATCGTCGTTTTGACGTTGGGTTTCAGCAGCGGCTACAGTTTCAGCGACGCGATGGGCAATCATCTCCTCGATTTCAGAAGCGCTCATAGCAGGAGGAGGTGAAGTGTTCCTGGTGGTTCGGCATCGTGGTGGCATGGTTTCGCTTTAAGTTACAATTGTCAACATAAAGAATTTTAGATAATATGTAAATGAGGTTATTACATGCTCGAGAATAACTGCCACGACATACATCAATTGCCATAACATACTACGCGCAAACGCAACCAAGAAACATAAGATAGAAAAGAGGAGGTAACGTGCCATAGCAGTTAAAATGATAGAAATAATACAACCATAACATGATAATAAATTCATATAACCATAAAAGACATAACATTACTCATATCGTACTAGAACCATTGTTTTTCCACCATATTACAGACAAAACGTACCAAAAGAAACAAGTTTTCATCATGGGCTCGCAGTCCTGGTCATACATCATAATCAAAAGATACTAACATGTTTCATCTATAGAATGGCAATCCAAAAGACTAGGTCAAATCTACCTAGAAGGGTGGTGGTGGTGGAGGACCTGGGGGCATGATAAGGGAGGTGGTAACCTGGGACATGTCAACAAGGAAGGAGAGGAGTCGTCCAGATATGATCTCGAGTGTGGCGACTCTCCTCTGCAAGTTCTCATGAGAGAGAAGCAGATCAGTGGTGCCCATGCTAACCTCGGTCATGTGGGCATGGAGGGTCCTCATGATGTCATCAGTAGCATCCATGCGTCCCGTCAGTCTGGCTATCCGATCCCTAAGGATATAATTATTTAATAAACATCCATACACTTTTAATTTAATAAAAGTTGACCAAACGAACCATCCAATGACTTGTGTATTTATAAAATTCTTTTATAAATTATTTGGTTTAATACAAAGACTTGTATTTAATTTATAATCTTTTTACTTTATTATTTTGCCTAAATAATAAACTTTGTCAAGTATTTTTTCAATACTTATATAATTATTTAGACAAATAATTATAGTCATTTTATAAACCTTATAAAGTTTATGACTAACCAAACCTATATATATATTTTCTAAGTCCTTAAAAATAATAAAAGACTTTATTATTTTCCTCAATATTTAGGACTTGATTTAACTATATGTATTCTTTGACTTAAATTGTTTTATTTAATTTCCTTTATATTTATTTTGACGTAAATATAAACTTGACTTTATATATTTATTTGAACAATAAATATTAATCGAACGGACTTTGACTTAACATACAAACAGGACATTATTATCAAGACTTGACCGGTGTCGTTAGGTGACGGAAACGTTACTCAATGATCAAAGACCTTATACATGCATCTTGTTCATTTATACTTATTAGGACGTTACGTGCTTTCGTCCAGACTTTCCATATCACTTGCATTACCATTTCACCTTGCTTGAGGTGAGTCTCACGACCCCTTTTCTTTAAACTGTTTTAATACTTTGGGGGAGAAGTCATGAATCAAAACTGTTTTATACTTGATATATCGGTCGAACTATAACTTGTCGTATGATTAAATGTTCTTTACTTACCCAAACAATGATTACATTTCATTACATAATGACTTGTCACAAATCCCACTATAATTGAGTTTGATTAGTTCTGTACGAAACGATACCTAGTGAATAGATCTATTTGGGCTAACAACCCTACTTGATTGGTAGCTCCAATCCCGACGTGTGCATTTGTTGAGTTGTCACACCCCGATCAACGGATTCGGGTGTGAGCGAGAATGGAATCATAGTCGAGGATACATAGAACGACTTCTAATAATTTCAAATCTCATAAAAACATCACATCATTTCATTGCAGCAGAAAGAGTAGTGAAAACGATAATGTCTTACATCTGGAAAAAAAATCATAAAGTCTTAAATTAATATTATAAACATTTTATTGGGATAGTTGGGACTATGACTCCGTAAGCAGGTCCGATAGCATGATGAAGCTCCATTTTCATGTCTTCTAAGTTGCATCAATTACCTAAGAAATCACGAGTTTAAAAGGTCAACATAAAGTTTGTGAGGTTCACAGGTTTATGACTCTACCTTTAAAGTTGTTAAAACAGTTTCAGTATACTTAAATATTACATTGGTTTACCGTTTTGGTTGTATGAACTCACCTGAACCTTGATTTCAAATACTAACGGTTTACCCACCCATAGTATCTCGCTCGAGAGATACTTAACAAAGCAGAATAACTGACGTGTACCCCAAGACATTCCGGAATCAGAACTGGAGCTACCAGTTAGGGCAGGGTTGTCAACCCAAATAGATCTATTCACTAGCTATCGTTTCGTACAGAACTAATTGAAATCAATTAATGGTGGGATACAGTTGTACAAACGTTTATAATGATAATGTACCATAATTGGGCAATCGGTAAGAGAACAAGCAGTCATACGGCTAACAGATAAACCATAATATTAAGTAAAAGCGTTTATCAGATTTCATGATTTCTCCCCCAAAGTATAAAAACATTTAAAAGAAAAGGGGCCGTGAAACTCACTGGATAAGAAGGTAGGCGGTAAATAAACAGTGTAGGAACAGTAGCACGTAATGTCCTAAATAAATAAATAGGCACATGCATAAGGTTTACAATCAATTGAGTAACATAAGTCACCCAAGTGATACCGGTCAGGTCTTGACATTTTAATCCCGTTTGTATTCGTTTGAAAACCCGTTAGCTTGTATTTATTAAATAAATACTTTCGTGATGATTTATATTTATTTTCAATAAATATAAATAAGGAATTATCATTTAATAATTTAAATCAAGTATTGAACATCGAGTTAAAATAATAATGTTTATTATTATTTTCATAAGTTTGTATAATTGTTTTAAATTAAATAATTATGTGTTTAATTTGTTAATCATGCAAGTTATAATTATTTTTAAATAATTAGGATTAACACTTTTAATTAAATCATAGTTTAAACTCTTGTAAGTAATTATTAGTCAAATGAATAATTATCTAAAGTCCATTTCATTTTGAAAACATGAATCGTTTGAAAGATATATATTTTTGAGTCACGACATTGATTCATTTAATATCTCGAAATCGTTTAATATTTCATTTGCATGAAATATTCATTTCCTATAAAATCGTTGTTCTAAAAACATTAATTGGTGACGCTTGGATTTATAAAAGTTTATTTATTAAAAAAAATCCTTTGGGTTGTTTTAAAAAAACATGGTAAGTAATTGTTTTGAGATTTCAATCATTTACGTTTTCGCGTATATCACCGTATGGTCCCGGTTTTATTACTACGCAACGTATTCTTATTTGATTACTTTGATTCATCAAGATAATATTAAAAGCCTATAAAAATAATTAAAGTCAATTACTTGGCCTTTGATTATACTTATAAAGACCTTTTATAAAACATATTCATTTTACCAATGCCCTTTTATAGAAATTTTCTCTATACTTATAACATTTCTTTTTTTGATTAAAATTTGTAATAAATCCAAGAACTTATGTCAAATTAATCATTTGACATAAATTTATTCCTTCCATTTTTAGTAATAAAATCTAGTAATATTCCTTTTGTCTTAAAACTTTTATAACACATTTAATGTGTTATATTTACTAAAACAAGTAGCTCTCATATGTTAACATTTTAGCCATTTTAGTCTATGTATTCATCATTATCATAATATGTGCCAAGTCCACTTATTATCATTTTTTGATTTAATATTAAATCAACTAACACATATAGTGTTAGGACCATTTAAATGAATAAAAATCAACTAACACATATAGTGTTAGGACCATTTAAATGAATAAAAATCAACTAACATATTTGTGTTAGGACATTAACAATCAACTAACACTTTTCATGTTAGGACAATCTAAATAAATAAGTAACAATCAACTAACACATTTGTGTTAGGACAATAAACATAAATAGATTATTAGTTAACATCAAAGATTATCATATTTCATTTAGTTAGTCCATTTTAAATCAACTAACACTTTTCAAGTGTTAGGACCATTTTATATGATGATCCAAGAACATCTAACTCATCTAGTGAGTTTTATGGATTAATCCATGTAGGGTTTTGTTCTTAAATCCAAGATATATAAGAAATGCACAAAAATAAACATGGATGATCTTGGTGCACATGGATACTTTCCTTAGATTTTTCCATGTGTTTCACCCATTCCCTTGGTTCTTTTAAGTTCCTAGAACACCAAGATGGAATGTTAAGATCATGAAAGAATGGGGGTTAAAGAAGAGAGATTAAGATGATTAAACAAGAATGTATGTGTTTGTTTAGTGTAGTTGTCAAGACTTGTAGGTATTATGTGGGTGTAAATGTGTAGGGGAAATGAGTTAGAAAAACTCACAATGGAAATGGGGAAGAGAACCGAGAAGGGAGGAGATCGGTGGTGGTTTCCGGTTGCTTGCGGTGGATTCCGACGGGTTAGTGGCGGCAGGAGGCCGGCTGGGGCGGTGGTTCGCCGGCGGCTATGTTGGCCGGTGGTTGTGGTTCGGCCGGCGCACAAGGGGAGAGGACTGAGTGAGTGGTGATGGTTTGAGATGTGTGGAGAAACAAGTGAGGATGTGGTTCCTCTTATAACCAAAAGTGTGGTTATTAACCAATGGTTAATTACATGGAAACTTGTATTAGTCTTAGACTAGGTGTGTTGTCAACACCACAATCACCCAACTCTTCATGTGTAGGAGATTAATTTTATAAATTGTTCCATGGTTTTATAAAAGATTAACACTTTTATAAAATATAAAATGGTTAGTGACCTTTAAAAATCATGGCTTTTATATATGTAACTCAATCATATTTGAACTACAAAGGTGGTGTCTTTGTTTTTATAAAAGTTGATGGGCCAAGATCTTATAAAACTTGTAGTGGGCTAAAACTTTTATAAAACATGTGGGTTAAAAATAATATAAAGGTTTTGGGTTTTGGAAGTGGGCCGTAGCCCAATTAGGATCAGGAAGTGGACGGGCCGAAGCCCAAACGAGTTTGGAAAAGAGTCGGGCCGAAGCCCAACTAGATTTGGGAATCGGCCGGGTTTTCTTGGTTTGGGCCGAGGGGGTAGGCGGGCCGGGTTCGGCTGGTTTTCCGAGTGGGCCGCGAGGTTCAAAGGTACCCAGTTGGGCCTAAAGCCATTTGGGTCGCGGGTCGGGCCTTCGGGTCAGGTTGGTTACTTGGTTGGTCGAGTCGAGTTACCGGGTAAAGTTTCGGGTTCGTTCGAGTTATTTCGGGCTTATTGGGCTTAACCGGGCCCAATAGGTTTATCGGATCTCGTTTGGTTAAGTTTTGACAACGGAATGTTTTTATCACATTTTAAGTTCATTAAACGTTTTAAGGTGAAACATTTTATATCAGTTTTGATAAAATATAAAAAGTCAAATTTTTTTATATTTATGTTTTTATTATTGAAGTTCCATATTTAAAATATGAAAACTTTCATATTTTACGGGTTTATGCTTCCGGTACAAACGCGGGATTAAATCAGTTATCAGTTAATCATTAGAACTAATTAGTTAATCATATAATTAAAACGTATGAACATTTAAATTAAAAAGTCAACGGAGAGAGGTTTGACTTGTTTCAGACGAGGTGTCACACGAGTAGTACACGCCAGTTATTATGTTCCATTTCAGTATCTTTAGGGAAGGATACTACGAGCGGGTAAAACTGTTAGTTACAAATTCAAAGTTCATTGTTAATCATTACATCACGGTGACCATCATTTATCATGTATGCCATAAACCATTTACAAACTATTTGTAGAGTCTTAAACCTGTGAACTCACCAAATTTATGTTGACCCTTTAAGCTCATGATTTTTCAGGTAGCTAAATGACGAACGCGGTGCAAACGGGTATTCTAAACTCTATCGGACCTCTTGCTCATGATGGAATCATAGCCCCTTTAGCATTTATCAAACGTTTCAAGTATCTTAAGTATCATCTTTAAAAGACATCTTTTATTATTGTAATTTGTAAGACAATGTCATTATCACCACATCTTCCGCTTCAATCTAAATGACGTATTGTTATCTTTAATATATTTGCAAATTGTTCTATGTATCCACAACTATGATTTCATGACGTCACACGCCTACATTCCCGAAAGTTCAGGGTGTGACAGAACAACACAACAACAAACTTCTAAATTTTCACTTCATTTGATTTAATAACATTTTCTTTACAAAAATTACAAACAAAAAAGAGAAATCCCAAAAGATATAAAACAAACAGAGATAAAATGCCTATAGCTCCTTCAACTCTTCCAAGAAGGCAACTTTGTCCCTTGACTTCTTTATGGCGCTGTCCATAACGCCACGCAGACCATAATGGAGCTGCTCCTTCAAAGCAAGTTGCTGAGTCATAAACTCAACAACCGCTTGTTGTATTAGGGATGGTGGAAGATCCACAACCTCCTGCAGCATCCGGGCATGTGCCTGAATGCTGTTGGTTGTAAGACCAGTCATCATGCCAAAATTATTACGCATGATGCGGTCATCCTTGGCTTCCAACCGATGGTTTTCTGCAAGAAGGATGATCAAGTCATTGGATGAAGAAGGGTTGGAAGAAGAAGAAGAAGGCACCATTGTTCTATGAAGATTTGAGAGATGATCGGTTAGTAGAGGATAGGTGAGTAGGGAGGGTTTCTAGGTTTTTTACGTGTAAAATTGCATGGTCACACCAAAGAGCCGATATATACTATAAGAGCTAAAACTGGAGGCAAAACGAAGCGTCACGTAAATTAAAAAAAAAACAAAAACAAAATAAAAATATACACATAGTTAAAAATGAAAAATGTGTAAGAATATTTACTTTCATGATAATTAACACGCACAGTAACAATAATTACACCCCCATTCACATCCATCTCCTAAAAAACGTACTCACTACACACGGTTACCAATTAACGCATTTAATACCCCACTTGACACTCATCAAAACCTCTATAAAACTAGACACTCGATTACACTGAAAAATCACGCTACGACGACATGTACAAAAAAACTTCAAATCACCTCTCACATAAAAAAACCACACCGCAAAAATGTCTCCATCTTCTTCCAACGCCCCAGAAGCCAACAATGACGCACTCAAGGAAAAACTAACCAGGAAAATTATGCTTAAGTTAAACAAAGAAGTCCTAATGATGGACGTCTTGAAGCAAATGTTCGAGAGCCTAGCCGATACGATGGCATCAAGAGATGAAGTAAATAAAAAAACTGATAGCTTTGCCAAAAAATTCCGTTCGAGACCTTGTTAGAGTGTTCATGATAGACAAAGACAAAATAGATCTGGAACAAATGAACGAGATTGCAAACATCCTGAAGAACATGAAAGCATCTGTGGAATTGTTGAAGATGACTTTATTAGAAGTCTATCAGTAGAATAAGAATAATGTTGTAATTTTATGTTTTTGGTGTTTTTGTGTTATTAATAATGTGAATCTTTAGTTATTCATTTTTTTCTTATAATTTCTCTTTTAAAATACAGTTTATCAGACAAAAAACACTAACACTTTAAAAAATGTTTATAATAACGCATCAATAAATTATAAAATTGCGCATGATGAAATGTTTATAATAACACATCAATAATTATAAAATACGCATGATAAATATTCATAAAAAAAGTAAAATAAATATAAAAATAACGCACACTAATAAATGTAAAGATTACGCATGATGAAATGTTTATAATCACGCATCAAATAAATTGTTAGATATCCTTTAAAATTACATACGAATGGAACTAAAATGACGCATTCAATATAACATAAAACGGCTACAATTAATATCAGAAAAATATAAATAACATATACTAACGCATGTATTAAATAAAAATAACGCATGTTGAAAGAAGAATAAAAGATACAATTAATTGATGTGAGAAAATGCTATACTACAAATTACGCAAATATTATTTAAAATCACGCATGAAAAATGTAAATAAAAATATATTTAATATGAAGCACTATAGAGTCATAGAGAAATCACGCAGAAGCAAAAAATAATACATATAACCTACGTGTATTATAAAAAAGACGCATATAAACATTGATAATAATCACGCTAAAAATAACGCAACTTGTAGTAACGAATATTTAACATGAAGTGTAAAAAAATAAATTACGCAAAAAGAATATGGTTCGCCCGGTAACATTATGCATAAAAAACACGTTGTTTGTGAAAAAGACAATAATGCCCTTTCGCATAAATATACAACAAACACGTGTCGTGCTGTGACAATACGTCTTTTCATGTTTTTTTCCTGACTTAACTGAACTCAAACTGTTATAAATGTGGTGTGAGCATTTATGTGTTGAGTGTGTTGACTTTAGGAAATTAGGGTTTTGTATAACCATCACTATACGAGCATGCACTTAAAGTCTAGACGTTTGATATCCTATGATTTTATGTAAATCATACGTTATGATTTCATGCAAACCCTTTGTCATTTCATGTGACGAGTTAACTTATGATTCTATGTGATATACGCATATATATTCACACGATTTATTCTATGATTTTATGTGACAATGTGTCACGAAATTATACGTAACGTTTTATGATTTTATATGGGTTATTGCCTATGATTTTATGTGAATTTGAAAAAAAATAATTATGGACTATTATTTATGATTTTATGTGGTTACCCAAGAATTATATCCTTATAAACGGCACACGTAAGCAGGTGTTGATATATATACTCGTATATTCATCGTTTATGTTTCTCCGTTAAATTCGTTAGAGTTCGTTAAACTTTCATAAACTTTAAGGGACCGAAATTGCCAATTCCTAAACTATTTTGACTAACTAAACCTGGAGGGACTAGTTTTATAAATACAAAAACTAAAACTCTTGCTTTGTAAACACTTGAGGCACTGTTTATGCCAAATTGGCAAAGTCAATTTTGAGTCTACAACATAACCGACGGTCGTGACCTTAAGACTCGTAACCGACATTGAACGTTCCAGCTCTGGTAACCAACTGAAGCATTCATTCCCATTCACTCTAGCCTCTTGAACCGAACATCCCTCACCAATCTCCTCATTCTCATCATTTGCTCACGAAAACACATCCTATCTCTCTCTCGTTTCCCTTCTGCCAACACAAATCCATCATCACCGGAGAAGTTTTTTTTTCTGTCCAACTAGCACCTTACACCACCATCAAACATCATTGCAACTGTGTGAGAGCAGCCCACGAGTAAAGTAGGAACAAATCGAGGCGATGTTCGAGGTTTGAGACGTAAACGGGCTCGAGTTCGGGTTCGTTTTCGGCATTGAAATCGCGTCATCTAACATATCCGACTCAAGGTAACACTCATGCCATGTAAATCGATTAGTTCTCTGTGCGTCGTTTTAGTTTTCGCGTTTTTCCGGTGACCGGAATTAAACTGCGATCACTAAAAATTTTAAGGAAGAAGAAGGCATCACGACCCGGACTAGATAAGCATATTGTTTTCTGTTTCAAAAACAAGATTAACGTGTGGCGTAGTGGATAAGGTTCACGAGTTTTGTCCGTTAGGTCACGTGTTAGAGACCTGACCTCTGCTTTTTAATTAATATTTTCCTTAAAGTCCTGTTCTAGCCTCCGCTGGTAGATAAAAACATTTATGTCCGATAATTGATCGTACATAAGTCCTATCCTAGTGGTGTGTGTGCTGGTCGTGAACCCAGAGGTCACGGGTTCGAACCTGGTGACCTCCACATTCTTTTTTTTTTATTCTCTGTTTCTGTTTTGCTTGTTTTTGTGACTTTGGCCATTTGTTGAATTAAAAACTTGCATAAAATGATCCCTTGGTAAAGTATAAAACCCGTTGGCTAGATAATGGTTTAGAAAAAAACTATAAAAATTGTGCTTTGGATTCAAAACATAATTTAAACGTTTTTGTAATGTGGATTAGTCTAAATGATAGTTTTAAATTTGTGATGATTATACATCGTAGTGAAAAATATTCATATATATATATGGTCTATTGAGACACGTGGGATGCTTGTTACATAGATTTATGTAACTCGGTTTATAAACTCGTTATTAACGATGTTTTCCGCATTTTGTTTATATATGCTATATAAATATACTTATTTTTATCTTTGAACTTGGAAAGTATTGGTATATAATATATTTTTCGTGTCATTTCGATAATCGCTCGGATTTGGCAAGCGTGTCATCCTCGACTTGTTCTGGACATCACAATCATTCGTTTTCGTCATTAATATGATCGGGGTCGAAATCCCGACCAAATAAGATGAGAAGTGTGTACTCGGGATCTTATTCACCTTAGGCTAGCGAGGCAAGTAAGGGTTGTCGAACCACGAAGAGACTGTGGTCGGTGCAGCTTTTCACTTGATTAATTAACTACTAAACAAAATACTGAAAGAAAATTGGTTTGTTGATTTGATTTTTAATTAAACTAAACTTGCAAACAAACAAAACAACAAAAGTAAACAAACTTGTAAACAATTATTAGAAAACAAATCATCCATAGGGTTCAGATATTGTGCCTAATCATGCAACTTAGTTGTAGTGAATCTCAGAGAGTTACATAGACATAACTTACTAGTTGTAATGAAAGGGACTCTAACAAGCATAAGTAATCCAGCCACACTACAAGACAAGAACTTAATCACGACCAAGGGTGTGTGCTAGGATGTTGCTACGTTAGAATCAAACTCAGATAATAATTCAATGTGTAGTGTATTGACTAACAAGAACTTAATCCTATTTCGTGACACACAACAATTGAACCAGTAAAAGAATTAGTCTCCATTCAACACAATTAAACGTTTAAACTATATAAATCAAACAAGACATAAGAAAAATATAGTTCAATCCAAGATTCAAATACAATACAACTAAATATGAAAATACACACAAACCCTAGCCCATAGGTGATCTTGAAAAGATTAGCCACTCATAACAATAAACAATTTATATGTTATCATAATAAACATATTCATTGATAAAGTAACTAAAATTCTTTTACAAAACTAAACATAACTTCTCTCTTGGACACTAGCGAAAATAATTGTTGATCTCTTTCTTTGTCTTGTTCCGAGTGCACAGCAGCGAAAAGCAAAGGAGGCGGCTGTTTGTTTTGCCTCTGCCGTCAGCAAAAAACCCCTCCGAATGTTTTCTTTTCTGCCGTCAGAAAGTGTAGTCAAAAGTCCCCCACGATATTTCACCCTCCCTTTTTTTTATATGGGATTTGAGCTCCTCTTGAACCCTTTAATTCCTTAACTACTCATCTTTGGCCCACGTAAATTAGCCCAACAAATGTCCAACATATCTAGCTTAGTGTTTCTGGCCTAATTTTCGTTGCAACTTGATTGTCATGAAATTGGAGTCCACGTGCATTTTAATTTGGCTCCATTTACTGATAGTGGTAAGCCTCATCGGAAATTAATAGTGGGATTTTTATTCAAATTAGTCGGGCATTCTTGCGGGGTTGAGACAGTAATTATTTACGGGTCGAATGCTACAAACGGGTCGATAGTTTTAGATCCTCAATCGAAGCTTATGGAGCCTTATGATGATGGAGGATAATATATGATGAGGATAGGTCAAGACTAGACATGCAAATGACCCAGTATCATCATTTCCGATGGTAAAGACCTCGAAAGCAAGTGTCATACAAAGGATAAGTTGGGGGCGATGCAGTTGCGGATGAACAAGATGCAAGTGCATCCAGCCAACCTAGGAAGATGCGATTTTAATAATTTTATAAATAGCTCATTCAATCACTAGCAATGTAACTTCTGATTCCGAAAACCACACATTTACTGTGTGTTTCCCTTGTTTGTACCCAAATACTTGAGATATTAATAAATCCATTGATTCATCGATTATTCTTCTTAGATTAGCTTGTTCCTAGTTGAATCGTAATCTCTCATTTACATACAGTGGGATTTTGTGGTTCATCAATTGGCGCCATCCGTATTATCAGGAATTGGTGAAAAATGGAGAAGCAATCGGATGAGTCAGTGAAGAAGAAGTCCATTTTTGATCTAGAAGGAACACCGAAGAACATTCATAGTTCAAAAGGATCAGCTGGAAAACCTAGTGAAAAAGTTTCGGTGTTTCAATTACCGAATCATTCTAATGATGATCCATATTCGGATCATGATGACTGATGAGGATTTAGTTGATGAAGTTCAGATAGGAGAGAGTTTATTTCTTCTTCAAAGGTTTTAAACTTATTTTCATTTAAAAGTTTGTTTCTTTCGGAGTTTTCTTGAAGAACTTTGTAGTTTATTGACATGTTGTTGAATTGAAAGATTATGATCAGTATGAGAGGAGCTTACTTGTTTCTCATGTGAAGCTTCAGAGAGATCGGATGACTGAAGATTCATCATTGGCCATCAGACATCTGTTTGCATGGCATTCTTCTTCAGATGATGATTCTGAGTCTCAAGTTTTCAACTTCAGCCATTAATGTTTTTTCTTTTTGCATGCCAGACATGTGTCTACATGGCATTCTTCTTCAGATACTTTCTTTTATAGTATGCTTCATCTTTGAGTTTTTGATTCTTGCATTCAGAGGCATAGTGGCCCATTACTCCACATTTGAAGCCCTTTATTTCACTTTTGTTAACTTCAGGTTTGTTAAATTCTGAAGATTGTTTTTTTTCTTTCTTCACCTTTTGAAAAAAATTTTATTGGTTGACCAAGAGGTAATCCTTTTGTTGAATCTCCCAAACTGTTTAGTAAGTAATATTAATGATTTTTCAAATGACTCATTTTCTGTATCACTTTCAGAGGATTGTATTTCCGAGGCACTTAATATTTTTCGTTTAGAATAGATTGGCTCTTGTTTAGTGATTCTTTTCCTATTTTCAGAGTAAAGAGCCAGTGTATCGAATTTGGTTTTGGAAATGTCCAGTATTTCAAATTCTTGAGAGTCTACAATACAGAAAATATCATTTAGGCTTTTATCTTCCAAATCCAAAGTTGATTGGATAGTCATGGTTACACTTCTCCATTCATGAGGAAGGCTTTTTATAAATTAATATGTGTTACCTCATTTGATTAGAACATTTGAACTTTTCTTAGATTGTTAATTATTGTGGCAAAACGGTTGTA
>JBCNJP010000027.1:69979941-70139747 GCA_039602395.1 Deinandra increscens subsp. villosa
TACGTAGTCATGCACTCCATACACTCTAACCCATGATCTTTTACTTTCTTTTTTTAATATTTCCAAATAGTTATATTCCCCTTTTCTTTTGCTCACGTTCACTGCATGTTTTGTGCAGTTTATTTGAACTTTTGTTTTAGTGCTTTTTGAGTTGTACTTCAAGCTTTTTAGGTAGTATTTAGTTCTAGCCTCTAAGTGTACGTGGGGTAGTTTATTTTGTTTAGAATCCCTATATGTCATGTATTCGAATTATGAATGAGCAAAGAGTTTATGTTTGAAATTTGGTGCAAGTTTTTCTTAGTGAAACTTGTTCTTCCCAATGCTAGTTCAAACTTGGCTAGTTTGAATGGTGATCTTTGGAGTCTAAATCGAATTCAAGTGGTGTGTCTGTATCTTGTTTTTCGATTTGATTTTTGCTCAACGGAATCATCGAGTGGTGAAATCTGTATCTCGATCGACCCGTTGCCTACCTATTCGTTCTTATTTGACAATCCTACCCGTTTTCGTTACCGAATATATAACATTTGGTATCCAGAGCTCGGTTCGTTCTATCTCACTTCATCTAGATTCTCTATTCTACAACAACAAAAAAAAATTATGTTCCTTAGTTTTCTTGCAAGTCAAATTTATGTGGATTCGAAGCCTCCAATATCGATTTTTTTGAAGCACCTAGATATGATGAAGATGACATTGTATTAGATGAAAAGGAGTGTTTGTTTGTGGAACAAGTTCTTTCGGGGACTATCGCTCAAGAAGAAGAACAATTGCAATTGACATGTTCGAACGTTGAACCTAGATATGATGATGATGGATCGGTTCCTATTGAAGATGAGTTTTACGTGAGATTTTTTAGCTGCAAGTTTTCTTTGTGAACTTGTACTTTCCAATGCTAATTCAAGCTTGGCTAGTTTGAATGGTGATCGTTGGATACTAATTATAGATTCGAGTGGTGTGTCTGTATCTCGAGTTTTGATTAGTTTTGCCCAACGGGTTTGTTCGAGTGGTGAATCTGTATCTCAAACGATCCGTTGTCTATTCGTTCGTTTTGATCTCCCGAATCCGACCGTTCCGTTACCGAATATATATCATTTACTTTTGCTCCTAATATGACATCAATCTCCTTATCTTTTTCTCTGCCTCACGACAAAAACAAACATTGCATTTTGTTTTTTCTTTTTTATTTCATTTATTTTAGAAGTTAAATTTAATATAAAGATAATTAGAGGTTTACTTTTTAATCAGTGTAACTCTATTCAACTTAATAATAACAAATTAAGCTCATTTACACCATAACATATTAGTTATAAAAACTGAGTAAAACGTTATATTTTATACTCCGTGCATCGCACGAATAAGATTTAAAAAAGTATGTATCACACGACTGGATTTTAAAAAATTAATAATGATAATAGAGTACGGAAACTGTAATTGAATTATGAAACTTGTATAAAAGAAAAAAACTGTTGAAGTAAAAAGAGAATAATATATAAAATTTATAAATTAAATTTGAAATCAAATCAATAAAAATATGTATTATATTTTTTAATCTGAATATCTATTGTTAACTGAAGAATGATTCGGTAAATAAGTAATGGTTATATATATAAGGAAAAATTGCATGAAATAATCTCAACTTTTCCCCGTTCGCAAATAATAATCCCACCTTCCGAAATTGCAAGGAGCAGTCCCACCTTGTCATTATTTTGCACCTAACAGACCCTCCGCTAAAAAAATTTAACGACGTCAAATGTTGATGACATGGAAGCTGATGTGGAATTTTTTTTTAATTTTTTTTCTTTTTAATCCCAAGTTTTCACATTTTTGCAAATAATAATCCCATCTTTAAATTCATTTTGTTTGACTTTTTGGAGTCAAACTTCATGTATTTTGACTCAAAAATTGAACCCGAATTGGAGTTTGTTTGTGTTTGTGATTGATTCTAGTAGTTATAGTTTATCAAAACGAATCTACCGTAGGTTATGAAAACAATTTTCATTGAGTTTTGTTCATAATCGTGAAATGGGGGTGGTGAACATGTTCTTGAGCTCATCAATGGTGAAATCTTTAATCATTAACGGTTTTCTGCAAGTCTGGTTCTATTAGCTTCGGTTTGAACTCGTGAATTCAATGGTATAATCGGTTTCGAATTTCGTTCATGTTTGTGTGATTCATCTTGAAACATCAACATCATAGCCTGCAACATGTATAAAATAATGGGGGTCAACTATAAATAGTTGGTGAGTAACCACAAGTTTGATACATAACATATATTTGAAAAACATGCGTTACGTGTCATATGATAGAATAAGTGAAATATAACATGCTAGAAGATATTGACAACATGAAAGACTAGCATAACCAAAATTGCTAGTGTAAAATGACAACATGAAAGACCAGGCATAAACAAAATTGCTAGTGTAAAATGACAACATGAAAGACTAGCATAAACAAACCTCAATGACATATGATAGATTCCCTAACCCGCAGGTTAGACTATATGAAATAATGAAATAGGCTCCAAACACCCAACGCCGAACCGGTCAAGTTGAGTGGGTTGTCAACCGATGGATCTACCTTTGTGTAACATTTGTAAAATATCCGATTGAGAAATCCGACCCGTTTTGAATTTACGCAATTTACCGATTTGTAAATTATTGAAAACCGGAAGAATTTTCAGGTGATTACACCCCAATTGGTAAATCTAAATGATTTATAATCGATTTTCGAAACCGAATACTTAATTTCAATCAATTGGAATCAAATTGGATCTCTCGAATTGTAAGTAAAGCAATTTCAGGTTTTTACGCGATTTCGGTTCACGATCTGTTGTTTACCGGGAATCTCGGATTTGGACATCATATATAAAATTCAATATTTTTATGAGTCTAATAATCAATTATCATGTCATGAGTCATTACACATTTGATTGAATCACGAATCGTTGGTGAATTGTCCAAAATCGATACGTATGCCAAAACCGACCAAAATTGCATGTTTTGACCTAATTTGCGCACCCGATTGTGTTACGTGACATATTTGTTATCATTTTGAGTGGATTTAATTTAATGAACATGATGGGACCATTATTTGGGTGATTTGGGAGAAAAAGGGACTCGAAAACATCGAAAAACGGCAAAACTGGTGCACGAAACGAAGCGAAAAGCCAAGGAACCGTCCAGGAGGCTCCAGGCGTATCGCCTGGAACTCCCTAGGCTCCCAGGCGATACGCTTGCTGGTGGTTTTCCAGCTAAACCCTAGCAGACGGGTATTTAAGCTCATTATCTCATTCCAGCCCCCATTTCTCCCCTCCTAACCTCTCTAAAAACCCTAAAACGGCTGTGGAAGGCTAAGGCTAAGGTTCTTGAAGATTTTAAGCTCCTAAGTTATGAAATCAAGCAAAGATTAGTGTCGGTTTTCATCGTTTGGTGCGTTTCCCTCCATTTATGCTTCTACCCTCTTGCTTTCTTGCTATGTATTGATCAAGATCTGAACTTTAACATGATTCTAGGTTAGATTCATGTCATAAATGTTAAATCATGAAGATCCATGTATGAAATTGATTCAAGATTGAAGCTTTATGATTGCTCTTGCTTAAATCCATGTTCTTGATGATTAGCATGTGTAGATCTAGGGTTTTGCCTTTTAATACTTGATTTTTATGTTAGGATTAGAGGAGATATTTGTTATATATGCTATCTAAGTGTGGATCTATGGAATTAGTCACCAAGATTGCATCTTTATGCTTTGAAATGCTTAAATCTACTTTATGCATGCGTTTTTGACCTAGAACTAGAAATTTGTCCATCAAGTTCATATTTTTATGTTTCAAAATGGATTGATCTACCTCATGCTTGGTATTTTGGACTAGACCTTTATGTTATGATCATCAAGTTGGTATTTTTAGGACCTAAGAGGACTAGATCTATAAATTGCTTATCATCTAGATTAAATCTTTGTGTTTGAACATTATGGATAGATTTGTATGTTCTAGATGACTAGATTTATGCCATGCTCCAAACTGAATGATTAGATATATGAATATTATGATCAAATTAACCCTCTTGCCATGAAGTGTTTAGTTATACTCTTCATATGATTAGATATGTTTAGAGTTACGTCATTTACGCCTAAAATAATAACTTGACTCGCGCCATGTTTTGGTGTGAAGATGCTAAATGATTAGGTCCATGTTAGAAGTAGCTAAACCTTTATGCCTCCTGATTTATATTGATTAGAGTTAGAATACGCATGTTAAGCCTAACTTCACCATGTTCTAATTCCTAGGATTATGCTCATGATTAACCACGTTGACTTATGTTTGCCTATGTTTGACCATGTTGACTTATGTTTGCTTATGTTTGACATGTTGACTCATGTTTGACTTTCATATAAATAGTCAAATTAGGACCATTGACCTTACCTTTAGTTTAGGTTTGGATCCATATCGTACGTATCGCCTTACCAAATCACCAACGAGTTGTCGAGTCGGTCGTGTCGTGAAATTTAAACCATTTAACCATTTAATTAATTATTTATTTATTTATTCTCCCTCTATCTCTTCTAGTCGTCAAGATTCTCATCGAGTCTATCTTCCTACATTCAATCAGTCTGTGTCTCCGTATCAGGTGAGTATTCATAGCCCCTCTTTCATTTCAATGTTTTGGGGTGCAACATGTATCGTATTCAAAACCCTTACTCGATATTCTTTACTCGAAAACTTCATGCGAACTCTATGTTGTTATTTGTGATTTGGTATGTGAACTTGTGTGCTTATTTATGTTGTGTTGTGGTTGGACTCATACTCATACTCATACTCATACTCATACTCATACTCGTGTGACATTAGCTGTGAAAAGCCGGGGTTACGGTAATAGATCTATTGGCTTGACAATCCCACTTGGCTTGGGCGCCTTGTGATTGGAAACCTTGAGGTCAGGGTTGGCTCATACAGCTGGTTACTCTATCTCTTTCACTGGTTTACTTTACTCGATTACACTTAACTCATTGATTCGCATGCTTTAATCTATGTAGTACACTAAACCTATGTTTACTCACCAACTATTTTTAGTTGACCTTTATTTTATACATGTTGCAGGACTCGCTGTTAGTTGATGACTTCTTGCTGTTGACATTATAGGAACGCATGTGGACTTAGTGTGACCTAATTAATAAAGTTAATTTGATTTGTTGTTGTTTATTTATATCATGTATTGTATCGATTACTTATGTTTTATGAAATGGGTTGATTAAGAATATCGCAACATTAAATAGTGTTGTGTGCATCTGGACAATCATCGCGCCCCGACATCTTCCGCCTTCGGTTGGGGTGTGACACTTTGTTACCCCAGGCCTTACGTTAATGTTTATGCTAGATGAAAGACATGACAGACATGACAACCATGACATACTTGACATCCAATGAAAATATGAAAACCTTTGATAAACATGAAAACCTTTGAAATTCACATATTGACAAATCATGCTAGAAGCCACATAACACATAATTCACTCATAGATCACATACACATGGTAATTGATAAACTTGATAGATAACACTTTGAAATAGGATACATGTTGCAACCCCAAAAATGAGAAAATGAGAAAAGGGGCAAGGATTACTCACTTGGATTAGAAGTTAAGTCCACGAAGCAAAAAGTGAAAATGAAATGAATATTGAAATATGAGATTCTAAGCTCTTATGCATTCGGGGAATGGGTTTTAATGTTATAAACTGAAGTTTGAAAAATATTAACTTTTACGAGTAACAATACCTTAAACGTTACTAGACATGCTTGGGCCTAATACGTTATGACACTCTCATCGGGGCATCCCAAGTAAGTATCCAGGTCCGACTATGGGATTTATGCGAACACTTATCCTTTTGACAGAGACCCCAACTACCGGTGTTTTCACCCTTCCAATTACTACATGTCATTCGCGTCTCAAGTACCATCACTAAATATGTTGTTAAATAGAGATCGATTTCTAATATATTTGAAATTCTAAAAAATGAGTTTATGTTCAAAACCTGAATTACATATTAGAATGATTAAGAATTAGTTAATTGTTGATTTGTGAAGAACAAGCCTTAATCCCCAATCTTTTCATGCATAAAAACGTTGACTCTTGGATTAGAAGAATATAGATGAAATTGGACATGATAGTTTAGACTCGTTGGGCCTAACGAGCCTCTACAAGGGCTACAGTAAGCCTAAATAAGCCTAAGCAAGGCAACACATCCTAATGACATGCCTTTGCAAAGCTAGGTCGTCCAAAGGACAAGCCTTAACAATGCTAGGCGTTCTAAGAACGAGCCTTAGCAAGGCTACCTAAACGAGCCTAAAGCACCTAACTAAGAACCTAAATTAAACTAATAAAGCGATAAATAAACGAATAACGAAAGGAAAGAAAAAATGAAACAAAGAAAGGAAAAGAATAAGAATTACCTCAAAGAAGCTTTTTTTAAACGAGACGAGCTTGAAGGGCAGCACCTCCTCGCCGAGAGCATAAAAAACTACTAAGCACGACACCCGAAGGGGTATTGTACTTGTGGAACCACCAAAATTTGGTTATTCCACTTGTTTATACTCAAACTAGGAGTTGGAAACTATAAGCTATAAGGGACCTAAAAGAGGTATTTATAGGTGTATAAGGAATGAAATATTCGTTGGTGGGGCAATGTGAGACGAAATTCGCGACTAGCAACTCACCAACAAACATCAAACTTGTTTTTGCGATTCCCGCTTCGTTATAATTTGGTTTCGCACGCGGTTTTCGCTCACGTTCATCATTTTCAGAGTATTATCATATGGAATAGAGTAATCCAACATTCATGGTGTTGAGAATTGGGCTTAAACCTTGGATCTTGATGTTGGTCGAGTTTCTGAGTTTTTGAAACATACGGTTGTTACAATTTGTTCACCCCTCCACCCGCCATCTCCTACAGCGTGTAAGTCTTTTATATTTTTTGTTTATGTAATCTTTGTTGCCAACCCTCTCATTGGTTCCGGCGGGAAGAAAATGTACCGCCAGAACGTTAGACTTTTGTTGCTTTGTCAGGCGTGAATAAAATGTAACGTCGGCGGCAACCGAGCTGTTTTTTTTTGTTTTGTTATTCTACTCTCCATACCTGCTGTCCGTCTCCAGGCTTTCCTTTAGTTGGTGTTAGATTGGCTTAATTTGGCAATGGATTGTCTGTTGTTGTTTTATTAGGAATCACTTCTTCGTATTGGCACTTTTGTGAGGGATATATCTTTGATGGAATTATTTTGGCTGCTGGGATCTTTCTGGTGTAAGTTAATTTGTGTCATATACAAAGCTTTCATCTTCTTTGTTTTTGGGTGTGTTGGTTGCTGTAAGTTTATTCTGTCATATACATTGGTTTCATGTTCTTTGTTTTTAGGTGTACTATTTTTTTTATTTTTTATTTTAAATATGTCATATAGATTGTTTTGATGTTCTGTATTCTTGGGTAATGGAATTCGATATGTTTTGGACATTCTATTTGGAATTAAAATGATGGAGCAAAAATGTGTTAGTTTTGCTATGCATTTGGTGTTACTAAGTTAATGTTGTTTATATCATTAGAAATTGAACTTTAGAGAAAAGGCATACTATAATATGAAGCTATTTAGATCATGTTCTATGCTTTTGGTAAAGGTAGACAGTTTTGTCAGACTTATATATGTTCTGAAATTATCTCTTTCGTAAGAGAAAATAGTTTTTTTTATATATGATCTACATAGAAAGATGAATGGTTACCATGTGTGTATTAGTACCGCTAAAAGTAAAAAATTTTGGGTCAAATTGCATCTGTTTTTTTTCTTTCTTTTGGGTTGTTTCATTAAATTGATAGAGCTAAATTGTTTTAGATGGTGTATAGATTTTGTGTTCATGATTGAATGGTTGTTATTTATATGATCAGGCATGGAGGTTTACATATATAAAATACTGTATATGAGGCTATTGATCATATTTATGTTTCTCATCTTAATAAGCAATAAATAGTTGTTTTTTTTTTCATTTCCGGTGTCACATTAGAGTTTGTGTTAAACCATATATTATCACATACATAACATTCATGTGCTGCTAGCTGATTTAAAAGGACAAATTCATTGTGCTCACCTTAGGTCAATCATCTGCGATAATCTCCACAATTTTAGGTGGTTCGGAGAGTTCAAAAATGTAGGCACTATAGGACATGTTTTCTTATAAAAGGCACAGATAACTCTATTAAGGGAAAAGCAAATTTTTACTCCAACATGTTTTGTTGGCATACAAAGTATGGGGGAGTTGTTAGACTTATAAAAAGTCAAAGCTGGTAGATCCAAGCTTTGTACCCTTTTGTTGAAGTGAGTTGCTAATTTGTTTTCACCGAGTGTGGAATTGCTTCTGTCTCCATTTTCTTAGTTTGCATGTGATGGCATGAATCTAAAAGCAGTGTTCGTTTTTGTGATGAGCTGGATGAATTCTTGAACTCATTTCTTCATATGCATAAGTTTTAAGTTAAACTTTTTTTCCATTATACTCTTTGCATATGTACTCCTTTGTGTTGTTAATCGCCGTTCCACTGTATTTCCTCTCTCTCTTTGAATCTCACCGGAGAAGTCACAAAAAGTAAATCTGGTGTCGTTAATCGTCGTTCCACTGTATTTTGGCTGACGCCCTCGAGTCTAATCCTCAACCGCTCTCATTTTAGATTTTTAGATATGATTGTCACTGTTACAACCGACTCCTGTTACGGTGGACGGCGGTTTGACGCAAACCCTAAGCGACGTTCTCCTTCGGTTTTAGATCTGGTGGGTTTTAAATTGTTATGTAACCGCCGCTATATTAGGGTTGGCGATGGAGGCACGGAGTCACTGCCGGAGGCAAGAAATATCAGCGATCCGTCGTTGAATGGGCGACGGAAAGGCGATGCAGAGCACGTGAGGAAGGCGTTAGTTGTTGGTTGTTGCAGGGTTTCTGTTCCTCCACCGGTACCGAATAAAAGATTTTCGATAGTTCTTACCAACTAATAATTTCATTTGTTTTTTTACAAGAACTTTACCAGCCGCGCGTTGCGGCGGCGAAGTTTCTTGTGGTTTGGTGAATGTTTAATGTTTTTCAAGGTAGTAAGCTACATACATGTAATGGCATTCAACTTAACATGTCATAGCTGCATAATATACAAAATTACAGTCAGCTTGACATATCTTGTCTCGTATTTCATATACAAAATGGTTGTTTGTCCTTTCAATCCATGAAACTACATACATTAATTGTTTCATGGGTTGATAGGTTGTTGTAGTGGCTGTTTCTTCCATAGATATGTCAAAATGGTGCCTGTTACTTCCTGATACTTTCTTGGTTATCAAAATGCTTGTTCCTTATCAAAATGCTTGTTCCTTACCAAAATGCTAGCCTACTATGCCTTTACTTCTTCTTAATCTGCTTTTTCCTTCTTTTTCTTGCTGCTGATTTCTTTGTCATCTGCATGAGAGTACATTAGTATACTAATAGAAAAATTAATTTCTGTTTTTTATACAAATAAGTATGTGTGGCTGTTGTTTTTTTACTTATTAAGTTTGTTACTTTTGAGAGTATTAAAAGTACAAAGGTTGTGTAAATTTAGATTTTTATTTGTTTTACCTGGTGAGTCATGGCTATGCTTACGGGTTGGTTTGCCAGCTGTAGGAGGCGAAGTGTTTCATTCGGGTAGCTTTCAACTGCCACCGTTTCTATGTGTTCAACAACTGCCTGTGTGTTTTCTCTGAGTCAGATTATATATTTCTTTGTAGTGCCTATGAGAGATAGCATTGGCTCAGGTATGATTTTTTCGGTTGTTGTAGCCTTGCTGAACGACTAACTCTGCGCAGTTTATGTTGAGAGCGGTTGCCATTGCTTGATTGAAGATGACAACAGGAAGTGTTGCTGTTTTGTCCATGAGTAGCGCATTTATGCATTAGCTGTCATGTATTGTTTTGTTAATTGCATGTATGTAATGTTTGGTAAATATTCGACGTTTATGATACTTACTGATAGGCTGCTTCTGTTACAACATGGCCTTTTGGGCAGCTGAGCGTTGGTGGTGCCTCATTTTCTTCCTCGCCATCTGAGAATTCTTCAACCAGTGTTTTTTAACATTCTCCGTGTGTGCATTTGGGTAGAAACCAACGACGGTTTGGTTCATACTCTTTGATGGTAGCTTGACATGTGTAGAGTTTTGTCTGTTTTAGTTTAGTAGAAGTAGGATATTTAAAATTGGAAATGATAGAAACTTTAGTATTTTGTAAGGTGTGAGTTGATCTAATTTTTTTTTATATTTGTACCTTGTATTCCTCATTCCCTTTCAGTTTAAGTTCAACCAGTGTAAGGCCAGTTTCTGTTTCTGATTCAATCATTTGGAAGGTTTCATAAGTTGCTGGCTTTACCTGTGTGTTCCTGAAGCTGCAAAAAGTAAAGAGAGTGACTTGTAAATGAATAATTTAAAATAAATGATGGTACCTCTTATTATTCACTTACAAACAATCAGTTTGTAGAATTAATAATTACCCTATGTTTATAGTTTGCCTAATCACCTATACATGTATTTTTTTTAAATGATAAACTGATAGTTTTTCAAAATCACAAACAAATATGAGACATACAAACGCATATCCGATATTCACAAACAACATGAAAAGATTCCAACTTGGTCCCACTGAGATGAGATTGGTGACATATATACAACAAACATCAGGTGACTTAAAGACCAATCTTTCTCCTAAAAGTTAAGTGAATCAAGGTAAAGTAAGTACTTGAACAAATGATTACTTAAGTTGAGTAGAAAGAGGAAAAAGTACAAATTGCTATCTTTTTCGCATCACAAAATAATAACATGTAAATTGAACATACCACTTCAGAGAGCAGATTACAAATTTTAAACTGTAAGCGAAAACATTAAATTGAAAGCATGAAAACATTAGATTAAAAACACGAAAACATTAAGTGGTATTTGTATTGAAAAGGAGTTGGCTGACCTGTTGATGATTTCTTGTAGGTTTGGCAGCTCTGGATCGATGTATGTGACGGTGATGTCAGTTGATTCTAGCTGTAACATACATGTCTTACATGTGTTAGTACTTGATGTACCAGTTAGTGTAAGTACTGAAAAGTGGTTTGTGTACCTTTGTGCTTTGTAACTTTTACTCCTGTCACAGCTAAGATCTTGCCATCAGTGTCTCTTTTGTAAATGACAATGCTATTGATTGCTAAAGAGTTAAAACTGTTTCATAGCCACCGCAATGAAATCTAATGTTGTTAGTTGTGTTGATAATGGTACTTTTTTGTTTTTTAAAATGAGGTTAAGTTAAAGACATGTCATGAGAATGAAATACGAATAGATTAATGACTGTATGTTACACTTACTGTGTTACTTTCTGTTACTGATACATGAGTATTTTTTTTAAGCTTAAGACATGTCATGAAAGAATGATACATAACTGATCGTATAATTGATCTTGTTTACTTTCGTATATGTCTAATACACTGATTCATTGAATATTTATCTTAAGTTTAAAGGTTGTATCAACTGATTTTAATTTAAAGTTTGAAGGCATGAATAGAAAGAACACAATATACTATTATATTGTGTATTTATTCTAAGTTAGGTGTTTACCTTTGGTCTAGGAGTGTGACTTTGACCATGTTGTAGTTCTTCTTCCTTTGTAGCCCAGATGATCGTTGAACATGTCCTAAGTAGTCTGTTTTATTAAGGCATAGGTGTGTTACTTCTCTACTAATAATGTTTGTTACTATGAGAATGATAAAGAGGGTCAGTTTTTGTACATGTAAGGAATGGGTACTTCGGCTTTGAACGTGCTTCCAACTTGTCGTAAGATGCAAAGTTGAAGTACATGGTTGGAATGTTTCTTTCGGTTATAGGTTTGACAGTGGTTCTGTTTGCGAGTAGAAGTGCTGCTGAGCGAAAAACTGCTCTACCTGTAGTGTGTGGTTCTGTGCAGATATGTTGGTGATAGAGTAGCATTAATTTGTCTTCATTAAAGCATCAACTTTCTTGTTATTTTTTTCTACCTTTGCCTCAATTGCATGCCCCTGTTTGTTAAAAAGCAAGTTATATATAATAAGTTAGTATGTATACTAACAAATAGTATATATTTAGAACAAATAGTACAGATTCCAAATAAGTAAGAGAACGTAAAAATAGGTAAACGAACATAAACTCTTCTAATTTGAAATCCAAATTTATATACAGTGAGAAGAAAGAAAATAGAAATACACCATTACAGTCCTATCAAAAATCTATAGTTTATACATTAAATTACATCTCTACAAATGGAGAACATAGTAACTGTTATTAAAAAATTACATTCATGGTTAAAAAGCATATGAGAAAGTCATCATATAGCTACTGATAGTTTCTTATACAGTTGTATAAAGTATATGACAACCTACATCTAATGTAAAACCAACTCAAATTATGAACAAACTATATGTTGAAAATGAGAACAGAACTTCACAAACAGTTACTTTCAGCACAGGGAAACAATTACAATACCAAGTTTTTAACCAAAACCATAAATTTAGTAAAGGCATTTCATCGAACACCTTGTATACGTAAGTAATTGTACATCATTCATCTACATTCCTAGAATCGTTAAATATGGAAAAAACAACTGAGTAAGTTAATACTAAAAATTGTTACAAAAAGTAAGAATAGGTAGGATTTCCAGAAGAAGATAAGGAATATCAAAAACCTAAATAGAACATGCATTAAGAAGAAACCATACCATGAGGAGAAACGGACAATAGGGTAAGAACGCAAGAAATTGAAGCTGCCAAGTAAAGAAAATACGATTACAAACCAAAATCGTAGAAGAAATATACGACATACACCTACATTATCGCCGTCATTCGGAGATGAAAACGGGAGGCAACGGAGAAGAAGAGGAAGCAGATGAAATGAGAAGATAGAAGAAGAAATAAAAACCCTTTTCTTTCTCCCTTGTAGCCGTGTCATGTAGAAAAGAAAGACACGTGGCTGCATAACACGTGTTAACAAAAGTAAAAAAACACGTATAAGAAATATTCGATACATTTAACCGAGATTCGAACCTGCGGTATATGAGGACCGACCAAAGACACAAACCATTGAAGTAAATCAGCGAATGTTGAAAGCTTTCGTAAACAATATACAAATCAAGTAAATAAGAAGACGAAAGCAAAAAAAAAATTAAACAGCAGTGCGCCACATGTCATGAAAAGGACATGTGGCAAATGGTTATTGGTAAAGACGAAGTACAGTACTTTGTCACACACGAATTAAATTGCTATTGTTATATGAGAATGATAAAGAGGGTCAGTTTTTGTACCTGTAAGGAATGGGTACTTCGGCTTTGAACGTGCTTCCAACTTGTCGTAAGATGCAAAGTTGAAGTACATGATTGGAATGTTTCTTTCGGTTATAGGTTTGACAGTGGTTCTGTTTGCGAGTAGAAGTGCTGCTGAGTGAAAAACTGCTCTACCTGTAGTGTGTGGTTCTGTGCAGATATGTTGGTGATAAAGTAGCATTCATTTGTCTTCATTAAAGCATCAACTTTCTTGTTATTTTTGCTACCTTTGCCTCAATTGCATGCTCCTGTTTGTTAAAAAGCAAGTTATATATAATAAGTTAGTATGTATACTAACAAATAGTATAGATCTTTGCTCTCTTGACCACCCATGTATGGTGTGTATTTTCTTAAGAGTCTAACCTCTAGTGGGAATGGTTTCAGTCGCGGTTTAATGTCTGCGATTCCTTTTAATATTTTAGTTTTGAAACCAAAAAATTAAAAGTTTGAAAACACATACTATTAGTAAATATATTTAGAACAAATAGTACAAATTCCAAATAAGTAAGAGAACGTAAAAATAGGTGAACGAACATAAACTCTTCTAATTTGAAATCCAAATTTATATACCATGAGAAGAAAGAAAATAGAAATACACCATTACAGTCCTATCAAAAATCTATAGTTTATACATTAAATTACATCTCTACAAATGGAGAACATAGTAACTGTTATTAAAAAATTACATTCATGGTTAAAAAGCATATGAGAAAGTCATCATATAGCTACTGATAGTTTCTTATACAGTTGTATAAAGTATATGACAACCTACATCTAATGTAAAACCAACTCAAATTATGGACAAACTATATGTTGAAAATGAGAACAGAACTTCACAAACAGTTACTTTCAGCACAGGGAAACAATTACAATACCAAGTTTTTAACCAAAACCATAAATTTAGTAAAGGCATTTCATCGAACACCTTGTATACGTAAGTAATTGTACATCATTCATCTACATTCCTAGAATCGTTAAATATGGAAAAAACAACTGAGTAAGTTAATACTAAAAATTGTTACAAAAAGTAAGAATAGGTAGGATTTCCAGAAGAAGATAAGGAATATCAAAAACCTAAATAGAACATGCATTAAGAAGAAACCATACCGTGAGGAGAAACGGACAATAGGGTAAGAACGCAAGAAATTGAAGCTGCCAAGTAAAGAAAATACGATTAGAAACCAAAATCGTAGAAGAAATATACGACATACACCTACATTATCGCCATCATTCGGAGATGAAAACAGGAGGCAACGGAGAAGAAGAGGAAGCAGATGAAATGAGAAGATAGAAGAAGATATAAAAACCCTTTTCTTTCTCCCTTGTAGCCGTGTCATGTAGAAAAGAAAGACACGTGGCTGCATAACACGTGTTAACAAAAGTAAAAAAAACACGTATAAGAAATATTCAATACATTTAACCGAGATTCGAACCTGCGGTATATGAGGACCGACCAAAGACACAAACCATTGAAGTAAATCAGCGAATGTTGAAAGCTTTCGTAAACAATATACAAATCAAGTAAATAAGAAGACGAAAGCAAAAAAAATTAAACAGCAGTGCGCCACATGTCATGAAAAGGACATGTGGCAAATGGTGATTGGTAAAGACGAAGTACAATACTTTGTCACACACGAATTAAATTGCTATTGTTATATGAGAATGATAAAGAGGGTCAGTTTTTGTACCTGTAAGGAATGGATACTTCGGTTTTGAATTTGCTTCCAACTTGTCGTAAGATGCAAAGTTGAAGTACATGGTTGGAATGTTTCTTTCGGTTATAGGTTTGACAGTGGTTCTGTTTGCGAGTAGAAGTGCTGCTGAGTGAAAAACTGCTCTACCTGTAGTGTGTGGTTTTGTGCAGATATGTTGGTGATAAAGTAGCATTCATTTGTCTTCATTAAAGCATCAACTTTCTTGTTATTTTTGTCTACCTTTGCCTCAATTGCATGCTCCTGTTTGTTAAAAAGCAAGTTATATATAATAAGTTAGTATGTATACTAACAAATAGTATAGATCTTTGCTCTCTTGACTACCCATGTATGGTGTGTATTTTCTTAAGAGTCTAACCTCTAGAGGGAATGGTTTCAGTCGCGGTTTAATGTCGGCGATTCCTTTTAATATTTTAGTTTTGAAACCAAAAAATTAAAAGTTTGAAAACACATACTATTAGTAAATATATTTAGAACAAATAGTACAGATTCCAAATAAGTAAGAGAACGTAAAAATAGGTAAATGAACATAAACTCTTCTAATTTGAAATCCAAATTTATATACAGTGAGAAGAAAGAAAATAGAAATACACCATTACAGTCCTATCAAAAATCTATAGTTTATACATTAAATTACATCTCTACAAATGGAGAACATAGTAACTGTTATTAAAAAATTACATTCATGGTTAAAAAGCATATGAGAAAGTCATCATATAGCTACTGATAGTTTCTTATACAGTTGTATAAAGTATATGACAACCTACATCTAATGTAAAACCAACTCAAATTATGGACAAACTATATGTTGAAAATGAGAACTTACTTTCAGCACAGGGAAACAATTACAATACCAAGTTTTTAACCAAAACCATAAATTTAGTAAAGGCATTTCATCGAACACCTTGTATACGTAAGTAATTGTACATCATTCATCTACATTCCTAGAATCGTTAAATATGGAAAAAACAACTGAGTAAGTTAATACTAAAAATTGTTACAAAAAGTAAGAATAGGTAGGATTTCCAGAAGAAGATAAGGAATATCAAAAACCTAAATAGAACATGCATTAAGAAGAAACCATACCGTGAGGAGAAACGGACAATAGGGTAAGAACGCAAGAAATTGAAGCTGCCAAGTAAAGAAAATACGATTAGAAACCAAAATCGTAGAAGAAATATACGACATACACCTACATTATCGCCGTCATTCGGAGATGAAAACAGGAGGCAACGGAGAAGAAGAGGAAGCAGATGAAATGAGAAGATAGAAGAAGATATAAAAACCCTTTTCTTTCTCCCTTGTAGCCGTGTCATGTAGAAAAGAAAGACACGTGGCTGCATAACACGTGTTAACAAAAGTAAAAAAAACACGTATAAGAAATATTCAATACATTTAACCGAGATTCGAACCTGCGGTATATGAGGACCGACCAAAGACACAAACCATTGAAGTAAATCAGCGAATGTTGAAAGCTTTCGTAAACAATATACAAATCAAGTAAATAAGAAGACGAAAGCAAAAAAAATTAAACAGCAGTGCGCCACATGTCATGAAAAGGACATGTGGCAAATGGTGATTGGTAAAGACGAAGTACAGTACTTTGTCACACACGAATTAAATTGCTATTGTTATATGAGAATGATAAAGAGGGTCAGTTTTTGGACCTGTAAGGAATGGATACTTCGGCTTTGAATTTGCTTCCAACTTGTCGTAAGATGCAAAGTTGAAGTACATGGTTGGAATGTTTCTTTCGGTTATAGGTTTGACAGTGGTTCTGTTTGCGAGTAGAAGTGCTGCTGAGTGAAAAACTGCTCTACCTGTAGTGTGTGGTTTTGTGCAGATATGTTGGTGATAAAGTAGCATTCATTTGTCTTCATTAAAGCATCAACTTTCTTGTTATTTTTGTCTACCCTTGCCTCAATTGCATGCTCCTGTTTGTTAAAAAGCAAGTTATATATAATAAGTTAGTATGTATACTAACAAATAGTATAGATCTTTGCTCTCTTGACTACCCATGTATGGTGTGTATTTTATTAAGAGTCTAACCTCTAGTGGGAATGGTTTCAGTCGCGGTTTAATGTCGGCGATTCCTTTTAATATTTTAGTTTTGAAACCAAAAAATTAAAAGTTTGAAAACACATACTATTAGTAAATATATTTAGAACAAATAGTACAGATTCCAAATAAGTAAGAGAACGTAAAAATAGGTAAATGAACATAAACTCTTCTAATTTGAAATCCAAATTTATATACAGTGAGAAGAAAGAAAATAGAAATACACCATTACAGTCCTATCAAAAATCTATAGTTTATACATTAAATTACATCTCTACAAATGGAGAACATAGTAACTGTTATTAAAAAATTACATTCATGGTTAAAAAGCATATGAGAAAGTCATCATATAGCCACTGATAGTTTCTTATACAGTTGTATAAAGTATATGACAACCTACATCTAATGTAAAACCAACTCAAATTATGAACAAACTATATGTTGAAAATGAGAACAGAACTTCACAAACAGTTACTTTCAGCACAGGGAAACAATTACAATACCAAGTTTTTAACCAAAACCATAAATTTAGTAAAGGCATTTCATCGAACACCTTGTATACGTAAGTAATTGTACATCATTCATCTACATTCCTAGAATCGTTAAATATGGAAAAAACAACTGAGTAAGTTAATACTAAAAATTGTTACAAAAAGTAAGAATAGGTAGGATTTCCAGAAGAAGATAAGGAATATCAAAAACCTAAATAGAACATGCATTAAGAAGAAACCATACCGTGAGGAGAAACGGACAATAGGGTAAGAACGCAAGAAATTGAAGCTGCCAAGTAAAGAAAATACGATTAGAAACCAAAATCGTAGAAGAAATATACGACATACACCTACATTATCGCCGTCATTCGGAGATGAAAACGGGAGGCAACGGAGAAGAAGAGGAAGCAGATGAAATGAGAAGATAGAAGAAGAAATAAAAACCCTTTTCTTTCTCCCTTGTAGCCGTGTCATGTAGAAAAGAAAGACACGTGGCTGCATAACACGTGTTAACAAAAGTTAAAAAAAACACGTATAAGAAATATTCAATACATTTAACCGAGATTCGAACCTGCGGTATATGAGGACCGACCAAAGACACAAACCATTGAAGTAAATCAGCGAATGTTGAAAACTTTCGTAAACAATATACAAATCAAGTAAATAAGAAGACGAAAGCAAAAAAAAATTAAACAGCAGTGCGCCACATGTCATGAAAAGGACATGTGGCAAATGGTGATTGGTAAAGACGAAGTACTGTACTTTGTCACACACGAATTAAATTGCTATTGTTAATATATATAACAAGTTGCAGACCCGCCCGCGCGTTGCGGCGGGCCTGCAATAACAGTGTTCTTCAATTTTATTTGATCTTGTGACCCGCCTGCGCTTCGTGACAGGCCACCCATTTACCCGCCAGTTCAAGTAAAAATCGTTAAAAAATGAAAGTTAAAAAGTTAAAGGGTATAAAACGTAAAAGTCTAATAGTCTCGTGGTGAAAGTATATAACTATAAAAGTATACTAAAAAGTGAAAGTAGAAAAGTTAAAAGTTTCGTGGCCAAAGTAGAAGACCATAATTTTTTTTTAAAGAAACTTTAAAAATTAGAGGGTAGAAAACGTAAAAGTATGTAACATATATGGCTAAACTATGATAAACTAAAGTTTACTATCCCGTTGAAAGAAAAAAAATAAAGTGTTAAAGTTTAGGGTAGAAAATGTTAATATGTCAAACTCCGTTAAAAAAACAAAGTATTAAAATCTAGGGTAGAAATTATCAATATATCAAACTCTCGTGACCAAACTATGAATAAAGAAAAATTTACTATTCATCTTCAAATTCTATTGTTATATATATAATATAAGTTTTTCTTTATGTAATGTGTAATTTTCTAATTCCTTATATATACGAGTGGTTGACCCACCCGCGCGTTGCGGCGGGTCAACCGGGCTGTTAGGTTTGAGGATAGCATTCATACATAATAACTTACTTATATTACTTACTTACACATAGTTTTTAGTTTTACATTTTACTACATGGTCTGATGTTTACTACCAAACTTGCCATATATACATTTCATAACATTATCATTATAATTCCATGTGCTAGTTTGCAAACTGTGATGGTAGTTTGAGTTTGCAAACTTGCACTGGTGCAAAAATTACGTTGCTTAACCCAAAAGATTGACTTTGTCCTTGCTAGACTTCACATAGTTTGTCAAAAGATTGCCGAACCCAAAAGATTGTTCTTCTTCTTGTTGCTAGACTTTTTTTTCCTTAATTTTCTTGATACCTTGGTTTCTTTGCAACTGGTTCCTTCATCTGCATTGGTTAAGTGAAATATCATTGGATTTTATCTGAAAAATGGTATTAACTTTTTTATGTATTCATTTTTACCTGGAGAGTCATTTGCACGAATTCTTACAGGCTTTGACGCTAGTGTCTTTGGCGGTGGTGCAATGAGAAGTGGTTTACCTTCCTGTATAAATTATTGAAAACAAAATTCTCAATATTGTCTCTTTTAAATACTTTTTAGCTCATATAAAAATGATTTTGCTGATGAAAGTTCCCTATGATGTTACTCGGAACCCCTAGTCTTTCCGACCGTCCGATCCCCAAGCAACCGATCCCACGGCCCACATCATTCAACATCCTTTCTTTTCCAATCACTACCTCCACACCCTTCCCGAATTCAAACACCATGATCCCTATCAACTGTCCGATCTCCACCGAATGTCGCGGTCTCCTTCTAGATGTACTTGCATTAGACATCTTGAAAAAGATATACATAGAAATATAAATCAATTCATATACACTTACTATAAAAGAAATAGTAACATGTAGCATATATACATAAATCCATGAATTCCATAATCACCCTTAAATTTTTATAAAATTTCACTTTCACCTGCTACTTGATTTATTCAGTATCAAAGTTCTTATACTTAAATTTTCTTTGTTTGCTTTAGTTATAAACTGTTTGGTTGTATTCGTTATAGGGGAGGTAAATTTTGTTAATCTGTTTAGCCTATTATGTTAATCTGTATCTAAGCTATTATGTTAATATGATTTTAAGTTGGATGTTTTCAATCCAAATTCCAACCAAGACAGGAAAGCCAGGTACATATTATATTTTGTTATGAATAGGAATACACTATTTTATATCCAACTTAAACTGAAATTAACAGACTTGTTGCATTTTTTATCTTAATCCTACTTAAAGTGACACATGTCATTACCAGTTGTAATAAACCAAGAGATCAATAGCTAAACAGTTTAGCAAAATCTACCTCCCCTATAACCAAAACAACTAAACAGTCTATAACTTCATATTTAAAGTCCAATACCTCCTGTCCATTAATTTCCAATAATCTAAACTCCCTCATAGTCTACCTCAACTACAAAAACATTGCTCTAACCCACTCTATGAAAATTCTTTTACTATGAAACTCTATGACAATCTAACTTAACTACAAAACATTACTCTACCATAATCTATCAAAGTTCTAATACTTTTCTATCTACTGCACTACTATCCAATAATCTAAATTACATAGCAGCCAACCTCAATAACATACTCATAGACATTTATACGAACACCTTATATGCAATAGGGAAAAAGTATAGAAAAATTGCAGGACTAACAAAATTGCATGCAAGTTCAAATCCAAATCAGAAATACACAAACACATACCCTAACTAATTTCCAAATACCAGTAACACATACCTTGAAGACTGAAGAGCGAATACTTGAAAAACGAAAATCCAAACAACAACTATCAAAGCACTGCAAAATCAGAAAAAAAAATATAATGTAAGAAAGAATTGATCATAAAACTTACCCAAATCAAACCATCACACTCACCAGAAACGACGAAACAGAGGGAACGAATCGAAATTCGCAGAGCCAGATTTGCTTATTTAAAAAAGAAGAAATTCAAGTATATATAAGAAAAAGTGAAGCTAAGAATTTTAGGATTGAGGGTTAGGTCATGGAAGGAAAACACAACATCAACAAAATCAGATCATCGAAATCAAAATATTGACAAAAACATTACCTGTGAAGAACAAATGTACTGATCAAAGATAGATCAAGGTGTCTCTGAAACACTTCGTTGTCCCCGTCAAATGAAGTCACCCGAAGAAATTGACCTCTCTCTCACCCATCAGAAAATTACGATCATTCTAGTGATTAGGGTTTCTATGTGGAACTTGGATTCGTGCACAAAACTGAAGCGAAATAAAAAATTATGCATATACAACATCAGATTTAACTCCATGGATGACGGTGAAATCATAAAAAGAGGCGGTGGAGAGGAGAAACTGTGTGCTTCTTTCTTCCAGACTCAAGACAATTAAAAGGGAAAAAGGGAACGTCAATCTCGTGGGCGTCGAAAATAAAGGACACGTAGCACATAAAAAGAAGCACGTGTCATGAAAAGAAATAGCACACAGAAAATGGGACTGAAAATGTCAAAAAGAGGGACTAAAAATGTAAAGAAACACATAAATGTGTGGCCAATCTAAAACAAATAAAATGAAGGGACTGAAAATGTCAAAAAGAAGGACTAAAAATATAAAGAAACACATAAATGTGTGGCCAATCTAAAACAAATAAAATAATCACTATTCATCTTCAATTTTCATTGTTATATTTAATAATAACGAACATATGATCAATTTATTTGAATATTTTATTGCAACATATATATTATAATATTGTAGGTTGATTATAATATTATTTTCTTATTTTTGATTATTATTTTATTAGTTGTGGCGTTTCTTTAAACCTGAGTAGGACAACTGTTTAGGCTGCTTTTATACGCGTCCTCCTGTCAAACAACCAGCTGGATCTTTCTTTTATACGTGTCCTTCTATGCGAATGTTGATTTTTTTACAGCTCTTTTAAAATGATGCTTCCTTCTCCTTCTCTCTCTGTTGTATCTAAAGCCTCCACTTTCTCTCTCTATGAAACACCACAGAAATCTATCTCTATCAAATACGTTCGAAGCCTGGTCCATCTCCAGCAGCTTACCTCGCCGCCTGTAGTGTTCACTTCGAAACTTATCGTAACTGATCGCTTCATTTCTAAGATCTGTAATTCCATGAAGTGAGGTCATGAACATTTTGGCTTACAGAATGGAGCGACGGTCGTAGGCAGTGGTCGCGATATTAGCCAAATTTTACATCGCACTTTTCTATGTAAGTGTGATTCTCAGTTTGATTAATCGATTTTTTTTGAAATTTTGAGTTAGGTGTTTAGTTCGGTGACAGATCTGCTATTCTCCAGTTTTCGGTGAAAATAACGACGACAATTTAAGCGTTCAACCAAGATCATCAGCTATAGAGGCGGTGATAGAAAAGACACGATGGTCGGCGGCGGAGCTGCTTGCTCGCATCAACCATGGATATGTTGATTCTGGGTTTCTTGGACCGTAAATATGGCACCAACTCCAAATAATTTTATATTAATGACGGTTTCTTTGATTGGAAGGACCTAAACCAACCTCTCAAAGGTATGTGCTTTTGAAATCTTGGGTTCTTTGTTGATTTTGTGTTAATGGTGCTTGTGTCATGTGTGAGAGAGATGGATGTCAAAGCCTTTAAGTACAACTTTTGTAACGTGGTGTATAGTTACATTGTACTATTTTTGATCCATTTAGTACTAATCGAAGGCATGTACCTGAATCATAATTTGCTTTGATTGAAATTGTATAATACTACTTCTGATCCATTTATTACAAGTGAAAGACATCTAAATGGAACTTGATTTGCTTTAATTTGAAACCAGCATAGATCATTATGTGACTCAATGTACGATTGCCTCTATCATATATTACTATTTTTATGTAGTTGCAAAGATTGACGAGTTCTCCGCAGTCACAAGATTATAAATTCTTAAGATTGTTAAATTAATTTCGTCAACCATGATGATTTTGAAAAATTGAAATCTTTTTGTAAAAGGGTGTTTGCCAGATGAGTCAAATGAATGTGAATGTGTGCCCTCTTGATGGTAATAACCTAATAATGAATCAGAATGTATTATAGGCAATATCATAGTGAGCTAGATTGTATTTTAAATTATGTTGAAGAATATACCAACTCGCAACAAACTCTTGCCGTTGAAGTGAACAAACTTTGAAGAGTTACAAATACTTTTACCTCTACCCTTTGGAAGAGGTTGCAAAAACAATATTGTTTGAACATGGCAACTTCAAAAACCAATGAAGATATGTCAAAAGGTCGTGTATTTCTATCTTTCTGAACAAACTTCCGAGCTACCAATAGCAAAATCTATGCCTCTGTGTGAACGCACATATTTAAATAGTAAAATCTACTATAGCAACATTTATATGCCTCCGCAGCAACGCGCGGAGGTTTAAATCTAGTATAATAACATTCTCCAATGCTTTTATTTATTTAATGGTTTGATTTTAGGCTAGATTTTTAAGGCTAAGTGTAGTGGATAAGACTCTAAATAGGGCGTTATTCGTCATGTGGACGATGACTGGATAAGGGGCTTTATGGTGTAGTGGATAAAGCCCCCATAACGCCCCACCAACCTCCCCCTTTCAGCGTTATCTCCCTCACGTCCCTCTCGAATTTTAGCTTGATAACGTCCCAAAACGCCCCTGCGTAGTGGGGCTGGGCGTTATCAGGGGCGTTATAGGCTTTTTTTTGTCCCATAACGCCCCATTACGAGTAGCCTAAGTGCGTGAACATGGTGGTCATGTTCTTTGTTTTGATTCCTAAAATTTAGTAAAATACTTTTTTTTTTAATATTATTGTTTAGCTATGTTAAGTTAGAAATATATTAAAATGTTTGCTTACTGTATTGTGCTTAAAATGGACGTTACGGCCATTTGGTGTGTTTATGTTGTATTTTTACATTTCTTTATATAAGAGCAAGTGCAAGTTGATTTGATCATCTCATTATATGTTTTTGAGCTTTTAGTTTGTATTTTGGTGCAAGGTTCACACAGCCAATTAAATGTTAAGGTGACTTTTCTAAAAATCAATGTTTTAAAAATCTGTCCAAACCATTTCATTTGATGAGTAGTTCAAGATAAACCATTTATATGTTGTTGGAATCAGGGTTGTAAAAAGCGGCCCAGGCGGCCGATTAATCGGCGCCTAGGCGCTATGCGGATATCGTCCGTAGTTCTTTTTGGCAAGGCGGGTTGTCTAAGCGCCCTAGGTCAAAATCGGTCAAAGTCGGCTAGACGCTAGCGGCTAGGCGGGTCCTAGGCGGGTTTTAGGCGGGTTAAGTTAAAAAAAAAATTAATTTATTTTTTTCTTCACTTAGAAGTCTTTATTACTACTAGTTTTTGAAGTGTTTTTAGTATTTTCAAGTTGTATCCATTTGTTAGGACTTATGACTTAATACTAGTAAGTGCTAACTACTAACTACTTAAGTAGTAACTTTAGATATTTGACATTTAGACATATTACAATATATAGTCTCTAGAAAATTTATAAATCTTTGTAATTTACTAGGACCGATTAATCCCTGCATAGGCCGATTATTCCTAATTCCCTAGTCGGCCGTCTAGGTACCGCCTAGCGTCTTTTGCAACATTGGTTGGAATAACACAATTTTTTTATATAAATTAATTTAAATTGCAATTACAAGTGGATAATCATCCAGATGGGTAAGGGAGGCGATTGTAATCATGGACAGTACATATGTTTTCTGATTTTCTCTTCTTCCTCCTATACATAAAGTTCTAATTTGCATACGATTGATCTTATCTGCTTTTTTAATTAGTGTTCGTTAACGAATATTTGTGTTTTGTTACATCTGCTTTGAATACACAGTGTTATTTCTCTACATCATGTTAAATAGGATTATATTATTACGGGGAAAACAGTTGAGTGTTAGTTGCTGTCACACCCCCCTCCGCCGCCCCCTGCCAGGTGCGGGGGAGGGTGTGGGACCGGCTGTCCGCATCAGTTCCCGAGGTACCAACTAAACAACAACAATACACATACATAACGGACATCCAGTCCTCACATTGAATCTCTAGGCCGACTCTAAATGAGGATGCACAGAGCACCTCCTAGCCGACCTGATAGAATCGATAGCCACCGGATATGACCCAGGACTGAACAAATGAAAGATACATTATATCAAAAGAAACATAGTCATAACAGGTCTTCAAAAACAAACGTCATTTGTTTATCATACATAGCCCTATTCATAGTGACAACAACCATGGAAAGTCCATATTCAGATTAGGTCCACACCTACACTTGCTTACCTGCAACATAAGTCAATCACACAAAGTCAACAACATAGTTGTTGGTGAGTCGTAACTATCATCATCACATTAACAGTTTTCAACACATACAGGTTATAAGTATATCATACCGCACCCAAGGTCAACACTCATATACTCTACGGGCTCGTTGCGCGTAGCCGAACACCCTCTACGAGTAGTTTTTAAGTTCAACATATAAGCACATATTCCCCTAGTAAATTAATACTAGAGGATCCGGGTGAATATGGATCGTTCAACTATAACGGCCGTCATAATCTCTTATATGCCTAGTGGTCTCAACCTTAATGACCAGAAAGTCTATAATGACCCACACAGGGCATTCCGACTCACAGTGTTCGACATGATAATCATAACAGATATAACAAATACATCAGAACATAAATGCGATCTCAAACAGTTAACTAATGAGGGAAGTCAGAGGACTCACAGTAATGAAGTCAGAAACAAGTTTCAACAGGGATTGCAATCCAAGATTCGCTAGAATAGCCTATCTTCAGTGTCTAGCAACCTATCATAAGTTATCATGTGTATATGTGTCATATACAATGCTAATGTGTCCATAAATCATCTGAGGTTCGAAGTACTACAAATTACAGTTGCTAGGTCAATCGGTTCAGCTTTTGGTTCATCTAAAATTTGGCCAAACATTCTGTCATTTTCCTTCATAGGCGTACCGTCTGGAAATTTACATTTCTGGGCGGTACGCGTCAATTGGTAACCTGAGTTCCGGGTATTCTGGCTTAGGCGTACCGCTCAGAGTATTTTAATTTAGGGCGATACACGCTGACTGATATTCTGCGCTTCTGGTTTCAAATTCCGGGTGTACCGCTTTGCATGTACTCATCTCGGGCGGTACGCCCCAATTTGTATTTCAGGGCCCGACTATTTTGTCTTTTAGTGTCATTTTTACGTTTCGACGTTTTATAGCCAGAATTATTACCAGATCAGTTGCATACCATATTGGGGGGTTAATTAGGGGTTCATTTGGGGTCTAAATCTTTAACCAAAGCATAACCCCAATCCCCGAGCTTTCCATTTAAAGTAAGTTTCATCTATTCGACCCTCGTTTCATACGAATTTCATTAGGGAGAGAACCCTTATGTTCCTATGGCCCATTTCCTCTTTAGATACACTGACCATTGCTGGGTTCAAGTGATCGTTACTTTCAAAGTTGCTATTTATGGAAAGAAATCAACATGCATGCATAGAAGGGTTGTACCTTGTGAATGGATTCTTGTACCACCGAACTTCTCTGGTTTCCTTGTTCTCTCTAGTCCCCAATCCGACTTCCAGGAGCAAATCTATGGTTGCATGCACAATCCATGGCCATTTATGAGTATGAGGTCATAAAGGAAACCTTAATTCACATTCTTAAGCAAAAATCAAGATGTCCTTACCTTGATTAACCTTAAATTTGGTTTCCACACACCTTGATCATTCCAATATGCATATCCACAGTTGCATTCATGAGGGTTAGGGCTTAGGGTGGAGGTTTCTTCTTGTAAACATATGATTAGTGATGAAAATGCTTGAAGAAAGGCTTACCTTTGATGATTAACCTCTCCACAAAGCTCCTATGGCTGGAAAATGATGGCAGCAGGACTCTGGAACAGCCAGGGGAAGATTCTGGCCGGGTATGCAAAGTATCACAAGTGTCTTTGGCTATAAAGGCCAAAAACTTAGTTTTTATCGAACTGACATTTTGAGGCGTACCGCCCCAAAGTACACAGTTTGGGGCGTACCGCCCGGATTTTGAGATTCGGGTATGCTGAGATCCGATGGGTGCCGCAAACCGACCCGTTTACCAAACGGGTCACGTACCGCCTAGGATTTCCTAATCCTAGGCGTACCGCCTCAAATTGTGAATCAGAAACTTTTGAATATTTCCTTATTTGAAAATTCCAGCTCGGATGAACCTTTTGAACACAGAGGTTACATTCTCTCCCCCTTAAAGCAATTCCGTCCCGGAATTCGTTAAGCGTTAATTGAATAACTGGGGGTATTTTCTTCTCATGTCTACTTCGGATTCCCACGTATATTCGGGACCGCGCTTAGCGTTCCACTTGACTTACACCATTGGAATCCTTTTCTTGCGTAGCTTCTTTGTGATCCGTCCCATTATTTCAATGGGCTGTTCTGTGAAATTCAGTTTTTTATCGATTTTTATTTCTTTTATCGGAACCGCGAGAGCTTCATCTACCATACATTTCCGTAGATTCGACACATGAAACACATCGTGAACTCCGCTAAGTTCCTCAGGCAATTCTAGTTGATAAGCCACCTCGCCGACTCTTGATATTATCTTGAAAGGTCCGATATACCGTGGGCTCAATTTCCCTATTTTGCCAAAACGAATTATACCCTTCCATGGTGATATTTTCAACATCACCATGTCTCCCTCTGCAAACTCAAGTGGCCTCCTACGTCGATCTGCGTAACTCTTTTGTCGGTCCTGAGCGGTTTTAAGCCTTTTACGGATCTCTCTTACCTTCTCTGTAGTTTCCATTATCAGTTCAGGTCCTGTAAGTTGGCCTTCTCCCACTTCAGACCAACACACTGGTGTTCGACATTTCCTGCCATATAATGCTTCAAACGGTGCCATTTGAATGCTAGTGTGGTAGCTATTATTGTATGAGAATTCGGCTAGTGGAAGATGATCATCCCAGCTACCACCAAATTCTATAACACAAGCTCTCAGCATATCTTCTAACGTTTGAATTGTTCTCTCGCTTTGCCCATCAGTTTGGGGATGATAAGCTGTGCTAAACTTTAGTTTGGTTCCCATTGCTTCTTGAAAGCTTTGCCAAAAATGAGAAGTGAATCTAGTATCTCTATCGGAGATAATAGACTTCGGCACTCCGTGCTTAGATATGATTTCGTTTACAAACAGCTTTGCGAGTTGCTTCCCATTGTAAGTTTCTGCCATTGGTAAGAAGTGAGCAGATTTTGTCAAACGGTCCACGACTACCCAAACGGCATCGTTCCCGCTTCTAGTCTTTGGAAGCTTTGTCACGAAATCCATGGTAATTTCTTCCCATTTCCATTCAGGGAGTTCTATTTGCTGAAGACACCCGGCAGGCTTCTGATGTTCAGCTTTTACTTGTAAGCATATTGGACATTTTTCAACATAGGCAGCAATTGCCTTTTTCATTCCTAGCCACCAATAATTAGCTCTCAAATTCTGGTACATTTTGTCGCCTCCTGGATGAAGCATGTACTTAGACTTGTGAGCTTCTCGAAGGATTACATCACGTAGACCTCCTTCCTTAGGCACCCATATACGTTTGCCTAATCTAAGGATGCCCACCGTTTCTTTTGTCAATTTTCTTACAACAGTCATCATCTCATCCCGTTCGACATTTGAGTCCGCCATCTGTTCCTTTTGTGCTTTAATGATTTTTCCAATTAAATCGACACTTACATTCAATCTCAAGGCTCGAACTCGGAGTGGCTTGATTCTTTCCTTTCTGCTTAATGCGTCTGCCACTACATTGGCCTTGCCTGGGTGATACTTGATCTCGCAATCATAATCACTCAGCACTTCCATCCAGCGTCTTTGTCGCATATTTAACTCCTTTTGACTGAACAAGTGCTGTAAGCTTTTGTGATCAGAGTATACCACAAATTTGGCTCCATAAAGGTAGTGTCTCCAAATTTTAAGAGCGAAGACGATTGCTCCAAGCTCCAAATCATGTGTGGTGTAATTCTTCTCATGCTTTTTGAGTTGTCTAGATGCATATGCGATTACTTTATCTTTCTGCATCAGAACACATCCGAGTCCATTGATAGACGCATCGCAGTATACCACAAAGTTTTCAGTACCTTCTGGTAATGAAAGTATAGGAGCAGAGCTTAGTTTCTGTTTAAGCAGTTCGAAAGCATTTGTATGCTTAGGTTTCCAATCAAACTTCACATTCTTCTGGGTAAGGGAAGTCAATGGTGTGGCTATCTTTGAGAAATCCTGAATAAATCTTCGATAATAACCAGCTAGTCCTAAGAAACGTCGGATCTCGGTGGGACTCTTTGGTTGCTCCCATTTGGCAATAGCTTCCACTTTTGCTGGGTCTACTTGAATTCCGGCTTCGCTGACGATGTGACCCAGAAATTGCACCTCTCTTAACCAAAAGTCACATTTAGAGAACTTTGCATAAAGCTTCTCAGATCGAAGCAATTCTAATATCTTTCTCAAATGTTCACCATGCTCTTCTTGAGTGCGGGAATAAATCAAAATGTCGTCGATAAACACGATTACAAACTTGTCGAGATATGGTTTGCACACCCGATTCATTAAGTCTACAAATATTGTTGGCGCATTAGTCAATCCAAACGGCATGACTGTAAATTCGTAATGGCCGTATCTTGTTCTAAACGCCGTTCTTGAAACGTCCTCTTCACGAACTCTGACTTGATGGTATCCCGATCTCAAATCAATTTTCGAAAAATAACTAGCCCCTTGCAATTGATCAAACAAGTCATCAATTCTAGGCAAAGGGTACTTGTTTTTGATGGTTACACGATTGAGATCACGGTAATTGATGCACATCCGCATCGAGCCATCCTTCTTTTTCACAAAGAGTACTGGTGCTCCCCAGGGTGATGAACTGGGTCTGATGATACCTTTATCGAGGAGTTCCTGAAGTTGGCTCTTCAGTTCCTGCATTTCTGAAGGTGCAAGTCGGTACGGTGCTTTTGCTATTGGAGATGTTCCAGGTGCAAGTTCGATTTGAAACTCCACTTGTCGTTTTGGGGGCAATCCAGGTAGTTCATCAGGAAACACCTCCGGTATTCTGAGACAATAGGTACTTATTCCAATTTCCTTTCTCGGGGTGCCTCAACTAGATTTGCTTGATATGCTTGATCACCTTTGCGAATACACTTTCCCGCCTTTAATCTGGAGATTATTCTCATTGGTTTTGTTTTTCTATCTCCAATGATTGTGTGAATCTTGTCGTCTGCAGACTTCAACTCCAAAACTTTTTCGGCACAACGAATCTTTGCTTGATATCGCGTGAGCCAATCCATTCCGAGCACAATGTCGAATTCACTTAATTCCATGGGAAGAAGTTCTAGTTCAAAAGAGGCGTTCTCATGTTCTAAATGACAATCTCTAATAACTTTGGAAATACTAATCTTTTGGCCGTTAGCAGTTTCTACAACATAGGGTATATTTAACTTATGTGTCGCACATTTTAGTCTAGGTACACAAGCAGAGGATATAAAACTTCTATTGGCACCAGAATCAAACAGAATGCTAACAATCACATTATTAACAGAAAACATACCGGAGATCACGTCGTCATTCGCACGTGCCTCTTCGGCAGTCATGATATAGAGTCGGGGTGTACCTTTTGAAGTTCCAGTGCCCTTGTTCTTATCATCCCTTCTGCTCTTGCCTTGCGGACATTCCGAGTACCTATGTCCCTTCTCTTTGCAGTAGAAGCAGACCACTGGTGATCGGCACTGCTGATGCGTATGCCCCGCCTTTCCACAATTTTTACAACTATCTTTCTGCGACCTCTTGAAGTCCCTACCATCATCATTCCTTCTTCCTTGATCGTTTCTCCCTAATTTTCCTCTCCTACTATCCCTTCCCTTGTCATTGAACTTTCTCTTATTCCCAGATGTATCTACTTTAATTCCCACTGTTCTGATCCATTCATCGGCCAGAGTACCCGTCAAGCTTATAGCAGATGCCAAGGTACTCGGACGTGCAGATCTCACGTCTGCCCTTATTTCAGGGCTTAATCCCCATACAAACCTCCTGACCTTGGATGTCTCGGAATCTGCCATGTGGGGCACCAAATTCAACAGCTCATTATATCTATTGATATAAGTCATATAATCGGATCCATTCATTCTCAGATTAATAAATTCATTTTCTAATCTCTCTGCTTCATTTTCTGGAATAAATTTCTCCATGACCATTGCACGAAAAGCTTTCCAACTCAAGCGATAAGCTTTATCCATCCCAAGTCGATTCAACTCCACTTTCCACCAGTTTAATGCCGCTCCCTTGAAAGATTGGGATGCAAACCTTACCATATCCCTAGTAGCACAGTCACTGATATCCAAAGCAGCTTAAGTTTCCTCCAACTAATTCAGGGCATCAGTAGCTCCCTTATCTCCCCTGAATATGCTGGGTTTACAGGCCATGTAGGTCTTGTAGGAACATCCTCTTCTCACCTCATTCTCCGTTTTACGTTCTTTACTCCGAGATCTTTTCCTGGAGCGTTGCGGACGTTCTTTATGATCAGGACTGCGACTCCGACGGTTTCGGATCCTACTGTGAGCTGACGAGTCGGTTCTAGATTCAGCTGTTTGTGATCGAGATCTTGCAGACCCCTTTTGTCACACCCCGGTCAACGGATTTGGGTGTGAGCGAGACGGAATCATAGTCGCAGATATACAGAACAACTTCTACTAAATTCAAACGTCATTTAAAACATAATACCATTTATGTTGCAGCGGAAAGTTGTGGTGAAATGATAATATCTTACATTTGAATAAAAGTCTTAGTTTGATAATGAAATCATAAATCAGTTTATTTAAGATAGGCCGGGACTACGACTCCGGTGAAGCAGGGTCGAAAGTTACAGTGAAGCCCCATTTGCACGTCTTCCATGATAAGCTTAGATACCTGAGAAATCATGAGTTTAAAAGGTCAACATAAAGTTGGTGAGGTTCACAGGTTTATGATTCTTTGGTAAGTTTGTGAAAACAGTTTACAGCTTGTTGGAATAACAGTTTACAGTATACTTAAATGTTACGTTGGTTTACTGTCGTGGTTGTAAGATCTCCCATGAACCTCAAATTCGAATACTAACGGATTACCCACTCATGGCATTCTATCCCAAGAATACCGAACAGGCGAGAATAACTGACGTGTACCCCTTGACAATGTACGAAGTCAGGATTGGAGCTACCAATCTGGGTAGGGTTGTCAACCCAAATAGATCTATTCACTAGTCATCGTTTCGAGCAGAACTAATCGAATTCAATTAATAGTGGGATTTCAGTTGTACTAACGTTTATAACGATAAAGTACCAGTTGTTTGGGATACGGAATGGAACATGTAGTCATACGGCTAACAGGTAAACCATAACATTAAGTAAAAAGCATTTTATCAGTTCATGATTTCTCCCCCGTAAGTGTAAAATAGTTGTAAAGAAAAGGGGCCGTGAAACTCACCTGTTCAAGGTGAATGATCGTGACTGCTGATACGAGCAACAAGTAACCGACGTCCTAATATCAATAATAATAATAGAACACGTCTTAGGTCTTGCTTCAATTGGAAAACGTTTTGGTTACCCAACGATCCGGGGTCGAGTCTTGACAATTTATTCCCGTTTGTAACATTTGAAGCACCCGTTCGTAATATTTATCGTTCAAATAAATATTTAAGTTAATGAATATATTTATAGTCAAATAATTATAGCTTTGTAGAAATAATTATAATCAAATAATTACTTAAGATTACGAAAATATATATTCAATCAAGTTCTGAACAGTGGGACAAACAATAAAGTAATTATTATCTGAAGTTCACTATATATATATAAGTTGGAGTTCATAATTATAGACAAATAATTATATATATATATATATATATATATATAAGTCATTTTAGTCTGATTATATAGATACACGTATCTGACCATTGATCGTTATGATAATAAATATTTAGCTTCGTAAATATTATTATGTTTATGATATCTCTTAAACAGTGTTTCTAAATTATATTTAGAAAATTATATTTAAATAACAAAATATTAAGACGAGATATTTGTGTGAAGTGGTGTCGATATATTTGTAACAATATATAAGTTTCATGTCGTGACAGTCTAAAATATAATACCTTATATTTTAGGTCCAAAGTTCGGAATTAATATAATATATATACTATTTATTCCGACAAATAATATGATACGAAAAACTAATATTTAAGTCTTTAAATATTATTGGGTTAATAACTTTAAATTCAAGTCATTAAAAGTGATATCTAAGAATATGGGCACTTAGTTGTTGATTACGAGTCCAAACGTTCGGTATTTAGAAATATATATATGTTTTATAAAAATAAAACTATTTTTATAATCAACATAGTCAATAATAAATTTCTTATATTTTATGTCCAAGATATATCCATTTATATATTTTAGTCCGATGTGTTATTTTGACGGCCTTTGAGTTAGTTTTTATACCGCTTAGCATATATTCTTTTTAGTCGTCACAACGATTGTCAAATATATATTGTGGCGCAAGTTCTTAAATATTAACGTTAGTTTAATATTTAGGATGGTTTGTTCAGTTTATATATTTAGTGAGTGGAGTGTCAAGACTCGTTTTGGGGTGATTATAAACATCAAAAACGAACAATAAAGATGATTAAATTGAAAAGTTTAGACTTTTACCTCTAGCACTAGGCTAGGTGATGAACCGAAAGAGGCGAGAACATCTCCGTAGACTTGATCGAAAAATGTCGACTTTAAAGGTGTCGTCCCGAAAGGTAAAGCGGCCTTTTTGCGGGCTAGTTCTCGGTGGTTTACGGTGGTCGTTCGGGGCAAACGTTGAGGCCGTTTGGGAGGTGGCTGGGTGGAATTTCCGTTGGTGGTGAAAGTGTGGCGCTGTGGTAGTCCGATGGTAATGTTATGGTGGTGTAAAGTTGGCCGTTGGGGCTGTTTTGCATCCAAACAAAAGAAACAAACACAAAAACAAAAAGACAAAAAAAAAAACAAAAAAAGAAAAGAAAGAATGAATCTGATCGCAACGTTGCTAGGACTGTTTTAGTTTCATTCATAATATATTCTATATATATATATATATACGCACGTATACATATATATGTGTGTGTTTTTCGTTTGAACAGAAAGAAAAAGAAAAGAGGAGATGAGGGATGAGGGGTTCGACCGATTCTTCGAGGTGGTGGAGGTGACCGTGATGGTGGTGGCGGTTGACAACGATGATAACGGAGGTGGTCGATGATGATGATGGTGATCGGGATGGTGGTTAAGGGTGATGATAATGAGGATGGTGATCGGAATGGAGGTGAAGGGTGGCAGCGTCTAGCGGTGGTGGTGGCTGGCTCGTGGTGGCGGTTTGCGGTTGCGAACCGCCGCGATGCAGCAACAGAATCCGGCAGTAGCAGCAGGGTAGCGGCAGCAGGTGGCAGTGGTGGCAGTTGGTTGTCGTTGTGCGCAAGGGAAAGAAGTAGAGGAGAAAAGGTGGCGGGGTGGTTGTTGTTGGCTGCCGAGAAGAAAAGAGGGAGGATCGGCGGCGGTTTGCGGTGCTGGTGATGGCAGCTGCTAGCGGCGGTGGTGGGGGCTGTTTGGCCGGAAAAAAGAATGGAGAAAGGGAGGTGGCGGTGGTGTTGGTGGCAGCGCCGTGGTGGTGGTTGTGTTGCTTACCAAATAAAAGGGAAAGTGTCGAGGTCGGCGGGAAAGACGGAAAAGAAGGGCGGATTTTTGCGGAGATTTTGCTGCCGACAATACTCTTCAATCCTTTTCTTTTTCATTTCTAAATTTGTATGTGGGTGTGTGTTTAATGTGTATGTATGTAATCCATAAATATATATATGTTTAGGTAGATTTATGGATCAAATTTATACACAAAACAAAGACTTGTGGAGGCTACGTATGTAAGCATTTGGCCATACATTAAAGAGATATTTTGAGATGGTGTGGTGAATTATTTAATAAGTAGGTATTATATCTGTATTTTGAACCCGTTAAATAGTTTAATATTTAGTAGACGGATTATAAAAATACCCGAACGGCTAAAACTTTACGAGAGTCCAATAAATATAACTATTATGTTTATTTTTCAGTTATAACGTAAACTAGTGAACGTTTAGTTAATTACGCGGTAGAAAGCGCGTGTCAAATCGACGTTGCGATCACGGCTGTTTCACATACCGAATACGTTTTCTTGATTGAAATTCTTAATAAATATTATAATAATTATTTATAATTTGCCGAGTCACTAAAATCATCTCTAACGGCTAAACGAATTGATTTCGGCTAATAACGTGTAATAGCAACGATTCAATTGTTTTTGGCTCGTTGGACCTATTGGGCCTACTTGGGCCCAACGGGGTTAACGGTCGAGGGTTTGGCTTAAGTCTTGATAACGATTCCAGTTTGTGGTGTTTTTATTTCGTAAAATAATTGTTCGAGTCGGTTACATCTGTTTTTCAGAAAATCAGTTTCAGTTTTTAGTTTTACCAGTTCGCGATGGTTTTAAGCTCGACCGTCAAGATTGTTTAAAACCGAATAGTTTTAAACATACGATCGCTTATCAGTTTGTTGTGTCGGCTATACAAACGTACGACACCAGTTCCGGATAAAATATAAAAATACATTTTATATTAAATTTTCTGATTATTGAAATTCCATGATTAATCCCTGGAATTTCTATGAAATTCACGGGTATACACTTCTAGTACAAACGCGGGATTAGGTTTACGTCATCAGTTAACGGTCAGACACAGTAGTTAACAGTTTAAACAGTTAATCAGATCGGTTAATGCAAATTAATATTTAATTAAAAGTCAAAGTAAAGAGGTTTGACCTAGGTTTTCGGACGTGGTGTCACATTCTCCCCCAGTTAGAAGAATTTCGTCCCGAAATTCAGTTCTTGATCACTAGTTGAATGCGACGTTTCCGAAAAGACGATGATATTTCAGACGCATTTGGTCCTCAGATTCCCAAGTGTACTCTTGACCTCGCCATTAGTCCCAGCACACTTTGATAATGGGAATGCGGCTATGCTTCGTTCTCGTAAGGTCTCGGTCAAGTACCTTGACAGGTTCCTCAATTATGTGAGGCGTTTTGTCAACTTGAATTTCGTCAAGTGGGACGACAAGCATTTCATCAGACAATTTCTGCTTAAGATTACTAACATGAAAGACATCATGCAAACTGCTAAGCTCTACGGGTAGACGTAGACGGTAAGCTACTGGTCCGATTGTCTCAGTGATTTCAATTGGACCAATGTAACGAGGGTTAAGCTTTCCTCGTTTGCCGAACCGGATGACACCTTTCCAAGGTGACACTTTTAACATGACGCGATCACCATTTTTAAAGGATAAGGGTTTTGCGACGATTATCGGCAGATAAATCTCAATAGTCTAATAAAAGGATGAGGATTGACACACGGATGAACGAGGTTTTGAGTATGAAGGTTTCTGGACAAGTCAGGGTTTCTCATGAATGGGCTCTACCAGGATTTTCATGCAGTTCAAATTACAATTATGTGTGCACCCACAATTGTGATTTGCCTTACATGATCAGCCTAAGCTTTGCTCATACTTGAGTTTTCAGTTTGTCGGAAAATGAAATGTATCAGGGACAAGATGGCTTATGAAAAAGTTTAGATTGATTCGCTACCGGACGGGATCTTCCTTGATTCTCGGGATTTTTAATGATAACAATAATGGAAATGCGGTTTGTCTCCAGTCTATTGATCTCGCAGTCTAAGATCTTAATAGTATTTAGACAAGATGGGTGTATAGGCCATTGGTCCAATCCGTTCCAGGATCTCAATGGACCGGTGAGGTTTAAGCATGCCTAGCTTTCCAGGCCTAGTTACCTCTGTCTGAGACAGAATCCATTATAAGGTTTTGAACCCCCTTATAGATTCTAAGGGTTCGCGTCGAGTGTTAACGTAGTTCTCCTGGAGATTACCTATGGCTTTCAGAAATTGAAAGGTCTCCTTAGTAGTTTCATGAACTAGCACTGGACTAGTCAGTTAACTGTTGCTGGCTTCGGTCCAGCAAAGGCGCGAATGAAACTTTCTTCGATACAAGCCTTCGAAAAGAGGCGGCTTGAATATTCGAGCGATATCTATTGTTAAAAGGAAACTTGGCGAGTGGAAAATGGTTGTCTCAACCATTGCCTAGGTTTGTCTTGCGTGATGAGAATCTATCACATAACTACGCAACGTACCCTTTTGAGGTCTAAATTTTTCCTTTTGATTTGGTCATCAGTATAACTCCTTTATACATACATTTTGTTGGATCCCTGGGTGGATGGAATATATCCGGATTTGTGGGCTTCATCAAACACTAGCCTTCTCAAGTTTCTAAAGATAGGTACCCATAGTCTATCCAAAAAAGTTCATGGTTCCATCAGGCTTTTCAATCAGTTGTTCCTCCATGTCATGCAGGCATTCATTTTCCAGATTCTCCGGCTTTAGAGCTTCGATTTGAGCGTCACAAACTTGTGACGTGAGGTTCCAGTGTATGGTCATTCTTAATGCTTGAACACGACGGGGTTTGGCATGTTCCTTCCTGCTTAAAGCATTGGCTACAACGTTAGCCTTGCCCGGGTGATAACGAATCTCACATTCGTAATCGTTAAGCAGTTTAACCATCGTCGTTGTCTCATGTTTAGGTCTTCCTGGTTAAGACGTGCTGGAGGCTCTTGTGATCGGTGAATATGACACACCGAGTCCCTTAGTGGTAGTGCCTCCAGATCTTGAGGGCAAAGACAACGGCTATAAGTTCTAATTCGTGAGTCGTGTAATTCTTCTCAAGAATCTTCAGTTGTCGAGAGGCGTAAGCGATGACTTTCTCACGCTTCATCAGTACGCAACCCAGGCCTTGATGCAAAGCATCACAGTATACAACGAAATCATCAATTTCGTCAAGTAAGGATAGGATTTGGGGCGTTGCAAAGTTTTTTTTTTTGCTTCAACAACTGGAAAACAGTTTCAGTTTTATCATCCCAGATATACTTCTTATCTTTCTGGGTTAGGGTGGTAAGAGGCTGGGCTATCTTGGAAAAATTTTCAATGAATCGACGGTGATAGCCAGCGAGACCTAAGCATTGTCGAATCTCAGTTGGGGTCGTGGAAATACTCCAATCCTTGATTGCTTCAATCTTAGACGGACCAACGTGAATATTGTGGTCGTTGATCACATGACCCTGAAAGTGTACTTTGCGAATCCAAAAATCACATTTGGAGAACTTTCGCATACGGTTCTTCTTTCTGCAACAGTTCTAAGATGAATCTCAAGTGTTCCTCGTGTTCATTCTTACTACGTGTGTAGATAAGAATATCTTCGATGAACACGAAAACAAATTTATCCAAGTATGGTTTGCACACGCGATTCATTAAGTCCATGAATACGGCCGGTGCGTTAGTCAAACCAAATGGCATAACGAGGAACTCGTAATGACCATAGCGTGTTCTAAACGCTGTCTTTGAAACATCTTCATCTCAAACTCGGAGTTGGTGGTACCCCGACCTTAGATCGATCTAGGAATGGAAGCATGATCCTTGAAGTTGATCAAAAAGGTCATCGATCCTTGGAAGCAGGTAACGGTTCTTCACAGTCAGTTTGTTCAACTCTCGGTAGTCGATAGACATTCTGAACGCTCCATCTTTCTTTTTCAAGAATAACACAGGAGCACCTCACGGGGAGTGGCTTGGATGAATAAAGCCCTTATCTAGCAACTCTTGCGGTTGGCTAGATATCTCTTGCATTTCAGGCGGTGTCGGTCGGTAAGGGGACCTGGCAACGGGGCGGCTCCGGGTGTTAGGTCGATGCGAAAATCTACTTGTCGTGCTGGGGTTAAGCCTGCAAGTCTTCTGGAAAGACTTTCAGGTATTTGCAGACAATATGAACGTCTTCGATACGCTTCTCTTCCGGTTTCTTCTTAGTGGCATGAGCTAGAATGGCATGGCAACCCTTGCGGAGGAATTTATGTGCCTTGATATATGATATGATATTTAGTTTGGCTCCACTCTTTTCGCCTTGCACGTTCAGAGTTTTACCATCTGCTGATGGCACTCCAACCATTTTCTCATGGCACACAATTTCGGTATGGCTCTTTGCTAACCAATCCATTCCAATGACTACATTGAAACTTCCTAAATCAACGGGCATCCATTCGATGCTGAAAGAATGGTCAGCGGTTAGTCTGGGTAGATTACTCCGGTCTCTATCAAATCTCATTTGCCAGTTTTATTGCAAACTTAGTGTCTAAGGCAACAGGGGTGATGTCAAATAATTGACTAAGATCGATAGACACAAAGCTTCTATCGGCACCAGTACCGAATAAAGCAGAGGTATAATGGCTATCTAGTATAAATGTACCCGTCACCGTGTTGGGGTCACGGCGGGCGTCTCCGGAATTGATCACGAAAGTTCTTCCTCTAGCATGGTTAGCATCTTGATTCCTCGCCTTGGGCATTCCTTTTTGTAATGGCCAATTTCCCAGCAACCGTAGCAAGTGTGATTTGGGCAATTACGTGCTACATATCTCTCAACCTTGCAGATGTTACAATAGACATTACCACAATCGAGAGTGTGGTGTAGGTTGCATTTGGAGCATAGGGTGTTGTACCAGTGTAACCGATCCTTCGGGCAGGGTGAACAGCTCACGGAATCCCTAAAAGGTGTAGGCTTTAATTCATAAAGTCCTTTTATGAACATTCATGAGGGCTTATATTGTTAGGTTAAAACATCGAACACAATTTGGTGGAATTGTAGTCTGGTGTTTTCTAACCTTGGTTAATTCGTTCGTACCGCGCGCCCCATCTTCCGCGTGACGTTGGGTTACAATAGTAACGACGGTTTCAGCAAGGCATTTAGCAATCAGTTCCTCGATTTCAGCAGTGCTCAAGGGCGGAGGAGGTGAAGCGTTTCTGGTGGCTCGACGTCTAGGCTGCATACTTTCGCTTTAAGTTATTAATGTCAACCTAAAGGGAAGTCTAGATTATATGTGAATGGGGTTATTACATGCGCAAGAATAACTGCCACGACATATATCCACGATACCAAAACACGACGCGCGCAAGCACGACCAAGAAATAGGAAGCAGAGGGGAACAACATACGTGAATGAATAAAACGATATAACGACAACAACAGTAATGACATCAATCCTAAACATGAAAATCATAATAATAATCATAATACTAGTTTCCATTACCACCATATTAACTGATAGAGTACACGATAGTCAAAGGAGGATAAGTCTTCATCTTGGGCTTGCAATCCTGTCGCAACAAAATATGTAAATATTTTTTTGTTGCCAAAAGGACGGATCAAAAGTCTGGATTCTTAGTCAAGCTATCTAGAGTGGCGGTGACCTGAGCAGTGAGGTTCATGTAACATAACACTCGCCCAGGGAATTGCTCCAGGTAAGCGACTCTCGTCTGGAGGGATTCGTTGGCCAACCGCAGATCGGTGTAGTCCATGTTGACACCACTCATGTGAGTGTGCAGTGACTCCATAGTACCTAGTATGGCATCCTGGTGATGCTCCACGGCGGCTAGACGGGTCTCTAGTGTCGCCAGATCGGTCTAGGTGGGGAGTCTAGTGATCTCATCATTGATCACCCCAAAGGCTCGCTCGTGACATAGCGGGCATGTCACCAGTAGCAGTGGCCGCACTGCCAGCGGCAGCGGTTGGAATCGTGTGGTTCGAGGAGTCGTCCGAGAAACAGGGTCACAATGGTCTCAGAAAACTCGATGGTAATGAGGACTGTCGGACCGTACCGACGGTGAGAATGTCCTGCTCTGGGCTGGACAGTTCATAGTCCTCAGGGGAAGGTGTGTACTCAGGCACAATTGTGTCTTCTCCAGAGGAATCAGATATGCAGATGACCTCTTCAGAAGTCATCTCTGCGTTAATATTCCAGGAGAGAACAAAGTTGGTAGCATGATAACAGTATCTAGAATAAAAGATATACATGCACGAGTTGTAGTAAAAATAAGTCATATATATATAAAACATAAGTTAACATAACCAATATGATAAGGAATTGGTCTTGCGTGCAAACGGTAGCTTCGGAGCGGGTTATAGTCCAGGTTTGGTTTTTGTTTATTTGTTTAACCTAGTTCGCTATAACCACGGCTCTGATACCAATCTGTCACACCCCGGTCAACGGATTTGGGTGTGAGCGAGACGGAATCATAGTCGCAGATATACAGAACAACTTCTACTAAATTCAAACGTCATTTAAAACATAATACCATTTATGTTGCAGCGGAAAGTTGTGGTGAAATGATAATGTCTTACATTTGAATAAAAGTCTTAGTTTGATAATGAAATCATAAATCAGTTTATTTAAGATAGGCCGGGACTACGACTCCGGTGAAGCAGGGTCGAAAGTTACAGTGAAGCCCCATTTGCACGTCTTCCATGATAAGCTTAGATACCTGAGAAATCATGAGTTTAAAAGGTCAACATAAAGTTGGTGAGGTTCACAGGTTTATGATTCTTTGGTAAGTTTGTGAAAACAGTTTACAGCTTGTTGGAGTAACAGTTTACAGTATACTTAAATGTTACGTTGGTTTACTGTCGTGGTTGTAAGATCTCCCATGAACCTCAAATTCGAATACTAACGGATTACCCACTCATGGCATTCTATCCCAAGAATACCGAACAGGCGAGAATAACTGACGTGTACCCCTTGACAATGTACGAAGTCAGGATTGGAGCTACCAATCTGGGTAGGGTTGTCAACCCAAATAGATCTATTCACTAGTTATCGTTTCGAGCAGAACTAATCGAATTCAATTAATAGTGGGATTTCAGTTGTACTAACGTTTATAACGATAAAGTACCAGTTGTTTGGGATACGGAATGGAACATGTAGTCATACGGCTAACAGGTAAACCATAACATTAAGTAAAAAGCATTTTATCAGTTCATGATTTCTCCCCCGTAAGTGTAAAACAGTTGTAAAGAAAAGGGGCCGTGAAACTCACCTGTTCAAGGTGAATGATCGTGACTGCTGATACGAGCAACAAGTAACCGACGTCCTAATATCAATAATAATAATAGAACACGTCTTAGGTCTTGTTTCAATTGGAAAACGTTTTGGTTACCCAACGATCCGGGGTCGAGTCTTGACAATTTATTCCCGTTTGTAACGTTTGAAGCACCCGTTCGTAATATTTATCGTTCAAATAAATATTTAAGTTAATGAATATATTTATAGTCAAATAATTATAGCTTTGTAGAAATAATTATAATCAAATAATTACTTAAGATTACGAAAATATATATTCAATCAAGTTCTGAACAGTGAGACAAACAATAAAGTAATTATTATCTGAAGTTCACTATATATATATAAGTTGGAGTTCATAATTATAGACAAATAATTATATATATATATATATATAAGTCATTTTAGTCTAATTATATAGATACACGTATCTGACCATTGATCGTTATGATAATAAATATTTAGCTTCGTAAATATTATTATGTTTATGATATCTCTTAAACAGTTTTTCTAAATTATATTTAGAAAATTATATTTAAATAACAAAATATTAAGACGAGATATTTGTGTGAAGTGGTGTCGATATATTTGTAACAATATATAAGTTTCACGTCGTGACAGTCTAAAATATAATACCTTATATTTTAGGTCCAAAGTTCGGAATTAATATAATATATATACTATTTATTCCGACAAATAATATGATACGAAAAACTAATATTTAAGTCTTTAAATATTATTGGGTTAATAACTTTAAATTCAAGTCATTAAAAGTGATATCTAAGAATATGGGCACTTAGTTGTTGATTACGAGTCCAAACGTTCGGTATTTAGAAATATATATATGTTTTATAAAAATAAAACTATTTTTATAATCAACATAGTCAATAATAAATTTCTTATATTTTATGTCCAAGATATATCTATTTATATATTTTAGTCCGATGTGTTATTTTGACGGCCTTTGAGTTAGTTTTTATACCGCTTAGCATATATTCTTTTTAGTCGTCACAACGATTGTCAAATATATATTGTGGCGCAAGTTCTTAAATATTAACGTTAGTTTAATATTTAGGATGGTTTGTTCAGTTTATATATTTAGTGAGTGGAGTGTCAAGACTCGTTTTGGGGTGATTATAAACATAAAAAACGAACAATAAAGATGATTAAATTGAAAAGTTTAGACTTTTACCTCTAGCACTAGGCTAGGTGATGAACCGAAAGAGGCGAGAACATCTCCGTAGACTTGATCGAAAAATGTCGACTTTAAAGGTGTCGTCCCGAAAGGTAAAGCGGCCTTTTTGCGGGCTAGTTCTCGGTGGTTTACGGTGGTCGTTCGGGGCAAACGTTGAGGCCGTTTGGGAGGTGGCTGGGTGGAATTTCCGTTGGTGGTGAAAGTGTGGCGCTGTGGTAGTCCGATGGTAATGTTATGGTGGTGTAAAGTTGGCCGTTGGGGCTGTTTTGCATCCAAACAAAAGAAACAAACACAAAAACAAAAAGACAAAAAAAAAAACAAAAAAAGAAAAGAAAGAATGAATCTGATCGCAACGTTGCTAGGACTGTTTTAGTTTCATTCATAATATATTCTATATATATATATATATACGCACGTATACATATATATGTGTGTGTTTTTCGTTTGAACAGAAAGAAAAAGAAAAGAGGAGATGAGGGATGAGGGGTTCGACCGATTCTTCGAGGTGGTGGAGGTGACCGTGATGGTGGTGGCGGTTGACAACGATGATAACGGAGGTGGTCGATGATGATGATGGTGATCGGGATGGTGGTTAAGGGTGATGATAATGAGGATGGTGATCGGAATGGAGGTGAAGGGTGGCAGCGTCTAGCGGTGGTGGTGGCTGGCTCGTGGTGGCGGTTTGCGGTTGCGAACCGCCGCGATGCAGCAACAGAATCCGGCAGTAGCAGCAGGGTAGCGGCAGCAGGTGGCAGTGGTGGCAGTTGGTTGTCGTTGTGCGCAAGGGAAAGAAGTAGAGGAGAAAAGGTGGCGGGGTGGTTGTTGTTGGCTGCCGAGAAGAAAAGAGGGAGGATCGGCGGCGGTTTGCGGTGCTGGTGATGGCAGCTGCTAGCGGCGGTGGTGGGGGCTGTTTGGCCGGAAAAAAGAATGGAGAAAGGGAGGTGGCGGTGGTGTTGGTGGCAGCGCCGTGGTGGTGGTTGTGTTGCTTACCAAATAAAAGGGAAAGTGTCGAGGTCGGCGGGAAAGACGGAAAAGAAGGGCGGATTTTTGCGGAGATTTTGCTGCCGACAATACTCTTCAATCCTTTTCTTTTTCATTTCTAAATTTGTATGTGGGTGTGTGTTTAATGTGTATGTATGTAATCCATAAATATATATATGTTTAGGTAGATTTATGGATCAAATTTATACACAAAACAAAGACTTGTGGAGGCTACGTATGTAAGCATTTGGCCATACATTAAAGAGATATTTTGAGATGGTGTGGTGAATTATTTAATAAGTAGGTATTATATCTGTATTTTGAACCCGTTAAATAGTTTAATATTTAGTAGACGGATTATAAAAATACCCGAACGGCTAAAACTTTACGAGAGTCCAATAAATATAACTATTATGTTTATTTTTCAGTTATAACGTAAACTAGTGAACGTTTAGTTAATTACGCGGTAGAAAGCGCGTGTCAAATCGACGTTGCGATCACGGCTGTTTCACATACCGAATACGTTTTCTTGATTGAAATTCTTAATAAATATTATAATAATTATTTATAATTTGCCGAGTCACTAAAATCATCTCTAACGGCTAAACGAATTGATTTCGGCTAATAACGTGTAATAGCAACGGTTCAATTGTTTTTGGCTCGTTGGACCTATTGGGCCTACTTGGGCCCAACGGGGTTAACGGTCGAGGGTTTGGCTTAAGTCTTGATAACGATTCCAGTTTGTGGTGTTTTTATTTCGTAAAATAATTGTTCGAGTCGGTTACATCTGTTTTTCAGAAAATCAGTTTCAGTTTTTAGTTTTACCAGTTCGCGATGGTTTTAAGCTCGACCGTCAAGATTGTTTAAAACCGAATAGTTTTAAACATACGATCGCTTATCAGTTTGTTGTGTCGGCTATACAAACGTACGACACCAGTTCCGGATAAAATATAAAAATACATTTTATATTAAATTTTCTGATTATTGAAATTCCATGATTAATCCCTGGAATCTCTATGAAATTCACGGGTATACACTTCTAGTACAAACGCGGGATTAGGTTTACGTCATCAGTTAACGGTCAGACACAGTAGTTAACAGTTTAAACAGTTAATCAAATCGGTTAATGCACATTAATATTTAATTAAAAGTCAAAGTAAAGAGGTTTGACCTAGGTTTTCGGACGAGGTGTCACACCTTTGATCTAGAAACAACAGTTTTGCTTCTTGGCGGTTCACTGGATCTCTCTGAACCAACGTGCGTCTTTCCTTGCCTTTTCTCCTTAGCGACTAACGAGGGAAATGCTTTAGAGATTCCTTGAGCTATAAGCTCCTGGAGTCTTTCGTCCTGTTCCATTTGTCTCAGTTGCTCAGACGTGAGAGGTTCTCTCACCTTACTGTGAACGGAGTGATCATCACGATCATCTTCCTCATCATAATCATCTTGACGAGTTCTGCTCGTTCCTGCTTTCGACATTTCGCTGAAAACAATACCAAATTGACAGATTTAACATACATTTGACTTAGTTGACAGGTATTAATAATCAGAGTTTATATTCCTTTGCACATTCAAGTGACAAAAGGAATGTTATAATCATAGGGTTGTTGCACTCCTTTGGGCTTTCCGGATCACCATCTTGTGGTTACCGACATATTTTACCATGTTATGACTATGATCAGAGTAAAATCGCATACACACAAGCTCTTAGGGGTGGTCTAAATAAACCAAACCTCCTAAAAATCACTATGTATCCTGACTTATCATTACTATAATACCCAAATATGATAGATAACATCAAACAAACTTTTATTCCATAACAATACCACATTCGACTAGCGGTTCAACCGCTTTACAAAGCAAAGCACACACATACTCAAATCAGACTCAAACAAAGTTTCACAAAAGACACATAGTACATATCATACTAATTTATTGAACACAACACACAAAACTTCAGCCATCACAGTTCCTGCTTCTCTCCTGGTTTCTAGTCCTTGCGTCTTCCAAATGATGTGAGATGTTTGATGTGGGATGACACCTTCTTAGCTTCTTCTGCCATTTTCTTTTCCTTCTTTAGTTGTTTCTCCAGTCTTTTGGTTAGAGCCTTGTTTTCTTCTCTGAGGGCTTCAATGACCGGGGAGTTGGGTCCGGAGTTATCCGCATACGGGGTTGGGGCATAGACTGGACCTGGTCCTGAATAAGATGATCTGGGTAGGTCCTGATATGGTCCATATGGAGCATACGGGTAGGCAGAAGGCGGAAAAGGCATGTAGGACTGGTGCATCGGTGGGGAAGTCGAGTACTGGTATGGTTGTGGCGGATAATACGATGGCTGTGGTGGGTAATACGGCATACCCGTGGCATAGGGTTCCTGAATAGGTGTCGGATACATGATAGGCTGTTGGAACCCAGGTGGTTGCTGAAAAGACGAATTCTGGTGATACGCAGGTGGCTGTTGGTAAGCAGACGGGGATTGGCTGTTAGACCTTAGCAATTAGGGAAAACTGTAACGTTCAGATACGGGACTGCTCTGGCCCTGCATCATAGCTGCTACATACGGGTCCCTGATGTCGTTTGCCAAGGCTGCAATAGGATCATGTATTGGGACATCCACTAGATTTCCCATTTGAGGAAAAGTTGCCATGGGATCCTGTTGCATAGGAACCGATTCCTCGGGTCCTTCTTCAACATCTGCTGCATAGGCTGGGGAGGCAAACACATGTTGGGAATGATGCTCTGAGTGGTAGCTCACCGTGTGTCCTGCTGACACTGCAATTACCACATGTGGAATGGTTTCGTCAGCATCTTCTTCAGGCTCCTCTTCTGGGTCTTCTTGATCCGTCCCTACATCGCGAGCATTCCATTCCGATGGTGCAATGTGAATGGTGTGGCTTGGACGCACCGACATTCTCGGTTTAGTGCTTCTTTTCTTAGGAGGCTTCGGTATATCCGTATTCGACGCCGCCGGTGATGGAGTCTTCCTTTGAGTGGGCGCGGTAAAGTATCCTGAAAGGTCAGGGCTCATCGGTGGTACGGGTTGACTTGGTCCACCTTCATCCTTCTTGTTCTTGCTACTCTTGCTGCTACCGCTGTTCTTGCTGCCGGATTTTGAAGATTTTGCAAAATTCCACATCTTTCTCGAAGGTACCTGTGAATAAAATTTTAATATACAACAGAATATATATATATTGATATATATGCAAATATTTCCGTGCACTCCTAGATTTTCTTCACTTAGTTCATACTAAGTTTCATCAATTGGATTCACTAGTATACACATAAAATAACCGTCAGTATTCACGTGTCTATTAAACTCGTCATATCATGAGGTACCTGTGGGTAACAATGACAGCGTGCACTTTCTGCAATTGCTACTGACCTTACATCATGTTATGAGTAATTTAATATATCAGTTTCAACTTAGGCTAACACTTATCACGGAAGACCATTAGAATCAATGTGTCTGTTAGGGTTCACCGAGTCTTAGTGCACCTGTGGGTAGGAATGGCAGTTTGCAAGGCTGTAACTTCTACCGACCTTACACTAAACCTCGATTACTTCTAACATACAAATTTTCAGCCTAGATCAAAATTTGGTTCATGCAATACTTAGAGGTCCAACTAGGTTCAGGGGCTCTAAGAACGCCTAATTTGCTGGAACCTTTGGCTCTGATACCAACATGTCACACCCCCCTCCGCCGCCCCCTGCCAGGTGCGGGGGAGGGTGTGGGACCGGCTGTCCGCATCAGTTCCCGAGGTACCAACTAAACAACAACAATACACATACATAACGGACATCCAGTCCTCACATTGAATCTCTAGGCCGACTCTAAATGAGGATGCACAGAGCACCTCCTAGCCGACCTGATAGAATCGATAGCCACCGGATATGACCCAGTACTGAACAAATGAAAGATACATTATATCAAAAGAAACATAGTCATAACAGGTCTTCAAAAACAAACGTCATTTGTTTATCATACATAGCCCTATTCATAGTGACAACAACCATGGAAAGTCCATATTCAGATTAGGTCCACACCTACACTTGCTTACCTGCGACATAAGTCAACCACACAAAGTCAACAACATAGCTGTTGGTGAGTCGTAACTACCATCATCACATTAACAGTTTTCAACACATACAGGTTATAAATATATCATACCGCACCCAAGGTCAACACTCATATACTCTACGGGCTCGTTGCGCGTAGCCGAACACCCTCTACGAGTAGTTTTTAAGTTCAACATATAAGCACATATTCCCCCTAGTAAATTAATACTAGAGGATCCGGGTGAATATGGATCGTTCAACTATAACAGCCGTCATAATCTCTTATATGCCTAGTGGTCTCAACCTTAATGACCAGAAAGTCTATAATGACCCACACAGGGCATTCCGACTCACAGTGTTCGACATGATAATCATAACAGATATAACAAATACATCAGAACATAAATGCGATCTCAAACAGTTAACTAATGAGGGAAGTCAGAGGACTCACAGTAATGAAGTCAGAAACAAGTTTCAACAGGGATTGCAATCCAAGATTCGCTAGAATAGCCTATCTTCAGTGTCTAGCAACCTATCATTAGTTATCATGTGTATATGTGTCATATACAATGCTAATGTGTCCATAAATCATCTGAGGTTCGAAGTACTACAAATTACAGTTGCTAGGTCAACCGGTTCAGCTTTTGGTTCATCTAAAATTTGGCCAAACATTCTGTCATTTTCCTTCATAGGCGTACCGCCTGGAAATTTACATTTCTGGGCGGTACGCGTCAATTGGTAACCTGAGTTCCGGGTATTCTGGCTTAGGCGTACCGCTCAGAGTATTTTAATTTAGGGCGATACGCGCTGACTGATATTCTGCGCTTCTGGTTTCAAATTCCGGGCGTACCGCTTTGCATGTACTCATCTCGGGCGGTACGCCCCAATTTGTATTTCAGGGCCCGACTATTTTGTCTTTTAGTGACATTTTTACGTTTCAACGTTTTATAGCCAGAATTATTACCAGATCAGTTGCATACCATATTGGGGGGGGGGGGGGTTAATTAGGGGTTCATTTGGGGTCTAAATCTTTAACCAAAGCATAACCCCAATCCCCGAGCTTTCCATTTAAAGTAAGTTTCATCTATTCGACCCTCGTTTCATACGAATTTCATTAGGGACGGAACCCTTATGTTCCTATGGCCCATTTCCTCTTTAGACATTGCTGGGTTCAAGTGATCGTTACTTTCAAAGTTGCTATTTATGGAAAGAAATCAACATGCATGCATAGAAGGGTTGTACCTTGTGAAGAGATTCTTGTACCACCGAACTTCTCTAGTTTCCTTGTTCTCTCTAGTCCCCAATCCGACTTCCAGGAGCAAATCTATGGTTGCATGCACAATCCATGGCCATTTATGAGTATGAGGTCATAAAGGAAACCTTAATTCACATTCTTAAGCAAAAATCAAGATGTCCTTACCTTGATTAACCTTAAATTTGGTTTCCACACACCTTGATCATTCCAATATGCATATCCACAGCTGCATTCATGAGGGTTAGGGCTTAGGGTGGAGGTTTCTTCTTGTAAACATATGATTAGTGATGAAAATGGTTGAAGAAAGGCTTACCTTTGATGATTAACCTCTCCACAAAGCTCCTATGGCTGGAAAATCATGGCAGCAGGACTCTAGAACAGCTAGGGGAAGATTCTGGCCGGATATGCAAAGTATCACAAGTGTCTTTGGCTATAAAGGCCAAAAACTTAGTTTTTATCGAACTAACATTTTGAGGCGTACCGCCTCAAAGTACACAATTTGGGGCGTACCGCCCGGATTTTGAGATTCGGGTATGCTGAGATCCGATGGGTGCCGCAAACCGACCCGTTTACCAAACGGGTCGCGTACCGCCTAGGATTTCCTAATCCTAAGCGTACCGCCTCAAATTGTGAATCAGAAACTTTTGAATATTTCCTTATTTGAAAATTCCAGCTCGGATGAACGTTTTGAACACAGAGGTTACAGTTGCTCCAAAACAATTTTAAAACCTACTTCATGAGTCACTTTTATGTTAACAATTCCAATAGCATTAGGATGACAACAATAATAAAAGGATATGACTGACTGAAAAAAAGTTAATGATTATATGGATCAGGTGGTACTCAAAATTCATCTTAGGATAAAACGCAATTTCAATTTATAACAATTATCTATGTTCGCTTTAACGAATCATAATAGAAATAAAAACACATTAACTACTCATGAGTCACATACTCTACCTACACGTCTACGCCTGTATCTATGCTTTGTAATGTTGTTTTATTATTTTACGCATGTTGTTTATTATTAGGAAATGGAAGACTATGTCCGTAACTTTTTCATCGCCAGCCACAATAAGACAAACGCTAAACTGTCAGCCGTGATAATGGTGGTAGAAAGGTTGCTAGCAGAAAACATACAAGCACTGTACGCGGTTCTTAGCCTTAATACCTCTCCTTTCCGGTATGCTGCCTCCTCCATGCCGAATGATGCGATTCGTACCAAACATGCACTGTTACGACATCTACGGACCGTACGCAGGGATGCCGAGGCAGCAACACATGATATTGACAATCGGATGGAGTCCAGTTTCAGCCCGAACATGTAACCGTTATTTGTAGTTTTATTTTATTTGGTGCTTAGATACCCCATCAAACTTTGAGACTACATATATTAAATGAATCTATATTACTTTATAATTGTTTGTTGTCTCCGATTATGGTGCATTACACCTAACCTGATGACTCTTTTATACACTTGATATTACGTATGCCAATTAGCAATGGTAGGTTCATTTGTTTTAAACACATTACCTTTGGCCGTGCTTAATCTCAGCTTCTTTACGTACACTGTTATAATTATTCGCAATCACCGACGTGCTAAAAAACATTTCGCATATATAAACATAATGACCATGTTAGGGTCGGCCAAAGTTCCCCCCGGCCGTGCATCGCATGGGCCTGCACACTAGTTTAGTAAATAAATAATCGGTTATTAAATAATTTAAGAGACATTAAATAAAAAGTCGAATATCTACGTATCCAAAACTTTTCTTTTAATAGAAAAAAGATTCTTTTTTTTTTCCAAATAATTGATTAATTATGATGGTGATTATCTCTACAATAAAGATCTTTTATTTATTGCCATGGAAATACAAATAATTGATTAATTACGGTGATGATTATCCCTATAATAAATGTTTTTTTTATTTATTACCATAGAAATACAAAAACTAAAAATAAGAGAGGATGATTTGGGAGGAAAATTATTATGAGGGAGAATGTGAGAATGCCATGTGTCCTAAAAATATTTCTTTTATGTTACACGGCTGAATACAATCATAATCTACGACAATTATGTATTTATATAACTATCTAAAAATTACTCAGTAATTGTATGTGGGTCAGAGGTTTTACAACAGTGGGCATTTAGGCGGTGGGTTTCCTCTAGGATGGATGTGTAACACAGAGGGTCTTGGTTACTCGCATGGGCTGCGGTCATAACGTGTCGTGGGTAACATCGTTTGCCATGATGAGACCCCCGGTAACTGGATGTTTGTAGTTAAAAAAGAAAAGAAACCTAGTCACGGGAAATAAGGATTTTGTTTATTATATTGAAATGAAGTACTTTGCAAATTTGAATTTAAACTTAATTCAAGTAAAAGATTATGAAATTAAATAGAATAAAATATTTTATATTACATCCATAATATTTAATTAAAATATTATTATGAAAAAAGTATTATAAGCATTATATATATTAAAGTATTAAAGTATATGCAATAAAATATATTATTTTAATAAAATATAATATACATGTAGTAAAATATTAACCTTAATATTAAAATTTAGTATTTGGATAATTACTAACCTTAGTATAAAAAATTTGTATTTGGATAATTACTAACCTTAGTATTGGATTTTATTATATTGAAATGAAATACTTAGTAAATTTGAATTTAAAGTCAATAAAAGTAAAAAACAAATATAGAAGTAAATAAAATAAAATATTTTATATTACATGCATAATATTTTAATTAAAATATTATTATGAATAAAGTACTACAAACATTATATTAAAGTAATAATTAAAGTATATGCAATAAAATATATTATTTTAATTAAACATAATATATATACAATAAAAATATTATCTTGAATAAAATATTAACCTTAATATTAAAATTTAGTATTTGGATAATTACTAACTTTAATATAAATAGTTGTATTTGAATAATAATTACTTATTGGATAATCTCTAATTAAAAGTTTAAACTAAATAAAAACTAATATGGAAGTTTATATTTGGATAATTATTTATTTATTATGAATAATTATTGTAGTCACTATCCATATTACTAACTCTCCATCATGTTTATGCTGTATATTATTCTAGCCCTATAAATAGTGGCTTTGTGTGTTATGTGATGTATGAATGAAATGAAACAATTCTCTTTCTCTCTATATTCTTATTTTCATATCTTAATACATATTTAGATTGCTATTAGGCCGTTGTTATTCAACACGTTATTAGCATGAATTACTTTTTGGAGTTGATGAAGTTATCATAAGGTAAATCAAACTTGTCCGATTAATTTGTCTTTATTCTTCTATTGACTCTTGAACAAAATCCATATTGTAATTCATACAATCTTGGATTGTGTTAGAGGTTTTCTTATCTTAAAACATTTAAGATAATTATACCGTAATTAATACACTTTTGGGTTAAATCTAGATTTATATATATTGGTTCAATACAATTATAGATTTCACTAAACTTATGAATTGGTTTACTATAAGTCATTATTATACTTTATTTGCAAACTATATTCATGGTTTATATTAAAAAGCATCTTGTTCATATTATTAAAAGAAAAGAAGTTATGAAAGTGATTTTCTTTATGATCATTTTGATTCTTATGATGTAATTCTCATAAAAGATGAATGAATGTGTTATATACATACTAGCAATTTTAAAACAACTAATATAATAATTCATTCTTGATTAACGTTTTTATGGCCATTTAATTGTATCTAATTAGTATGTTATTACTCATAATTGGTAGACGAAATGAATAGAAAAATCATTCATATTTCTTCATTAAATTATTTAATGATGTTTTATTAACAAATCAATTTGATGTTTCATATTCACCATCAATAATTTATAAGAGTTTTATGTTTTATATATACTAAATTTATAAAGAAGCTTACAACAATATGAAGTTAATAGTGATTTAAAGTTATATAGTTAGTTTCATTTGTATGTTTTAGTATATTAGACATTATGGTAAATTGATTAATATTTTACTACTAAATGACTTTATGTAACTTCATATTTACATATGTTTAGTAATATGAGATGGTTTAGTTTAACATGAACATTATTTTTGGTTATTATTTTATAGATAGCAAGTGATTATATGCAAGTATTTTTCTTAATTGATGTGTTTATATATTTTGTTTGTTAAGCTTTTAACCATATTTGTTACCATTCATTATTATTGAAAGTGTCACCCTTTGTTATAAATATGCAACTTTTAATGGGTGTAAAATCATATTATAGATATGATAACTAGTGGTTTTATTGTAAATTTATAACTATTGCAATGACATGTGTTGAGGATATTACATTGCATGTTTTATATGAATGCATTGAGTGAAAAAGCTTAGAAATGCTAAGGCTTTGAAAATTGAATACCTTAACATTATCCACACTTGTCATCTGGAACAAATTGATAAAGATGTATGACCACTACAAAAAGGTAATAATACCAAAGCTCGTTATGAGTGGATTCATTATTACAAGACTACAAGTCTATGCGTGAATATAATTTGGTGATGAAACACCCTCACAACTAGTTCAATGTTGTGAAAACAGTATTGGTAAGGAGATGACGAAATTAATGAGCTCCTAATAAAAAAAATCACGAGACTCATCTCGTTGGTAGAACCCCATTCCCAGAAGTGAATGTGGGCATGAGACAACATATAATGACCAAAGTGGAAATCATGGTTATGGTCTTCTCGTGTAACGACTAAAGTAAAAAGTCTTGGTTGTGGTCAGGGATACAATAAATATGGAGAGATTATCATTATATTCGGATTAAAAACACAACATCCTCATGATGTTATTCTAAATGCTATCATAGCTAGTAATGAATAGAATAACTAATTAAACCAAAGCTATGGTTTATTATTATTCACATATTGTAACCCGCTTGTTATAAATTTATGACTCCATCACTTTTGTTATTTTGGTGAAATTTATGTAATAATGAAAGTGATAAGACCCGAGCATCTCAAATCATATAATTTTACTATAACTCAAGTTTATATAAATACATGTTACAATATCATTATCGTACAATTTGATTTTATTGTGCACCTCATTCTTAATATGCTATCAAAAAAGATTAACGTTTTTATGTGGAAGCTTCGTCGTGATAGGCTCGCTACAAGATGTAATTTGTTGGAAAAGAACATTATTTTACCGGATTATGGCTGCACTCTTTGTGATGCTAGATTGGAAACTAAGGGTCACCTTTTCAAAGATTGTGACGTTATTAAAAAAACTTGGTCCAAAGTGTCCAATTGGTTACAGTTTGGTGGCGTGGTTTTGGATTCTCCAGAGGCGATGATCGAATTTATTGATGGCTGTCCCCTTTCGAAGATTAAGAAGACTCTATTATATGGTATATTTGCTACTCTTTGGTGGTCGGTGTGGAAACTTCGCAACGAGGTTGTTCACAATGGTAATGATCTAGGAAACTTTGATTTATTTGATTCGATTGTTAGGATATCTTATAATTGGTTATCCTCTAGGAACAAACGTTTTATTATGTCGTCGAGCAATTGGCTTGATAACCCTCTTTTGTATTTGTAATTGTTGCTTGTTCGGTTAGGTTTTTCTAACCGGCTCGCTTTGTTTATAAAATTTCTTTGCTGTTCAAAAAAAAAAAATATAGCATTGCATAAAATGATTAAAATATAAGTTGAGTTTTATTATCACAATCTCTCTAAAGGGTATAAACATGTTTTATAAAACGATATGTTACAAATTTGAGAATTACATGTTTTGACATTATAACATGTCCTTTGGATGCTTTAAATTATTCATGTAAAGGGTAGTAGAATAGAACAAACAAATACGCATTTGTGGGTTATTGTTACTCTAATGAATTCTTTTTATAAATGTGCTTAGATATGATACACGAAATTTCATGCTCCTTAAATCTCATAACCGATTTATATAAGGCCATAAGATCTAAGGCCAGTAAGTCTTGAATGATTCAGACATATAAATACTTCTCAAATAATATTATTTAAAGAGAAGATTATTATGAGGAAAAATTAGACAAAACCATAGCTAAGGGAAAAATAGTGCAGCGCTTATTGTCTCCCCCTCATTTGCACATGAAGTAGCGATAATATGTAAAAGTATGAGAGGATTTCATATCCATATGTGTGACACCTCGTCCGAAAACCTAGGTCAAACCGTTTACTTTGACTTTTTAATTAAGTATTAATATGCATTAACCGATCTAATTACTGTTTAAACTGTTAATTTCTGTGCTTGACCGTTAACTGATGACGTAAATCTAATCCAGCGTTTGTTACTAGAAGCGTATACCCGTAAATTTCATAGAGATTCCATGAATTAATCATGGAATTTCGATAACAAGAAAAATAAATATAAAATGTATTTTTATATTTTATCTGGAACTGGAACTGGTGTTGTACACTTGTATAACCGACACGGCAAACTGATAAGCGATCGTATGTTTAAAACTATTCGGTTTTAAACAATTTGGACCGTCGAGCTTAAAATTTGTCACGAACTGACAAAACCAGAAACGTTAATCGTAACCAGTGTACAAAACTGAAACTGATTTCTGAAAAACTGATGTAACCGACTCGAACAATTATTTACGAAATAATAACATCACGAACTGAAATCGTTGTCAAGACTTAAGCCAAACCCCAACCGATCACCCTATTGGGCCCGACTCAGCCCAATAGGCCCAATAAGCCTAAAACAATTAAACCGAGCCCGAAACCTTGACCCATTACTCAAACTTAATATTTCGAATAATCTTGGCGATCCGTAAACCTAACCGATACACAACGGGCCCGGGCCTCGAATCGGTGCCCCGTTTGGACCCGTACGGCCCATAACCGACGAACCGGTCCAACTACTTCTCTTTAAATGTTTTGGCCCAATCTTAAGCCCAATTCAAATGGGTTTAATTTAATAAATTTAAGCTCATCAACGTGGCATTAATTTTTATAAATTAAGTTACCACCTTTAAATTTTATAAAAATTTATCACTAACTTATAAGACTCCTACACTTTTATTATTTATAAAGGTTATGGGTTATTGTCACCACAAATATTTATAAGTTTATAAACTTTCGCATAGAATGCCATAGTTATAAAACATGGCAATATTTTATGAACCAAGACTTATTTTTATAAAATATATCACCCACACATGGTTTATTTTATAAAAAGTTGCTAGTGACCTTGTTGGTAAGAAATTTGGTAGAGATTTGGCCAACACTTGAGCCTACCAACCTTTCTCTCCACCACACCTTTTACCAACCTACCCTCTCCTTGTCCTTCTTCATGTCACAAGCAAACAACTCCATTTTCTTTCTTTTTTTTTTCTTGTTTTGAACGTTAAACAACAACTGAAGACAAGCACCAACCACCCCTCTCCTTCTTCCTTCCGGTGAAACAACCACCGCCACCACTGTTGGCCACCACCACTTCCTTTAGCTGCCGCCAACACCAACCACCACTTTCTTCCTTTTTCCTTTACTGCCGTGAACAGATAACCCAGCCACCACTCGCCTCTCTTCCTCCCTCGCGACCAGCACTCATCTCCTACCTCTCAGCACCACCACCGTGACCCACCACCACCGCAGCCCCTCCCCTCCTCTTTCTCTTTTCCCGGTCGCGACACACCACCCTCCCTTTTTTCTTTTTCTCGGTGAAGAACAAGAACCAACCACCACCGCCTGGTTGTTACTACCACCGAACCAGAGCCCCGCCGCCGCTGGAGGCGCTGCTGCCGCCGGCTGCTGCTGTGGAGCTGCTGTCCAACCGCCACCCTCGTCACTCTCTTTTCTTTTCGGTGAAACAACTCAGACCACCACCCCGGCCGCTGCTGCTGTGTTCCCGTCGCCCTCTGCCGTTGCCGGAGTTGCTGCCGGAGCTGCCGCTGTCTGCCGGAGCTACTGCTGCTGCTGCGGTGATCCTACTGCAGCTGTTGTCCGCAACCGTGAACCGCCACCCGAGCCACCACCTTTCGTCACTTAGCCGGTTTCACCCTCGTGAGTCGTTTAACCGGTTATTGTTTATGTTTTATACGTTATTAAACGTCCCGAATGATTCCCCGAGTCTTGACAACTAACCCGTTAAAAACCAGACCTTTTTAATGATCTAAACGCCTAACACTAATGAGTTGTGTTTATTTAAAAATAAACACACATGGTTAAACATACTCGTTAAATGATTTAAATTGATCATTTGGTTATTTCATGATGTTTAATATATTTTGCATGGTTAAATATTGTTATTTTCATGTTTTAGTATATTATAAATGGTTAGAATCGTTATTGGTGATTTTAATTGTTAATCATATTGTTTATAAACTAATATGTTACTAATGACAATTAACATGAACAAATAACGTTTAGTGACATACATGGAACTAATATGGACGTTAGGATGTGTTAACTATAATGTTGAACATAAAATGATAGCATAAAAACTTTTAAATAAATTCATTATGGTTAAATTATTAATTTGGTAATTTTATAAAAATTACTTGGATAATATAAACCATGAAATCTCATCATGAAATTTGTTATATAAAATAGTCACATTTTATAAAAAAATAAATTCTAAAAGCAAAAGAATTAAAAGACTTGTTTGGATTCTATAAAAATAAATGGATAAAATATATGTAGATATATTTTATGGTAAAATATCATGTATTTGGACATTTGACAAAAATGAATAAACTTTGGATTTTTATACAAAAAGTGGAAAATGTTTTATGTTGAGAATTTTCTATAAAAAGTCTTTAATTAAAAACCCTAACTTTATTTAATAAATAAAGTTATTTAACAAAATGATTTTATAAAAAATAAAATAAAATCAAAAGACTTATAGAAACTATGAAAAACAAATTTTGGATTATTTTAAATAAATCAAAATAATCAAAACGTTTTAACCGGATCAAATGTTTATTTTTAAACGTTTGGAATTGAAACGAAATCTTTAAACGATTTAAAAATGTTTTACGACGTAATAAATCGTAAATAATTATTTTCAGCAAATAATTATCCTTCTGAATTTTCGAAACCCTAATTTGAGTTAAAATCATTTTGGTTTGTTAATATAATTATTTTTAATAATAATTATATTTACATTAACTCAAAACCCTAATTTTCAAAACATGAGTTTAATATTAAAATAACTTTTAATATTTACCTACTTGTGTTTAATCATTAAATCTTTAACTTGTAATAATTTGATAAATTATTCCAACAAGTTAGAATAATTATTTCGATAATAATTATCAACCCTAGTTATATATATTATAACTTAACGCGATCAATTATCCAATCGATCGAGCGAACATAAAAATAATAATAAATATTATTATTTAAAACAATATTCAAGACTTGATTGAACTGGTCTTCATGATACGTTATCGCATGTTCATCCTTTGCATTTATTTACATAAATGCCTTAATACGTGAACATTCGTATTTACTGATTTTGTAAACTGATTAACTAACGGGTTTTCAAAACGCTACAAACGTGATTATACGTCAAGACTTGACCGGTATCATTTGGGTAACGTTCGTTACTCAAATGATTATGTGGACCCTTATGCATGTTGTCTTGTGTTTTATTAGGACGTTACTTGCTAGTTGCCACTCGGCAATCCATCATCATCACCGAATCAAGTGAGTTTCACGGCCCCTTTTCTTTACAACTGTTTTACACTTATGGGGGAGAAATCATGAACTGATAAACTGCTTTTTACTTAATGTTATGGTTTACCTGTTAGCCGTATGACTACATGTTCCATTCTGTATCCCAAACAACTGGTACTTTATCGTTATCAACGTTAGTACAACTGAATCCCACTATTAATTGAATTCGATTAGTTCTGCTCGAAACGATAACTAGTGAATAGATCTATTTGGGTTGACAACCCTGCCCAGATTGGTAGCTCCAATCCTGACTTCGTACATTGTCAAGGGGTACACGTCAGTTATTCTCGCCTGTTCGGTATTCTTGGGATAGAATGCTATGAGTGGGTAATCCGTTAGTATTCGAATTTGAGGTTCATGGTAGGATCTTACAACCACGACAGTAAACCAACGTAACATTTAAGTATGCCGTAAACTGTTATCCCAACATGCCGTAAACTGTTATTCCAACATGCCGTAAACTATTATCCCAACATGCCGTAAACTGTTATTCCAACATACCGCAAACTGTTATTCCAACATACTGTAAACTGTTTTTACAAACTTACCATAGAATCATAAACCTGTGAACCTCACCAACTTTATGTTGATCTTTTTAAACTCATGATTTCTCAGGTATCTAAGCTTATCATGGAAGACGTGCAAATGGGGCTTCACTGTAACTTTCGACCCTGCTTCACCGGAGTCGTAGTCCCGACCTATCTTAAATAAACTGATTTATGATTTCAATATCAAACTAAGACTTTCATTCAAATGTAAGACATTATCATTTCACCACAACCTTCCGCTGCAACATAAATGGTATTATGTTTTAAATGACGTTTGAATTTAGTAGAAGTTGTTCTGTATATCTGCGACTATGATTCCGTCTCGCTCACACCCAAATCCGTTGACCGGGGTGTGACAGATTGGTATCAGAGCCGTGGTTATAGCGAACTAGGTTAAACAAATAAACAAAAACCAAACCTGGACTATAACCCGTTCCGAAGCTACCGTTTGCACACAAGACCAATTCCTTATCATATTGGTTATGTTAACTTATGTTTTACATATACGAGTTATTATTACTACAACTGGTACATTTATATCTTTTATTCTAGATACTGTTATCATGTTACCAACTATGTTTTCTCCTAGAATATTATCGCAGAGATGACTTCCGAAGAGGTCATCTGCATATCTGATTCCTTTGGAAAAGACACAGTCGTGTCTGAGTACACGCCTTTCCCCGAGGACCATGAGTTGTCTGGCCCAGAGCAGGACACTCTCACCGTCGGTACAGTCTGACAAATCCTCGTTACCATCGAGTTTTCTGAGACCATTGTGAGCCTGTCACTTAGACGACTCCTCGAACCACCCGATTCCCACCGTTGCCGCTGGCAGTGCGGCCACTACCACTGTTGACGTGCCTGAGATGTCACGAACAAGCCTTGGGAGTGATCGAAGATGAGATCACTAGACTCCCCATCTGGACCGATCTGGCGACACTAGAGACCTGTCCAACCGCCATGGAGCATCACTAGGCTTCCACACTGGGTGTTATGGAATCACTGCACTCTCGTATGAGTGGTGTCAACATGGCCTACACCGATCTGCGGTTGGCCAACGATTCCTTCCAGACGAGAGTCGCTTACCTAGAGGAATACCCTGGGCGAGTGTTCTGTTACATGAACCTCATTGCTCAGATCACCACCACCTTAACTATGCCCTCTGGACCACCACTCTAGATAGCTTGATCTAGAATCTAGACATTTGATCCCTCATTTTTGCAATGAAAAATATTTACATATTTTGTTGCGACGAGACTGCAAGCCCAGAACGAAGACTTATCCTCTTTTGACTATCGTATATTCTACCGGTTAATACGGTGGATGGAAACTAGTATCATGATTATTATTATGATTTCCATGTTTAAGATTGATGTTATTACTCTTGTTGACATTATATCATGCCATTTGTTCACGTATGTTGTTCCCCTCTACTTCCTGTTTCTTGGTTGTGATTGCGCGCGTCATGTTTAGGTACCATGGATGTGTGTCGTGGCAGTTATTCTCGCGCATGTAATAACCCCATTCACATATAATCTAGACTTTCGTTTATGTTGACATTAATAACTTAAAGCGAAAGTATGACGCCTAGACGCCGAGCCACCAGAAACGCTTTACCTCCTCCGCCCTTGAGCGCTGCTGAAATCGAGGAACTGATTGCTCAACGCGTTGTAGAAACCGTCGCTACTACTGCAACCCAACGTCACGCGGACGATCGGGCGCGCAGTATGAACGAATTAACCAAGGTTAGAAAACACCAGACTACAATTCCACCAGATTGTGTTCAATGTTTTAACCTAACATTGTAAGCCCTCGTGAATGTTCATAAAAGGACTTTATGAATTAAAGCCTACACCTTTTAGAGGTTCCGTGAGCTGTTCACCCTGTCCGAAGAACCGTTACACCGGTACAACACCCCTATGCTCCAAATGCAATCTACACCACACTCTCGATTGTGGTAATGTCTACTGTAACATCTCCAAGGTTAAAAGACATGTAGCACGCGATTGTCCAAATCGCACATGCTACGGTTGCTGGAAAATTGGCCATTATAAAGGAATGCCCGAAGGCGAATAAATTAAGATGCTAACCATGCTAGAGGAAGAACTTTCGTGATCAATGTCGGAGACGGCCTTCGTGACCCCAACACGGTGATGGATACGTTTCTGCTAGATAACCATATTATACCTCTGTTTTATTCGGTACATGTGTCGATAGAAGCCTTGTGTCTATCGATTTTACTCAATTGCTTGAAATATCCCCTGTTGCCTTAGGCACTAAGATTGCAATTGAATTAGCAAATGAAGATTTGATAAAAAACCAGAATAATCTACCCAGGCTACCAACTGACCACTCTTTCAGCATCGACTTAATGCCCATTGATTGAGGAAGTTTCAATGTAGTCATTAGAATGGATTGGTCAGCAAAGAACCATGCAGAAATTATGTGTCATGAGAAAATGGTAGAGTGCAGTTAGCGGACGGCAACACTCTGAACGTACAAGACGGATAGAGTGGAGCCGAACTAGCTATCCTGTCTTGTATGAAGGCATAGAAATTCCTCCACATAGGATGCCATGCCATTCTAGTTCATGTCACTGAGAAGAAACTGAAAGAGAAGCGCGTCGAAGACGTTCCTATTGTCTGTGAACACCAGGAAGTCTTTCCAGAAGACTTGCCAGGCTTATCTCCAGCACGACAAGTAGAGTTTCGCATCGACCTAACACCCGGAGCCGCCCCGTTGCCAGCTCCCCTTACCGACTGGCACTATCTGAAATGCGAGAGTTATCTAGCCAACTGCAAGAGTTGCTAGATAAGGGCTTCAATTGTCGAAGCCACTCCCCGTGGAGTGCTCCCGTTTTATTCGTGAAGAAGAATGATGGAACGTTCAGGATGTGTATCGACTATCGAGAGTTGAACAAACTGACTGTGAAGAACCGTTACCCACTTCCAAGGATCGATGACTTAGTTAATCAACTTCAAGAATCATGCTTCTATTCAAAGATCGATCTAAGGACGGGGTACCACCAACTCCGAGTTAGAGATGAAGATGTCTCAAAAACAACGTTTAGAACACGCTATGATCATTACGAGTTCCTCGTTATGTTATTTGGCTTGACTAATGCACCGGCCGTATTCATGGATCTAATGAATCGCGTGTGCAAACCATACTTGGATAAATTGGTTATCATGTTCACCGACGATATTCTTATCTACTCGCGTAGTAAGAAAGAACACAAAGAACACTTGAGTCTCACTTAGAACTGTTGAGGAAAAATGTGCTGTACGCGAAATTTCTCCAAATGTGACTTTTGGATTCACGAAGTACACTTTCTGGGTCATGTGATCAACGACCATGACATTCACGTTGATCCGTCTAAGATTGAATCAATCAAATATTGGAGTACTCCCACGACCCCAACCGAGATTCGACAATTCTTAGGTCTCATTGGCTATTATTGCCGATTCATTGAAAATTTTTCCAAGATAGCCCAGCCTCTTACCACCCTGACCCAGAAGGATAAGAAGTACATCTGGGATGATAAAACCAAAACTGTTTTCCAGTTGTTGAAGCAAAAACGTTGCAATGCCCCATCCTAACCTTACCTGGTGAAATCGATGATTTTGTTGTATATTGTGATGCTTCGCATCAAGGCTTAGGTTGCGTACTGATGCAGCGTGAGAAATTCATCGCTTACGCCTATCGACAACTGAAGATTCACGAGAAGAATTACACGACTCATGACTTAAAACTTGGAGCCTTTGTCTTTGCCCTCGAAATCTGGAGGCGCTACCTCTATGGGACTCGGTGCGTCATATTCACCGATCACAAGAGCCTCCAGCACATCCTTAACCAGAAAGAGCTAAACATGAGACACCGACGATGGTTGAACTGCTTAACAATTTCGAATGTGAGATTCGTTATCACCCGGGCAAGGCTAGCGTTGTAGCCGATGCTTTAAGCAGGAAGGAACATGCCAAACCGCGTCGTGTTCGAGCACTAGGTATGACCATACGCTCGAATCTCACGTCACAAGTTCGTGACGCTCAAATCGAAGCTCTTAAGCCTGTGAATCTGAAAATGAATGCCTGCGCGGCATGGAGAAACAACTGCTTGAAAAGCCTGATGGAACCATGAACATTTCCCAGGGATCCAACAAAATGTATGTATGAAGGAGTTATACTGATGACCAAATCAGAAGGAAAAATCCAGACCTTAAAAAGGTACATTGCGTAGTTATGTGACAGATTGTCATCACGTAAGACAAACCTAGGCAATGGTTGAGACAACCATTTTCCACTCGTCGAGTTTCCTTATTGCAATAGATATCGCTCGAATATTCAAGCCGCTCTTTTTCGAAGGCTTGCATGGAAGAAAATTTCATTCGCCCCTTCGCTGGACCGAAGCCAGTAACAGTCATCTGACTGGTCCAGTGATAGTTTATAAAACTACTAAGGAGACCTTTCAATTTCTGAAAGCCATAGGTAATCTCCAGGAGAACTATGTTAACACTCGACGCGAACCCTTAGAATCTATAAGGGGGTTCAAAACCTTATAATGGATTTTGTGTCAGACGGAGGTAACTAGGCCTGGAAAGCTAGGTATGCTTAAACCTCATCGGTCCCTTGAGATCCTGGAAGGTATTGGACCAATGGCCTACACACCCATCTTGTCTAGAACCTATTAAGATCCTAGACTGCAAGACCAATAGATTGGAGCCAAAACGCATTTCCATTATTGTTATCATTAGAAATCCCGGGAATTAAGGATGATTCCGTCCGGTAGCGAATCAATCTAAACTTTTCCATAAGCCATCTTGTCCCCGATACATTTCATTCTCCGACAAACTAAAACTCAAGTATGAGCAAAGCTTAGGCTGATCATGTAAGGCAAATCACAATTGTGGGTGCACACATAATTGTAATTTGAACTGCATGAAAATCCTGGTAGAGCCCATTCATGAGAAATCCTGACTTGTCCAGAAACCTTCATACTCAAAACCTCGTTCATCCGTGTGTCAATCCTCATTCTTTTATCGGACTATTGAGATTTATCTGCCGACAATCGTTGCAAACCCTTATACTTTAAAAAGGGTGATCGCGCCATGTTAAAAGTGTCTCCTTGGAAAGGTGCCATCTGATTCGGCAAAGAGGAAAGCTTAACCCTCGCTACATTGGTCCATTTGAAATCACTGAGACAATCGAACCAGTACTTACCGTCTACGCCTTCCCGTATAGCTAAGCTGTTTACATGATGTCTTTTACATTAGTAACCTTAAGAAATGCTTGTCTGATGAAACGCTTGTCGTCCTACTTGACGAAATCCAAGTTAACAAAACACTTCACTTTATCGATGAACCTGTCAATATACTTGACCGAGACCTCAAGAGAACGAAGCATGGCCACATTCCCACTGTCAAAGTGCACATGAACTCATAGCGAGGTCCAGAGTACACTTGGGAACCCGAGGACCAAAGGCGTCCGAAGTATCCTCGTCTTTTCGGAAACGTCACAAACAACCAGTGATCAAGAACTGAATTTCGGGACGACATTCTTCTAACTGGGGGAGAATGTGACACCTCGTCCGAAAACCTAGGTCAAACTGTTTACTTTGACTTTTTTAATTAAGTATTAATGTGCATTAACCGATCTGATTACTGTTTAAACTGTTAATTTCTGTGCTTGACCGTTAACTGATGACGTAAATCTAATCCAGCGTTTGTTACTAGAAGCGTATACCCGTAAATTTCATAGAGATTCCATGAATTAATCATGGAATTTCGATAACAAGAAAAATAAATATAAAATGTATTTTTATATTTTATCTGGAACTGGAACTGGTGTTGTACACTTGTATAACCGACACGGCAAACTGATAAGCGATCGTATGTTTAAAACTATTCGGTTTTAAACAATCTGGACGGTCGAGCTTAAAATTTGTCACGAACTGACAAAACCAGAAACGTTAATCGTAACCAGTGTACAAAACTGAAACTGATTTCTGAAAAACTGATGTAACCGACTCGAACAATTATTCTATGAAATAATAACATCACGAACTAAAATCGTTGTCAAGACTTAAGCCAAACCCCAACCGATCACCCAATTGGGCCCGACTCAGCCCAATAGGCCCAATAAGCCTAAAACAATTAAACCGAGCCCGAAACCTTGACCCATTACTCAAACTTAATATTTCGAATAATCATGGCGATCCGTAAACCTAACCGATACACAACGGGCCCGGGCCTCGAATCGGTGCCCCGTTTGGACCCGTACGGCCCATAACCGACGAACCGGTCCAACTACTTTTCTTTAAATGTTTTGGCCCAATCTTAAGCCCAATTCAAATGGGTTTAATTTAATAAATTTAAGCTCATCAACTTGGCATTAATTTTTATAAATTAAGTTACCACCTTTAAATTTTATAAAAATTTATCACCAACTTATAAGACTCCTACACTTTTATTATTTATAAAGGTTATGGGTTATTGTCACCACAAATATTTATAAGTTTATAAACTTTCGCATAGAATGCCATAGTTATAAAACATGGCAATATTTTATGAACCAAGACTTATTTTTATAGAATATATCACCCACACATGGTTTATTTTATAAAAAGTTGCTAGTGACCTTGTTGGTAAGAAATGTGGTAGAGATTTGGCCAACACTTGAGCCTACCAACCTTTCTCTCCACCACACCTTTTACCAACCTACCCTCTCCTTGTCCTTCTTCATGTCACAAGCAAACAACTCCATTTTCTTTCTTCTTTTTTTTTCTTGTTTTGAACGTGAAACAACAACTGAAGACAAGCACCAACCACCCCTCTCCTTCTTCCTTCCGGTTAAACAACCACCGCCACCACTGCTGGCCACCGCCACCACTGCTGGCCACCACCACCACTGCTGGCCACCACCACTTCCTTTAGCTGCCGCCAACACCAACCACCACCTTCTTCCTTTTTCCTTTCCTGCCGTGAACAGGTAACCCAGCCGCCACTCGCCTCTCTTCCCGGTCGCGACACACCACCCTCCCTTTTTCTTTTTCTCGGTGAAGAACAAGAACCAACCACCACCGCCTGGTTGTTACTACCACCGAACCAGAGCCCCACCGCCGCTGGAGGCGCAGCTGCCGCCAGCTGCTGCTGTGGAGCTGCTGTCCAACCGCCACCCTCGTCCATCTCTTTTCTTTTCGGTAAACAACTCAGACCACCACCCCGGCCGCCGCTGCTGTGTTCCCGTCGCCCTCTGTCGCTGCCGGAGCTGCTACCGGAGCTGCTGTCAGAGCTGCCGCTGCTGTCGGAGCTGCCGCTGTCTGCCGGAGCTACTGTTTTATGTTGGGAATTTTCTATAAAAAGTCTTTAATTAAAAACCCTAACTTTATTTAATAAATAAAGTTATTTAACAAAATGATTTTATAAAAAATAAAATAAAATCAAAAGACTTATAGAAACTATGAAAAACATATTTTTGATTATTTTAAATAAATCAAAATAATCAAAACGTTTTAACCGGATCAAATGTTTATTTTTAAACGTTTGGAATTGAAACGAAATCTTTAAACGATTTAAAAATGTTTTACGACTTAATAAATCGTAAATAATTATTTTCAACAAATAATTATCCTTCTGAATTTTCGAAACCCTAATTTGAGTTAAAATCATTTTGGTTTGTTAATATAATTATTTTTAATAATAATTATATTTACATTAACTCAAAACCCTAATTTTCAAAACATGAGTTTAATATTAAAATAACTTTTAATATTTACCTACTTGTGTTTAATCATTAAATCTTTAACTTGTAATAATTTGATAAATTATTCCAACAAGTTAGAATAATTATTTCGATAATAATTATCAACCCTAGTTATATATATTATAACTTAACGCGATCAATTATCCAATCGATCGAGCGAACATAAAAATAATAATAAATATTATTATTTAAAACAATATTCAAGACTTGATTGAACTGGTCTTCATGATACGTTATCGCATGTTCATCCTTTGCATTTATTTACATAAATGCCTTAATACGTGAACATTCGTATTTACTGATTTTGTAAACTGATTAACTAACGGGTTTTCAAAACACTACAAACGGGATTATACGTCAAGACTTGACCGTATCATTTGGGTAACGTTCGTTACTCAAATGATTATGTGGACCCTTATGCATGTTGTCTTGTGTTTTATTAGGACGTTACTTGCTAGTTGCCACTCGGCAATCCATCATCATCAACGAATCAAGTGAGTTTCACGGCCCCTTTTCTTTACAACTGTTTTACACTTATGGGGGAGAAATCATGAACTGATAAACTGCTTTTTACTTAATGTTATGGTTTACCTGTTAGCCGTATGACTACATGTTCCATTCTGTATCCCAAACAACTGGTACTTTATCGTTATCAACGTTAGTACAACTGAATCCCACTATTAATTGAATTCGATTAGTTCTGCTCGAAACGATAACTAGTGAATAGATCTATTTGGGTTGACAACCCTGCCCAGATTGGTAGCTCCAATCCTGACTTCGTACATTGTCAAGGGGCACACGTCAGTTATTCTCGCCTGTTCGGTATTCTTGGGATAGAATGCTATGAGTGGGTAATCCGTTAGTATTCGATTTTGAGGTTCATGGTAGGATCTTACAACCACGACAGTAAACCAACGTAACATTTAAGTATGCCGTAAACTGTTATCCCAACATGCCGTAAACTGTTATTCCAACATGCCGTAAACTGTTATCCCAATATGCCGTAAACTGTTATTCCAACATACCGTAAACTATTATTCCAACATACTGTAAACTGTTTTTACAAACTTACCATAGAATCATAAACCTGTGAACCTCACCAACTTTATGTTGACCTTTATAAACTCATGATTTCTCAGGTATCTAAGCTTATCATGGAAGACGTGCAAATGGGGCTTCACTGTAACTTTCGACCCTGCTTCACCGGAGTCGTAGTCCCGACCTATTTTAAATAAACTGATTTATGATTTCAATATCAAACTAAGACTTTCATTCAAATGTAAGACATTATCATTTCACCACAACTTTCCGCTGCAACATAATTGGTATTATGTTTTAAATGACATTTGAATTTAGTAGAAGTTGTTCTGTATATCTGCGACTATGATTCCGTCTCGCTCACACCCAAATCCGTTGACCGGGGTGTGACAATATGTTTGAGAAAATCATGAAAAATGTTTGGTTTTATTTCATTCCCCGAAGTGAATGTGAATTTTTATTCATTGGTTTAATGATGATGATCATCAATGTAATTGAAGAGATTATAATGATATTCACGACGATAATGTGATCGACCACCACAGTGGCAAAAGAAGAGAATTGTCCTATGAAAATAAAGTGTGAAGATCATAGATGTGACATTACACGAATGTTTGAATTGATACATCATTCTCTTGTATTTTAGTCTCTTATTAAATAAGCGTGAGTACAACGAAAGCATATAAGATCATAAACTGAAAGTTTATAAAGCATGATTATTTTATTGGCATGACCGGTTAGACCACACCGAGTCAATAGTGATGTGTAACATGTTGAAGAACAAAATATTTTTCAAACTTATAACTAGAATGTAATATTTGCATTTAAGGGATTTATTTACTGATTAAAATGGGTGTGAATCCCTAAGTACTCTGGAAGCGATAAAGGATGTAATGATATGTATCCTAAGTTATGTACCATTTAGTATTATAAATCGATGCATCGTCTAAATGGTTATCAAATTTGCAACTTGAAGATTGCATGATTTGTTGCTTAGCTAATGTGATAGCAAACACATTCTTCCTAATTAATATATTTATTTTGGTGAAATGATGAACTTAATCCCATGTTACTAATGATTATTGGAATAAGTGTTAAACTTCATGTCATTTAAATTCATACACGAATTGCTTTTGTTGTGGACGGTTACCAAACCTCTATGATTGATTGCAAAACCAATAACCACGAGAGGAAAAGTTTATTTTTATATGTAGGGTGCATGTGATTTTACATGAAGTGACATTAATTCACATCAGGCCAATAAGTTATAATACTTCCTCCCAATTAGAGTTGGTTTATGGTCAGTAACTAATATTTTCCATCTAATAATTTTTGGTTGTGTGATATATATTAAAATTGCTCCACCACGATGCACAAAGATGGAACCTCAAATGAGGTTAGGAACAAATGTTGAGTATGGATCACTATTAGTAGTGATAGATTTATTTTACGACTCAGATGTATGTTCTCATGAAACAAATTTTCCTAACATTAGGGGGGGGGGGGGATTAAAAGCAGTTGGAAAGTGAATAAGATGGAATGAATTATCAGTGTATCATCTTGATCCTTAATCTAAACATCATAAACTTGAATTTTAAATGATAATTCATTTACAAAGATTGATATATCAATTACCAGATGTATTTGCTGACCTTAAAAAGTCACTAAGTCACATATAGCAGCTGCTAATGCTCCAATTAAGATTGGTGTCCTAGAAGGACAAATAAATATTAATAATGAGTCTATGGAACATTTGAATCGTGGTAGACTAGCCGATTACAATAATAAATATCCTCGCAAAATGGAGCAACTATTAAAGATGGTCAAGTCGAGGTACTAGTAGAAGAGTCTCTTAAAGAGACATTAGACATGATGGTTCCAGAAGAACCTCAGGAACCTGGAAAATGATGAAGAGATCTCGATAAATTATATCATGTCTAAACATATATGGAATCGAAACAAAATCGACGTCGATAATATTTTGGATATAATAAGCGCTAATAATAATAAAAATGATACGTATCAAGAAATAAGATCTGCCTGTGATGAAAAGTCAAAATGATTAAAATAGAAAGACGAAAACCACACAGAGTTGAATTTTCTAATATGTTGGATGTAAACGAGTCTATTATGCAAAAACATTATTCGAAACATCAAATTAAGAACTAATGAAGAAAATTGGTGGCACAAGGATTTTCACAAAGACCTATGTTTGATTATGAGGAGACATATTCTCCGGTGGTGGATGCAATGAGATTCCAACAGTGCATTAGTCTGGTAATACATTAGAGAATTGATATGCCGCTTACGAAAATTATGATATCCTAGGTATATAGCTCACCTGATGATGATATATGAAATTTTCGTAGGGTTTAAAGTGCCATAATAATATAGAGTAAGTTCTCGAGAACATTATGACTGTTGTATAAACATTCGAATCCAGATACGTTACTTTTATGTGTATACATTGAATATTTAAATATAAAGGTACATATAAACCCCCAAGAAGTTGAATATTTGAAGGTATTTGAAATACCTTAGATAAATAATCCTTGTGCACGAGTAAACATCTCATGATGACATGATATGTCAATAAATCATGGATACGAATGTTACCATTTAGCTTTGATTTGTTTAAGGATTAAGTTTATGTATCCAAACCCCTCATGAATGAATGCATATGTATAATTAGTCTTGATGGAAATTAATTTATAATGGATTATAGATATCTCAAGCATGCATTTGTATAAAGCCTTGAGAATATATTGTGTAAACTTAACATGTTTGTGTATGAACTAAAAATAGTGTTGTTAAATTTGATATGAAGGCATGATTATGTCGGGATACAAATATCATGCAAATGATCCATATTCCAGAAGAACAATCTTGAGTTTTATAGTTATTATAGTATATGTTGGTTATATCTCTTTAAGATGTCAGACATTTGTATTAAAAAATGTTTATATACATCTATAAAGGTATATCTAAAATGTTGGAGACTATAATGTGGAAACATACTCAATTAATCATCCATCATATATGCTAGAGATTGTCAAATTACCTGATACATAAAACGACCATTTTCAAAGAATGAAAAAATATTGATATGGAAGTACTACAACTATATGCACTTGTTGCATTACCATTTTTTGCTAGATACATTTATTTATTTGCATGATATTGCTTATGTCCAATGATGAGGCGTTGGAATGTGTTACAAAATTCTTTAAAAGTATAAAGGTATAGATTTATATTTTACTAACCCAACGAAACAAGTTTTGTTAGTCGTTTAAATGCAAGTAATACAACATCGTTATAAAGCACCACTTTGGACCTTTTCGTATTTACTTTTGAGATGAGGCATGAGGAAGTGAACAATTTTATAATGTGTTGGAGCTGTATTGACAAGAACGATAACTGGAGCTGAGAAATGAGGCTATCTACAATTCGAAATGTCACTTCCTACCCCAATCAGTTATAGGGTTAGATTTGAAACACACTTCGCTAAAGTTTGGGAGTTTTACATGAAGATCATATAAAAGTGGCATGCTTAAGGAATTGGACATCAAGTTATCAAGAAGCAAATCAACCACTACAAAAGTACTAACCAAATTTTCACAGAAGATCGATGCTACTCAGATAGATACATGTCAAAATAAGGGGCAGACAATACGCGCTACACTCTTTTGATAAACCATAAGCAACATCATTAAATTACTTGATATATACGTTACCAACACGAAAGTGCTCTTCGAATCAAAGATAGTTTCGTCCATCATAATTTCACAATTAGCGTAAACCTCAAATCACCACCATAGCCTGAGTGATCTCAAAGGTACGGCAATGGAAAATCCAAAGCAAAAAATGGAGGACGATCAAGGGAAGAAGGTCCGAGAAATGGTTTCGGCACTAAAGTGTTTCCATATACTTAGAGGGCAACTGAACATGTGGTTTACGATGAGTCAATCAGATCAGTATACACACGAGGATTAAAATCAAAGGTATGCATGCTATTATAATTAAGTTTATGATATGTTCAACATTTATGGAAAATTATTCCTCAAAAATCATTATTATTAATTTAACCGGTTAAGTGGTTACATAATTAAATGTATCAAGGGATCGAAACATATAAAAGCCCTTGCAAAAACTTAAAAACCACCGTAAATAAATATCCATGTTGCATTGTTTCCCTTTATGTAAACATGCATATACATATAGTCGCTAAGAATGACATGGATGGTAAATCGATCCGTGAAAAGTTTGTATGGGTGGCCACAGAGAAGAATTACAAGGTTTCCAACCACCTGGCCCTCTTCTACACTCCCAAAGAAACACCACACGCTGCAATACGTGTGAGGAGATTGTTTCTTAAAAAAGATGAAATTCCCAACGATTACGTTGCCAAAAATTTGGGCGTGAACGATTGTTTCGTAAAGGCTTGGGATTATTTTTACTGTGTACTGGAGTACTGGGTGATCTGATTTTGGGGGTGAGCCGTTGAGGCAAGGCTTTTCGGTGGATGAAAATTATGACCATAGAATTAAAGACAAATTAATTTTCGGTGGATGAAAATTAAGATAAGTCATGAACATTTCCATATATTTATTATTAACTTTAATAATTTTCTTTCTCTCATACCGTTTTCTTTCATTCATTTCTTAATAAATAGCCCAAATCATTTTATTTTGTTCAAAGACGTTATATTTAAAGCTCATTTAATTTTAAAGGTCTAATTATATATCACTTGGTAAATATAAAGATTGTTTAGTAATTATACGAGTTTCTTCCAGTTGTAGATCTAAGTTTTACGTCGTACGTGTCATCTGAATTGGTTTTGTATGCAAACGCTCATGTACGTATCTCTGATTGGTATATCTTTATCAACTTTTCATTTCCACCATATAGTTCTTACTTATTAACTATTAATAGGTATAATATCATATTATAAATACTATGATATTAAATGTTTTATTGTAAATTTATAACTATTACAATGTTTATTGAAGATAATATATAATTTTTTTTAAGATGGCATCGGATGTTGAAATATATATTTTTACGCCATCACATCCATTAAACTTCGAAAACTAAATACCATACTATTTAGAATCCACTTGTCAATTTGATTAAATTGAAAGAGATGCATGGCCACCAGAAAATGGTAATACTACCAAAGCTCATTATGAGGATCTATTTAAGATTGCAAGACTTTAAGTCTATATACAAGTATAACTCGGAGATCTTTAAAATCACCCCACAATTGGTTCTATGTGGTGAAAATATTATTGGTAAGGCGATGTTGAAAATAATGAACTCCCAATGAAAAGTCACGAGACTCATCTCGTTGGTACAACCTCATTCTCAGAAGCGAATGTGGCAACATATAATGAGTAATGTGGAAGTTGCGGTTGTGGTCATGGATGTGATAATAAGTGAAGAAATTATCATGGTGTTCAGATCATGTGGTGATATTCTAAATACTATCATATAGATGGTAATGAATAAAAATTTAGACCAAAGTTATGGTCAATTATCACTCGTGTTATTTATATCAAACATGTGTAGATCATGATAAAATATCTATTTATTTATGATGAAACAACACGAAACCCCATACTCTTCAAGTCTCATTATCAATTTATAGAAGGTTGTAAGTATCAAGATTGATAAATGTTGCATGATTCGTATAATTTAAAAGTGATAAATCTTGCATAACTTAGAGATATAATTATTCTCAGTTTTTTGTTATGAGAAGTAAGATTATTTATGAGGAAAAATTTAGTATGCTTATGAAGTAGCAATAGTATGTAAAAAGTATGAAAATATTTCATATCCATAATTTTTAGAAAATCATGAAACCTACTTGGTTTTATTCCATTCCTTGAAGTGAATATGAATTATATTCGTCGGTGTAATGATCATGATCATTAATGTAATTGAAGAGGTTGTAATGATATTCGTGACGATAATGAGATCGACCACCACAGTGGCAAAAGAAGAGAATGATCATATGAAAAAAAAAGTGTGAAGATCATAAATGTGACATTACACGAATTCTTGAAATGATACATCATTCTCTTGTATTTTTAGTCATTTATTAAATAAGAACGAGTGTAACTAAAACATAAAAGATCATAAACTGAAAGTTATAGATCATGGTTATTTTATTGGCATGACCTGTTAGACCACACTGAGTCAATGATGATGTGAATCATATTGAATATTAGAAGATTCTTCAAATCGATAACTAGAATGTAATATTTGCTATTAAGGGAATTATTTACCAATTAAAATGAATGTGAATCTATAAGCGCTCTGGAAGTGATAAAGGATATCCTAAGTTATATATCACTTAGTGTTATAAATCGATGCATCGTCTAAATGATTATCAAATTCGCAACTTGAAGGTTGCATGGTTTGTGGCTTAACTAATGAGATAGCAAATACATTCTTTCAAATTATAAGATTTATTTTGGTAATATTAACGGTAAATTTAATCCCAAAGTTACTAATGATTATTGGAATAAGTGTTGAACTTCATGTCATTTAAATTCGTACACGAATTGCTTTTGTTGTGGACGGTTACCAAACGTCTACGATTGATTGCAAAGCCAATAATCATGAGAGCAAAAGTTTATGTTTGTATATAGGATGCATGTGATTTTACATAAAAGGACATTAATTCACATCATGCCAATACGTTATAATACTTCCTCCCCGTTATAGTTGATTAATGGTCAATAACTAACATTTCCCATCAAATAATTTTTAGTTGTGCGATATATATTAAAATTGCTCCATCACGATGCACAAAGAAGGGACCTCAAATGAGGTTAGGAACAAATGTTGGGTATGAATCACTATCAGTAGTGATAGATTTATTTTACGACTCAGATTTATATTCTTATGAAACAAATTTTCTCAACATTAGGGGGAGATTAAAAGCAGTTGGAAAATGAATAAGTTAGAATAAATTATTAATGTATAATCTTGATCCTCAAGCTCAACCATGGTGAACTAGAATTTAGTGGATAAATCATTTACAAAAAGTAATATATCAATTACCAGACGCATTTACTGACCTTAAAAAGTAACTAAGTCACATATACCAGCTGCTAATGATCCACTTACAATTGATGTCCTAAAAGGACAAATAAATATTGATAATGAGTTTATGACACGTTTGAATCGTGGTAGACTAGTCGATTCCAATAATAAAATATCCTCGAAAAATGGAGCAACTAATGAAGATGGTTAAGTCGAGGTACTAGTAGAAGAGTCTCTTGAAGAGACATTAGACATGATGGTTCTAGAAGAACCTCCGGTACCTGAAAATGATGAAAAGATCACGATAAATTATATCATGTCTAAACATATATGGAATCGAAACGAAATTGACGTCGATAATATTTTGGATAAAATAAGCGCTAGAAATAATAAAAATGATACGGATCAAGAATTAAGATATGCCTATGATGAAACGTCGAAATGATTGTCCAAAATAGAAAGACACAAACCAGGCATGGTGAAATTCTCTAATATGTTGGATATAAACATGTCTATTATACAAAAGCATGATTAAAAAAAATTGAGCAATACAAAGAAAATTGGTGGCACAAATATTTTTGTAAAGACCTAAGTTTGATTATGTGGGGACATAATGAATTGAGATTCCAACAGTTCATTAGTCTGGTAATACAATAGAGAATTGATATGCGTCTTATGAAAATTCTGATATCCTAGGTATATGGCTCACTTGATGATGATACACGAATCTTTGGAGGGTTTAAGGTGCCATAATAATAATATAAGTTCTCGAGAATGTTATGAATGTTGTATACACATTTGGATCCCAATACGTTACGATTCTTGGTATACGTTGAATGCTTAAATATAATCAGAAGTCCATATAAACCCCCAAGATAGTTGAATACTTGAAGGTATTTGAAATATCATAAATAAATATTCCTTGTGCACTATTAAAACATCACGTGGTGATTATGATATGTCAACAAACTATGGATCAGAATGGTAAAGTATAGGTTGAAAATATATTAAATGTTGTGAATTTTAAATTGATTTGTTAAATGATTAAGTTTATGTATCAAAACTCCTTATGAATGAATGATATGCATAATTGGTCAAGATGAAAAATTTTCATAATGGATTGTAGATGGATTATAAATGTCTTAAGCATTTGTATAAAGCCTTGAGGATTTATTATGAAAATTTATTATGGTCTGTGTATGGACTAGAAATAGTTTTGTTAAGTTTCACATTAACACATGATTATCTCGGATACAAAGATATAAGTACCATGTAAATGGTCCATATTCCATCATATATGCTAAAGATTGTTAGATTACATGATACTGGAAAAATATTGATGTGAAAGTACTACAACTATGTCCACTTGTTGTATTAACATATCACTTACTTTTATTTCTTTAAATTTATTTGCATGATATTGCCTATGTCCAATGATGAGATGTTTGAATGTGTTAAAAATATTTTGAAGGTATAAAGGTATAGGTTTATATTTTTACTAACCCAACAAAACAAGTTTTGTGAGTTGTTTAGATGTAGGTAATACAACATCGTTATATAACACCATTGTGGATTTTGTTGTATTTATCTATGAGAAGAGGTATATGACGGTGAACATTTTCGCAATGTGTTCGAGTAGTATTGAGAAGAACGATAACCGAAACTAAGATATGAGGCCCTCTACCATTGGAAATGTCGCTTCCTACCCCAATCGATTATTGGGTTAGCATTGAAACACAATTTGCTAATTTTAAGAGTTTTACATGAAGATCATATAACATTGGTCCTTAAGGCGTTGCACATCAAGGAAGCAGGAAGCCAATAAGCCACTGCAAAAGTACTGGAAAAATTTTCAAAGAAGATCGATGCTACTCACATAAGTGCATGTCAAAATGAGGGGGAGACAATACGCGCTGCACTCTTTTTCCCTTGGTTATGGTTTTGTCCCACTGGGTTTTCCTAGCAAGGTTTTTAATGAGGCAGCATCCCCAAGCGTATTGAAAGAATAATATATTGTTTTATTTCATTGTATGGATAGTCAAGGGGGAGTGTTATGAATAATTATAGATTGACTATCCACATTCATAACTCCTATTCCATTATTATATGTATTAATGTTATAGCCCTATAAATTATAGGCTTATGTACATTGTTGAGGATATAGAATGAAATGACTCCCTCTCTCTCTCTCTCTCTCTCTATATATATATATATATATATATATATATCTATATCTATATATATATATATATATGTTTATTAGTTCTATCCTTTGTTATTTGTAGATTGCTAATAGGTCGTTGTTATTTAACACAAAAGTGCTCTTCGAATCAAAGATAGTTTTAAAGAATTTTGATGTTAATAAAACATCATTAAATTATACTATGTTGTATTACTTGCATTTAAATGACTAACAAAACTTGTTTTGTTGGGTTAGTAAAATATAAATCTATACTTTTATACTTTTTTAAAGAATTTTGTAACACATTCCAACATCTCATCAATGGACATAAGCAATATCGTGCAAATAAATAAATGTATCTAGCAAAAAATGGTAATGCAACAAGTGCATATAGTTGTAGTTCTTCCATATCAATATTTTTTCATTCATTGAAAATGGTCGTTTTATGTATCCGGTAATTTGACAATCTCTAGCATATATGATGGATGATTAAATGAGTATGTTTCCACATTATAGTCTCCAACATTTTAGATATACCTTTATAGATGTATATAAACATTTTTTTATACAAATGTCTAACATCTTAAAGAGATATAATCAACATATACTATAATAACTATAAAACTCAAGACTGTTCTTCTGGAATATGGATCATTTGCATGATATTTGTATACCGACATAATCATGCCTTCATATCAAATTTAACAACACTATTTTTAGTTCATACACAAACATGTTAAGTTTACACAATATATTCTCAAGGCTTTATACAAATGCATGCTTGAGATATCTATAATCCATTATAAATAATTTCCATCATGACTAATTATACATATGCATTCACTCATGAGGAGTTTGGATACATAAACTTAATCCTGTAACAAATCAAATTTAAATGGTAACATTCGTATCCATGATTTATTGACATATCATGTCATCATGAGATGTTTACTAGTGCACAATGATTATTTATCTAAGGTATTTCAAATACCTTTAAATATTCAACTTCTTGGGGTTTATATGTACCTTTATATTTAAGTATTCAATGTATACACATAATAGTAACGTATCTGGATTCGAATGTTTATACAACAGTCATAACGTTCTCGAGAACTTACTCTATATTATTATGGCACTCTAAACCCTACGAAAATTTCATATATCATCATCATGTGAGTCATATACCTAGGATATCATAATTTTCATAAGACGCATATCAATTCTCTAATGTATTACCTGACTAATGCACTGTTGGAATCTCATTGCATCCACCACCGGAGAATATGTCTCCTCATAATCAAACATAGGTCTTTGTGAAAATCCTTGTGCCACCAATTTTCTTCATATTTCTTAATTGATTTTTCGAATAATGTTTTTGCATAATAGACTCGTTTACATCCAACATATCAGAGAATTCAACTCTGTCAGGTTTGCGTCTTTCTATTTTAATCATTTTGACTTTTCATCACATGCAGATCTTATTTCTTGATCCTTATCATTTTTATTATTTTTAGCGCTTATTATTACCAAAATATTATCGACGTCGATTTTGTTTTGATTCCATATATGTTTAGACATGATATAATTTATCGAGATCTCTTCATCATTTTCCAGGTACCTGAGTTTCTTCTGGAACCATCATATCTAATGTCTCTTTAAGGGACTCTTCTACTAGTACCTAGACTTGACCATCTATAATAGTTGCTTCATTTTTCGAGGATATTTTATTATTGGAATCAACTAGTCTACCACGATTTAAATGTGCCATAGACTCATTATCAATATTTATTTGTCCTTCTAGGACACCAATCTTAATTGGAGCATTAGCAGCTGCTATATGTGACTTAGTCACTTTTTAAGGTCAGCAAATACGTCTGGTAATTGATATATCAATCTTTGTAAATGAATTATTATTTGAAATTCAAGTTTATGATGTTTAGATTAAGGATCAAGATGATACACTAATAATTCATTCCATCTTATTCACTTTCCAACTGCTTTTAATCTCCCCCTAATGTTAGTAAAATTTGTTTCATGAGAACATACATCTGAGTCGTAAAATAAATCTATCACTACTGATAGTGATTCATACTCAACATTTGTTCCTAACCTCATTTGAGGTCCCATCTTTGTGCATCGTGGTGGAGCAATTTTAATATATCACACAACCAAATCTCTAGCATATATGATGGATGATTAATTGAGTATGTTTCCACATTATAGTCTCCAACATTTTAGATATACCTTTATAGATGTATATAAACATTTTTTATACAAATGTCTAACATCTTAAAGAGATATAATCAACATATACTATAATAACTATAAAACTCAAGACTGTTCTTCTGGAATATGGATCATTTGCATGATATTTGTATACCGACATAATCATGCCTTCATATCAAATTTAACAACACTATTTTTAGTTCATACACAAACATGTTAAGTTTACACAATATATTCTCAAGGCTTTATACAAATGCATGCTTGAGATATCTATAATCCATTATAAATAATTTCCATCATGACTAATTATACATATGCATTCACTCATGAGGGGTTTGGATACATAAACTTAATCCTGTAACAAATCAAATTTAAATGGTAACATTCGTATCCATGATTTATTGACATATCATGTCATCATGAGATGTTTACTAGTGCACAATGATTATTTATCTAAGGTATTTCAAATACCTTTAAATATTCAACTTCTTGGGGTTTATATGTACCTTTATATTTAAGTATTCAATGTATACACATAATAGTAACGTATCTGGATTCGAATGTTTATACAACAGTCATAACGTTCTCGAGAACTTACTCTATATTATTATGGCACTCTAAACCCTACGAAAATTTCATATATCATCATCATGTGAGTCATATACCTAGGATATCATAATTTTCATAAGACGCATATCAATTGTCTAATGTATTACCTGACTAATGCACTGTTGGAATCTCATTGCATCCACCACCGGAGAATATGTCTCCTAATAATCAAACATAGGTCTTTGTGAAAATCCTTGTGCCACCAATTTTCTTCATATTTCTTAATTGATTTTTCGAATAATGTTTTTGCATAATAGACTCGTTTACATCCAACATATCAGAGAATTCAACTCTGTCAGGTTTGCGTCTTTCTATTTTAATCATTTTGACTTTTCATCACATGCAGATCTTATTTCTTGATCCTTATCATTTTTATTATTTTTAGCGCTTATTATTACCAAAATATTATCGACGTCGATTTTGTTTTGATTCCATATATGTTTAGACATGATATAATTTATCGAGATCTCTTCATCATTTTCCAGGTACCTGAGGTTCTTCTGGAACCATCATATCTAATGTCTCTTTAAGGGACTCTTCTACTAGTACCTCGACTTGACCATCTTTAATAGTTGCTTCATTTTTCGAGGATATTTTATTATTGGAATCAACTAGTCTACCACGATTTAAATGTGCCATAGACTCATTATCAATATTTATTTGTCCTTCTAGGACACCAATCTTAATTGGAGCATTAGCAGCTGCTATATGTGACTTAGTCACTTTTTAAGGTCAGCAAATACGTCTGGTAATTGATATATCAATCTTTGTAAATGAATTATTATTTGAAATTCAAGTTTATGATGTTTAGATTAAGGATCAAGATGATACACTAATAATTCATTCCATCTTATTCACTTTCCAACTGCTTTTAATCTCCCCCTAATGTTAGTAAAATTTGTTTCATGAGAACATACATCTGAGTCGTAAAATAAATCTATCACTACTGATAGTGATTCATACTCAACATTTGTTCCTAACCTCATTTGAGGTCCCATCTTTGTGCATCGTGGTGGAGCAATTTTAATATATATCACACAACCAAATCTCTAGCATATATGATGGATGATTAATTGAGTATGTTTCCACATTATAGTCTCCAACATTTTAGATATACCTTTATAGATGTGTATAAACATTTTTTATACAAATGTCTAACATCTTAAAGAGATATAATCAACATATACTATAATAACTATAAAACTCAAGACTGTTCTTCTGGAATATGGATCATTTGCATGATATTTGTATACCGACATAATCATGCCTTCATATCAAATTTAACAACACTATTTTTAGTTCATACACAAACATGTTAAGTTTACACAATATATTCTCAAGGCTTTATACAAATGCATGCTTGAGATATCTATAATCCATTATAAATAATTTCCATCATGACTAATTATACATATGCATTCACTCATGAGGGGTTTGGATACATAAACTTAATCCTGTAACAAATCAAATTTAAATGGTAACATTCGTATCCATGATTTATTGACATATCATGTCATCATGAGATGTTTACTAGTGCACAATGATTATTTATCTAAGGTATTTCAAATACCTTTAAATATTCAACTTCTTGGGGTTTATATGTACCTTTATATTTAAGTATTCAATGTATACACATAATAGTAACGTATCTGGATTCGAATGTTTATACAACAGTCATAACGTTCTCGAGAACTTACTCTATATTATTATGGCACTCTAAACCCTACGAAAATTTCATATATCATCATCATGTGAGTCATATACCTAGGATATCATAACTTTCGTAAGACGCATATCAATTCTCTAATGTATTACCAGACTAATGCACTGTTGGAATCTCATTGCATCCACCACCGGAGAATATGTCTCCTCATAATCAAACATAGGTCTTTGTGAAAATCCTTGTGCCACCAATTTTCTTCATATTTCTTAATTGATTTTTCGAATAATGTTTTTGCATAATAGACTCGTTTACATCCAACATATCAGAGAATTCAACTCTGTCAGGTTTGCGTCTTTCTATTTTAATCATTTTGACTTTTCATCACATGCAGATCTTATTTCTTGATCCTTATCATTTTTATTATTTTTAGCGCTTATTATATCCAAAATATTATCGACGTCGATTTTGTTTCGATTCCATATATGTTTAGACATGATATAATTTATCGAGATCACTTCATCATTTTCCAGGTACCTGAGGTTCTTCTGGAACCATCATATCTAATGTCTCTTTAAGGGACTCTTCTACTAGTACCTCGACTTGACCATCTTTCATAGTTGCTCCATTTTTCGAGGATATTTTATTATTGGAATCAACTAGTCTACCACGATTTAAATGTGCCATAGACTCATTATCAATATTTATTTGTCCTTCTAGGACACCAATCTTAATTGGAGCATTAGCAGCTGCTATATGTGACTTAGTCACTTTTTAAGGTCAGCAAATACGTCTGGTAATTGATATATCAATCTTTGTAAATGAATTATTATTTGAAATTCAAGTTTATGATGTTTAGATTAAGGATCAAGATGATACACTAATAATTCATTCCATCTTATTCACTTTCCAATTGCTTTTAATCTCCCCCTAATGTTAGTAAAATTTGTTTCATGAGAACATACATCTGAGTCGTAAAATAAATCTATCACTACTGATAGTGATTCATACTCAACATTTGTTCCTAACCTCATTTGAGGTCCCATCTTTGTGCATCGTGGTGGAGCATTTTTAATATATATCACACAACCAAAAATTATTAGATGGGAAATACTAGTTACTGACCATAAACCAACTCTAATGGGGAGGAAGTATTATAACTTATTGGCTTGATGGGAATTAATGTCACTTCATGTAAAATCACATGCACCCTACATATAAAAATAAACTTTTGCTCTCGTGATTATTGGTTTTGCAATCAATCGTAGAGGTTTGGTAACTGTCCACAACAAAAGCAATTCGTGTATGAATTTAAATGACATGAAGTTTAACACTTATTCCAATAATCATTAGTAACATGGGATTAAGTTCATCATTTCACCAAAATAAATATATTAATCAGGAAGAATGTGCTTGCTATCACAATAGCTAAGCAACAAATCATGCAATCTTCAAGTTGCAATTTTGATAACCATTTAGACGATGCATCGATTTATAATACTAAATGGTACATAACTTAGGATACATATCATTACATCCTTTATCGCTTTCTAGAGTACTTAGGGATTTACACCCATTTTAATCAGTAAATAAATCCCTTAAATGCAAATATTACATTCTAGTTATAAGTTTGAAAAATCTTTTGTTCTTCAACATGTTACACATCACTATTGACTTGGTGTGGTCTAACCGGTCATGCCAATAAAATAATCATGCTATATAAACTTTCAGTTTATGATCTTATATGCTTTTGTTGTACTCACGCTTATTTAATAAGAGACTAAAATACAAGAGAATGATGTATCAATTCAAACATTCGTGTAATGTCACATCTATGATCTTCACACTTTATTTTCATAGGACAATTCTCTTCTTTTGCCACTGTGGTGGTCGATCACATTATCGTTATGAATATCATTACAATCTCTTCAATTACATTCATGATCATCATCATTAAACCAATGAATAAAAATTCACATTCACTTCGGGGAATGAAATAAAACCAAACATGTTTCATGATTTTCTCAAACATATGGATATGAAATCCTCTCATACTTTTACATATTATCGCTACTTCATGAGCAAATGTATATATGGAGTTACATAAAGTCATTTAGTAGTAAAATATTAATCAATTTACCATAATGTCTAATATACTAAAACATACAAATGAAACTAACTATATAACTTTAAATCACTATTAACTTCATATTGTTGTAAGCTTCTTTATAAATTTAGTATATATAAAACATAAAACTCTTATAAATTATTGATGGTGAATATGAAACATCAAATTGATTTTTTAATAAAACATCATTAAAAATACGCTTGGTTATCAAGTTTGTATGGTTTTGTCCCATTGGGTTTTCCTAGAAATGTTTTTAATGATGCAGGATCCCAAGCGTATTGATATATTTCATTCTATGGCTAGTCAAGGGAGAGTATTATGAACTATTATTGTAGTGACTATCCATATTACTAACTCTACATCATATTTATGCAGTATATTATTCTAGCCCTATATAATGGCTTTGTGTGTTATGTGATGTATGAATGAAATGAAACAATTCTCTTTCTCTCTATATTCTTATTTTCATATCTTAATACATATTTAGATTGCTATTAGGCCATTGTTATTCAACATTACTAAAATTTTGACTTAATCTAAAATTATGTGGTGATGACAAGTGTCTCTTTTTACTAATTATAGTATCACCAAACTTTTTTATTATTATAGAGTATAGATTTATATTGGTGCATTTCGTATAGAATTAATATGAAATAGAGTGTGTCTAGACACCACTCATCACATCCCCACACTTATCCTTTTTTCGTCCCAAAAAAAATTACAATGGAATCATAATCAGTAAGCCAATCTTATCGCAATTCATTTCAAACAGGAACACGAATCTACATTAACTGTGATTGCCAATATATTTGATCCGCTTTAAACTCAACCCGTCTAATCCCAACCAATGCATTGTGCTTAATATTATATAAGATTACCGGCATGTTTAACCGTCCCCACACACAAGCATACACAGCAAAACCTACCCAACCTCATGGTTTATTGAGGATTCACTAACACACAACTTGAGGAGACCATGCACCACCAATATGTCACAATAGAGATTATGTTCAATTTATTTTCCCTTCTACGTGATATCCGGGACTTACCTCCCATTATTTTCTCAATATATTTTCTTTCTTTTTCTTTCACAACTTTTTTTTTCTTTTTTTTATCTTCATTTTTTATTAGGTAGTGGTGTCATAACAGTAGAAACATGGTGTGTGAGAAAGGAATACTGGGTATAAATACCACTCGCAACCCGTTTTTACTGGGACTCAGTTTTTTAAACCATGCATACTGGGATGGAAAAACTAAACACAAATATTCAATTAAGATTATTGCACGCACATTGGAGTTCATAAGTTTAGGTAACATATCACAAGTTAGATGCATTTTCTGTCATAGAAATCCACTTCATGTATAAACATCAACCTACCAATTTTTCTATCATTTTTTCATATATGCAAATAATTTCAGGGACATTTTTCAAATTTGTGCATTTGTCTCGGGATGTTATTTCATATTTAATTCATGACAAAACTTTTAATTTTCCCTAAGCCAGACTTAGTCATTTTTAGTTGAATACACACACTTATATTAATAGGCTCGTTAGGTGCTTGGTAGATTACACAAGACCTGCTAATTGCTACTTGCTGTGGTTATTAATCTGGAATTGCTGTGCATTCAAAGGTGAGTTTCACGACTGTACTTTACTCTTTTCTTTTGGGGGAGAGAACATGCAATATTACTTACTGTTTTTATACAACTTTTATATTTTCAACATATCACATGTACTAGATTTGCTTGACACCAAAAAGTAAGTCCTTACAAATTGAACCGTTAATAGTGAATAGCGAGGTAATGTTGAGTAGTAATATTGGGGGTTTGACAAACCCTCTTAGCGGGCACGTGATGCACCACCCGACTGGCGGTCGGACTAAGAGCAATATTAGCCTAAACGTACCATTGTTTCTGGTGGGACACGGGGAAGGCAAAACACTTAAGGAGGATTCCTACAACTTATTAGTCAGCTTCGGTTGCGAACTATCTAGTGACATGAACTTTAGGCTAGCTACCTACGATATGAATATATAACAAAACTTTACAACTTATCTATGGACTTTAAATTGTTGTGTCCGCAGGTGAAAAACTTTACTGTGAATATCAGAAACTGTTAACTCACCAACCTTTGGTTGAGACTTTCTTTTAAACATGTTTCTCTCAAGTCGCAGGTGTTCGAGTATCACGAGTATCCTTCAAACCCTGTCATGGTTTTTGTATAAGTTTCGTTATTTCAAAATACAATGTTTTGTTTATTGCTTCCGTATTTGTAAAACTCTGTAATTGTATTTTAATAAAATATAAAACCTTTTATTAATTATGGGCCGTTTGGTGTAACTAATGGACTAAGATCTTGGTCTGTCACGCTCCTTGCGGTGCGTTAAAGCGCGTGTGATTTTTGGGGGTGTGACAGATTGATATCAGAGCCCATGGTTATAGCGAACTAAGCTTTCCGTCTTAGACTGTAACTGTTTTGCATTAGTTGCACACTTAAAACTTTTTTTCATGCATCGTGATACTCACTCCTACCAGCACCTAGTCTACAATAAATCATGCGGTAGTAAGATCCCTCTGTGGTTTTACAAAAGAGAGGTTACAAGATCTAGAGAGAGAGAGAGAGAACACACTCTGTTTGCACACACTTAGGGGATAGGAATTATAGAACTAAAAAATTCTCTCTAACACGATCTATTTATACCCTTCACTAAGACTAGCGTACCAAGTGACATACCAATTGGTACGTGCGTACCAATTGGTACGGCGTACCATATGGTACGACCACTAAGGTATTTAGCCACTAAGACTCATTCCAACGCTCTAGTCTAGATACAATACACGAGACACATCGTAGCATGTGTAGTGTATCTAGCTATATATCTATCTAACAAAATTCAGTATTCAATCTTTAGCATCGTTGCGTTTGATCTTCAACTTGAAATCTTGTCAGAATTACAGCTTGCATGGCTGGATCAATCTTGAACAATCTTTGAACTTCAAGATCCACTTATGAAAGGTATTACATACTCCCCCTTTCACCATGCTTAAGTCTTGTCACACAGACCTGCAATTTCAGAAGACAGAAACACGACTTTCTTTATCTTTTAAAAAAATTAATTTAATCTTGGCGCAAAACTTCTCTTTGAGAATCCCAGATATAGTTCTGAAATCAAAATTTTTGTATCTTGTATCGCTCAGTCGAAAACAAATAAGAAACAAAATCTTTTTGACTTTTTGAAACTTTACATCAAAACACACCGAAAATCTTTTTGATTTTTTAAGTTTATGCTAAAACACACCTAAAATCTTTTTGGAATTTTAGCAGATATGAAACATTAATGCAATACAGAATCAGACCTATTTTGGTCTTTTGCGAGAAAGATCATGACTTGGGATCATATTGATCATGACATGCTGAACTATCCTTCAATTTTAATTACTTCAGCACACAAGTCATGTCGATTACTAGTATAATTTGTCCAACTGAAACTCAGACACAATCATACTCATAACAACTGGATATGTTATTGTATTGATTAGATTGCTTTGACCAGTGTACCCCACACTATCAGACATTCTCAGATATGTATTTGCTTATCACACTTTGTGATTTCATTTGTGATTAAATCACATAATGATTGTTTTTTAGGATATAGTCAACTGTGTTCCATGCAAAAAGAAATAAGAACGTTAAATCGTCTACCTTAAGGTCGATATTTCGATACGCAGATAAGGCCTCGGATTTAACAAAATAAGAAAATAAAAACAAGTTGAAATTGTATAACCCAACAACAATCAGGTCAGTACTCCCGTACACGCAGAGAAAGTCCGATGAGTTATACGAAACACCCAAGAAAATAAAGCAGAACGTCAAACGAACAACAATCAGGTCAGTCTTGTGGACACTCAGAGAAAGTCCAATCATTTAACAAAATAAAGAAAATCAAACAAGTTTAAATTTTTACAAAATAAACACATGTTTACACAGTGACTCCTCATTTTTCTTTTTCACATATCTATATCTTGAAATATCATGAAATATGCATCAAGATGTTGTCTACTTGGTCAAGCATTAGAATTTTAATGTGTTTATCACATCTGAATACTTTCTGATTTAATGTCGAGTCTACCAAGCACATCGAGAATGATCTTATGGCTTTTTCATCTAATTTAGCCACGAGTCAGACACGTAAGCCAATCCAAATATGTCGGATACAATTTCTCATTTTTCAATGTTTTTGTATTTTCTGTTTTTCAATGTTTTTGTATTTTTCCATTTCCTCTCCCCCTTAAAATGAAAACTCTATTTTGGGATTTTCATTTTAACAAAACACAAAGACACTATTGTTAGTTTTTCAATTTTCTCCCCCTAAACTACATACAAAATGTAACAGAAAGAAAATTGACCAATCGATACTGATACCTTTTAGTTTTTAGCTTTCAAGAAAAAAACTTTCAATTTTAAAATATGCAGCATTCAATTTAAGTTAAACAGGAGACTCCACTATCAGTAACTGCTTGAAGCTTGAACTTCGCAATCACCGACATGACTTCTTGAAGAAACCTGCACACTGGATTTAAAGATTAGTACTCAAAAGACCCGAAGCACACAGCTTCTGGTCGACCAGTGTCTTTAACAAAATCAGTTGCAGCCTTGCTTACCAGCTTAGGTCCCCACTGCATTTTTGCAAGTGCAGTTTTTACTGAGACATCATCTTGTGATGAATTACCAACACTAGAATCACTTTTGAAAACTTGTTTACTTGTCGATTTTAAATGTGAAAGTGGTGAGTCAGTAAAAATTCTGCCTGATTCATCAATTATTGTGGCAGTTTTTCTAGAAAACATTCTTTTGGCAGTTACAGGACAATCCTGGGCCATATGTCCCTTTCGGCGACACTGCTAGCACAAACGATATAATCGTTTATATTGTAGCTTGTTCTGAACTAGATGAAATTTATAAGTAAACTTAGTATCATCAGAAATATCGTCAAAAACTTGAAATTAATTAGAATGTACCCATTTAGATGTAGGACTTTGAGGTGTAGCATTTGAAACAGAAGAAGAATAATTGTTGATCTTTTGACCATCTATTGAAGAACTTGCAGATAAGTTCTTCTTCTGTTGCTTTCCCTCGAAACCTTTTTCCATTGTTGAGATGAACACCTGGGCGAGATTATAAATTTGTTCTATACTGGTATCCTTCTTTTCCTTCTTAATATTCTTTGAGACATTTTTCTGATTCTGCTTCTCAAATTTCTGATTCTTGTTTCCTAACCCGGAATGTTTTGAACCAGATTTTGACGATTCAGCTTGAGAACCAGAAATACCATCATTAGCCATTTAAGAAAATACAGCTTTGATATCCTTCAACTTGTTGGCTTCAACCAACTTAGCAGTAGCTTTTGCTTCACTCACTTTCTTTTCATCTTTTTCACTATATTTTTCTGTAGAAATAACACTCATATCTGCGATAAACCCACCAGAAACAAACTTTGATGTAGATTTATCAACTACACTTTCCTCTTTTGCCTCTTTCTTCTTTAACTCTTTCTTTTCAGATTTCTCGGACACAAATTCAGAATAATCGCCAGTTACGTCAGAAGAATGAACATCAGCTAAAGCATCAGATTGAATCACAGGATGTGGAACTTGATTGAATTCTTCTCCTCCAAACACCCTTTTGAAGTTGTCATCCTGAAACAAATAACTTGCAAATGAATGTGAATTTGTCAAGTTATTCACTTTCCGATTATGATCCAAAACTTCAACATTCAAATCTGATCTTCTTTTGAGCTTCTCCCAACGCCTTTCCCGATTCAATTAACTGTTTTGAAGTTTGGTTAGACAGAAACTTTGCTTGTCTCATCTGATCATGTGCATCATACACTTCTTGTGTAATTTTCTTCACCCGCTCTTTATAAATTTCAATATTTCTTGTCAACAATTTGGTTTCATGCGTCAAGCTTACGACTCTATCTAGTAATTTTGAATATTCATCCTGACGATTACTTTCCAAAATAGTAACTTCATCAAGAGCCCTTTGAAGTTTGTCATTTGTCTTTGTAAGAGATTCCACCCTGGCTGTTGACTTCTTAAACAGATTATCAAAATCTTCAATTACATCCTTTGCTTCAGTTTCCCATTTTTGAGCATTTTGAACCAACTCTGCATTTTCATTTTGCAACTTCAAAATTTTTCCGTGATCTTCACTAACAAGCTCATCCAATTTTTCTTAAGTTCTACAAACTCTTCCATTAATACACTCTTTTCTTTTACAAACTTTTCATTTTCCTTAACAATCTCATCAGAAGCGTCACACTTACTTTTGTAATTATCTAAAACTTCTTCCGTCTTCTTCTTTTCAGCAATGAACCCTTATTTTTCTTAAACCAACTCTCGAATCTTTCTATCCTTTTGAGCACAAAATTCACAACTTGACTCATAACCATTAACCTCAGAATCACTTGTTTCAGATGTACTCGTCTTAGATGCATACCCACTTGATTCAACCTCAATATTTGCCATCAATCCATAATTTTCTGGAGAATGGACTAAAAATGCAGACTCATCCGGGAAATCTGCAGCCTAATTATAACCTCCCTCAGCCACTAGAGCCTTCGCATCCTTATTGTGACCATGCTTATCCGAATTAGACTTTTCAGATGAGGATTGATTGCATTCTCGAGCAAAATGTCCAAATTTGGAACATTTGAAACATTTAGGCTTCGACTTATCTAGACCAAGTTTTTCTCCCTGAAAAATAGATGACTTACCGTGTTTCTTCATAAATCTTCTGCCTCTTTCAACTAGCATATATAGCCATCTGCCACTCCAAATCTAATTTATGCATCTGATCATCATCTATCTGTTTTATGTCATTCAGATGCAAACCAGTTTCACTAATTTGACCAAATATAGAACCAGACGAAGATGATATGAAAGCAGAAATCATAGCAGCCAATTCTTCAGTTGATTGAGCAGGACGAGAACTATTCTTTGAATTTTCACGAGTTGTTAAAGTACATCCCGAAGAATAATCAGAATAATCACATTTACCAGCCAGAAAAGCAGTTGTAGGCGGATTAAAACTTGAATTAGACATCGACTTTGCGTTGGCATTCACAGTAGCAAAATTCTCACCAAAATACAACTCAAGATTTTGAACAAAAGGGCCTGCTGACTTTTTCACAATCATTTCCATTTCTCGAGCTTGTAACTTGCTTGCTAACTGATTGAATGTCCAGCTCAAATAACTTGGATCATTAGTCAACATCATCACAAAATTCTCCCACTTTTCGGATAAAGCTTCCAGAAACTTTTCTTTTAATTCATCATTCTCTTTCTTGACACCCACAACATCAAGTTCATTTATCAAGTGTGAAAACCTTGCAATCAAGTCTGGAATTTTCTCATTCTCGCAGTGCCCGAAATTATCAAACTCCTTCTTTAAAACTTTCTTTCGAGTGTTTTTATATTGATCATTACCCTCACACCTTTCTGCAATCGCATCCCATAATTCCTTAGCCGTTGTATATCGCTTAAATTGATAGATAAGATCCTTTGGTAAAGCCATTGTAAGATAACTATATGTTTTCTTCTCTCTGGCAAATAATTTTTGTTCATCCGCATCAAAACTACTAATCATCTTCGGCTTGTTGGGACCTATCATTGGATACTCATATTCTTTCTCAATCGGAATCCAACTATCAAATATCTTGCGAATAAATGTAGGATTCAAACCCACTTCTCCAATTGTGATAATCTTCCAACCGAAGCAACTTAGGAACTTTCTGAGTTGTTCCTATCTCTTTATCATAGTTCAACATGGCTTGCATCGATGTTTGAACAGCTAAAAATGCTTGATAATCACTCATTTTGAAGTTAAAAATCGATCGTCAAAAACTTCGAACTAAAAAACGGACATCTTCCAAGAGGATTTTGGGGGTCAAACCGGAGGGTACTAGCCGTTAGGCAGTAAAAGTATAGATCTCGTCGAGACGAACGTTTTGGCTGGTATTAGCTCCCGTAACTCTTAACGGTCCTCAAGTTACGTCAGTTTTAATGAAGACCACTATTTTGCCAGCGTACCAAAACCTCTCAACGTACCAAACTTTTCCAATGTACCAATCTACGTACCAGACCAAATCAACGGACCAAACCAACTCAACGTACCAGTCGCGGACCAGATGACTTCAGCGTACCAGACCAACCTCAGCGTACTAGTTTGGTACGGAGTAACCGTTAGCGTACCAACCAGTAAGCGTCGCATACCACGGTTGAAGATTGCCTTGCGTACAAAAAACCAACGTACCAGAATCTTTGAAGATTACCTTGCGTACCACAGAGCGTACCAGCTGTTCTTCAAGTGTACCAAAGGCGTACCAGTTGTTCTTCAAACACTCAGAAATCATTTTTGACCTCGGAATCACTCAGAATTAAAAAAAAAATCGATGAAAAATGACCAAAAACCAACTTTCTCACTCTAGAATCCGAAAATTGACTAAATCGCAGCAGTAGAGCAACCAAATGCTCTGATACCACTTGTAAAACCACGGAGGGATCTTACTACCGCATGATTTAGTCAAACAAGTAACACGAGAAGTAAATAAAGCTTCGCTTTATTGATTTCACAAAGAGAGGTTACAAGATCTAGAGAGAGAGAGAGAGAGAGAGAGAGAGAGAGAACACACTCTGTTTGCACACACTTAAGGGATATGAATTACAAAACTAAACAACTCTCTCTAACACGATCTATTTATACCCTTCACTAAGACTGGCGTACCAAGTGACATACCAATTGGTACGTGCGTACCAATTGGTACGGCGTACCATATGGTACGACCACTAAGGTATTTAGCCACTAAGACTCATTCCACCGCTCTAGTCTAGATACAATACACGAGACACATCGTAGCATAGGAATATGCTCTAACATACCAGCACCTGGTCTACAATACGTCCTTTTGTTTTTATCATCTAATTCTCTTTATACTCATGGCGAGGAGCCGGTTATGTTTGATTCGACCTCAACATCTCCGAGTAGTATATCTCTTATCTAGCATCCATGGATGACGAGACGTCGAATCAGATCGGAGGATCACATCTTCACTCTTGACGAGAAATTCTATGCTTGGGATTATGCTAGACTGAAGGACTGGGCGTAGTACCTAGACATTGGACGAGTGCTTACTTAGGAAGGTGATGTGATACCCTTTCCTGCTCTTAAACCTTTCCCGTAACTTAGGAATGAAGCAACTTGAACGAGACTCTTATAAACTAAACAGTACTTGATGTGTACTGACTGATTTTTTTTTCTTATATATCGGATTTGTGATCATGTTGGTGTGTGTAATAGTCATTCTATATCTTCGAGCTAAGCTTGGGTCATTGTGATAAACCCTATTTAAATCCTATTGAGCTAAATTTCTGGCTAATCCGCTTCGGGTGGGTCATTCTAATTAAAGCGAACATTCTACTCTCAAAACTTGTCTCTTTAACAAATTCTGGTCAAGATAACTATGGGTTAGTGACCACACCATACCTAGTAGCTGAAGTAATAGGAACTAGGGTGATCATATAAAGTAAATCACAGTTACAGGTGCACACGTAAATATAATTTATAGTATATGAAAATCTTGGAGAATCCTACTAGGCAAGCCAATGATCGTTTTAGGACCCAAATTCCTGTAATATTTTTTTTCCTCGTGGCACTGAATGCTGAACATGTTGAACTCAACCGGATGGTTGAAGTCATATATCCTTGTAAACCCTATCACATCTGATCTGATCCCTTTTTACAAATGAAGTTTAATCCATTCGAGAATCTTCAGAAGTATATTGGGAATATTAGTCCTGAAAGGATACCGTTTCACATGTGTATTTCAATGAAAAGTCTTCCTTAACTACGAAAACTCCCGATGAAACCTTTAGTTGATAAGAACCTATCTTGAATGATAATTCTATCTTCACGACCCTACCAACCATACCAATCACTGGAACTTTACGAACGTGAGACAATTTGGACATACATTCACCAGGCAAAAACCCAGACAACATTTGATAAACGGGTCATATAAATCATATAGCGCGGGCACTGAATTTTTTTTGGTGGAGAACTGTTTCGAAGTTTCCCTCTGAAGATTCACCCTCTTTGATTTTCTTGTGCAAACCAAAACTTGTTGCCAGCATCATCGTCACGATTGTACAAACTGTCTACCCCACCGCAAACATATCCTTCCTTAATGGGGTAATGTTAGTGGAAAGTCTTCTTGGTTTTCAGACTAATGATATCCAGCTCTAACGTAATGGCTATTCCGATTGACCTTCTAAACCTGTACTACAGATTACTGTCTGTATGATCCGAACCTTTTACTATTTAACAACCAATAATTTATGATTCTCGCACTTTTGTAATCCTTTGTGTCCTGGATAAGCTTTTAAGCTTTGAATCGGAAGGTGTTACACTTTTGGTTAGATTTTCAGCTAGTTAGCACAATCGATGATGAGATCACCTCATGCCTTTATCGTTGTGATAATACTAACTCTTTCATGGAAACACTAATTACACTCATCGAGCATGAACTTATAGTTATCTATAGTTAATCGTATCAACGACCTTGTATTTTCCCTTCTTACGTATTTAATACACCAATTTATCCATATGTTTGTATATTTATTAACGCTCCTGCCATCGCAACTATCGACAAATTTTCCATACGTGAATCCTCATCGTCCTTTTCAGAAAACTTTCATTGATGAACCCCCAGCTTGAACTTAAACCTTATTAGCCTGTTTAATTTTTTCTTATTGTCTTGAAATCTGAAGTGTTATGATATTCCCACTGCGTGTGCCAACCTCTCGATGATCTTCACAAGAATAGTAAACCTGACGCATATTACTGGTATTGTGAATGGAAACTCTTACACCTTCTGTTTGCACAACGTATTGAGGTTTAATCTCTCGCCTCTTTACATTCAAGCGCATGGGAGAAACTTGACGTCCTCTATTTCCGATAAAAATATCCAATGCGGTTTGACTAATAGCTAGTGTGGTGGGTTAGCTGCGGTACACCCTATATATGAACATTAGTGGCACATTGAATGTGGAACCAGTAAGGACTGACTTTGGAGTCATAAACAAAAGCCTCATCTTAAGAAACTCCATCTAACCGGACCAGGTCCTCGACAAAACTTCTTAATACTACTTTCTCCGAGATTACAGATACCACTTACGTATTTATACCAAAAGAGACATACCCGAAATAATCAAACTCCATGTTTTCAATTGTCCGAGTCTAGAAGAAGACCAAACTAAAGCGAATTTCCTGCCACAATTCAGACGTGAGTTCTGTCTTAGATGAACATCAACATTTTAAAATCCAAAGATTTTTTTTCTTTCTATTTAATGGCAAACCGCATGATGAAAAAACAACTCCAACTTTTTGAAGCATGTGTTGAGAAGTAGATCGACTTTCGTTTGAGGGACACTACTTGTGACAACTCATAAATTCCAGGTTAACAATAATACTATATATGCGTGCAATTATCTGTATATTTACGTGCATTAGGATTAATTTATCCAAATTAGGCGAACCTGCGTGCAAACATAGGTAAATTAGACTTTACAACCCGTACTCGTGTCAGAAATCAACCACAAAGTTCTACGCTTATTCAAACTAGAATTTTAAAAACGAGAAAATTTCATAAAAATATTTGTGGAATTTTAATAATAAAAAATATAAAATATTCATTTTATAGTCTTTTCAAAACAACTCATTATGATGTAACGTATACAAAACATATCGTTTTCAAATGAGGAATTCATTCAAATAAACCAAAAGTTTACATTCGTTAATTCATTCGTTTTATTCAAAACGTTATTTTATTTCGGCAAAAATAATCTAAACGTTCATTTGGATTTAAAACGTCAAAGTTCAAACTATTAATGTTCGTGTCGAACAAAACTTAATTCAATCAATCAAAAACATTTAAAGTATGCATATCAATCATCATACATCAAGACTAGTGACAATTCCATCTTGTTCAATTCAAACAATATTCGTTTTATCGCCCGTTCACCAAAATACATATATATTCATTCGTATTCGTTCAAATTTCTAAAACTTTATTTCCAAACCATCTTGTCGTTTCAACACTAACAAATATTCGTTGGACTCCTTTGGATCAACCCATCTGGCCCAACATGGGTTTACGGCCATGATAAAGCTTTTCGGCCCAATAACGGTTCTCGGCCCATAGGGTTACAACCGGCCCAATTAATATTTTACCCAACCGAAGGCCCAACCCGATCCATCTATTCGACCCAACACTTTTTGCTGACCCGACCCTTGGCCTAGACTGATCCGATGGCCCAGTCCGGCCTAACAGGCCCAGTTCGGCCCAGAATACCTTCGGCCCAAAACTTTCCTTCCTTATTTTTTCTTCGGCCCAACAATTTTTCCTTAGCCCATTCCCTCTAGCTCGGACCATCACCTTTCTTTCTTTTTCTCCGGTTCGATCCAAGTTCGAACCCGGCTCCCATTGATTTCCTTTTTTCTATCCTTTTCGGTTGAACCAAAAACCCATCACCCACTTTTCTTTTCTTTTGGTTTCCTTTCTCTTCCATTCGGTCTCAACCCAACCAAACTAACATACTCACTAGATACTTTTAGTGATAAATCACATGCCTAATTTTCTCTAGATCCTCACCTATCTATTATTCCTAGATTCCTTGACATTGTTTCATGATATTAGACAAAGTTGTCTAATAAGGTACAATCAAGATTCTTAATCCTTGGGTAAAACTATTAACCAACGAGTGTTGTCACCTAATTACCTACCCATGTATGCTTGATATGGGACCAAAGTGCCTCATGTAGTACAAGCAAGATTATGATCCATGGGGTAATAGGTTTAACCACCCAAAACATGACATAACTTGTTCTTCCTTTCCTCCCTTCCATTTTGAACGGTTTTGGAGCTTAAAAGCACCACCATCCCTCGACAAATTAGCCACATTTCAATCACAAGTAAAGCGGGTTCAAACCCTCTCTCATTCTTCTTCCTTTCCTTGGTTCGAACCAACCTAAACCGAGCCCCTAATCGGTTTTCAAAACCATGGACCACAAGGCCCTCCTAACAAACTTAAATAATCAAACCCTTAACCATTTTTAGCTCACAAACTCATTCACTTTCTCTCCGTATCTCTTCCTCCCTCTCGGCTACCATCAAAACTGTCCACCGTCACCATCAATTCTCATTATTTGTAAGGGAATAATTTGTGGCTTGTGTATCAAATTATCCTTTGGCGGATTATTTTGAAGGCCTATGTGTTAGAATAGGTGAAAGTTAGATGGGTTATGGGTTTACTAGGTTACTGGGCCATTTTAGATGTGTTTGGGCTCAATTAGAATGAGTTTAAGGGGAGTTTTGTGGGCCTTTAAGGTCCAATACAGAAATTAGTGAGGATTTAGGGTTTTTAGGATGACTTGTTCTCCAAGATGGAGAATCCCTATAAAAGGGAAACCCTCCTCACATTAATAGGCTGCTGGTTTTGTTGGTTGTTGGCTCTAGTGTTCTTGAAGTGTAATTCACGAAATTCTCCTTAGATAATTTCGATTCTTGTGTTGCAATCGAAGGTGGTTATTCAAGTGTTTTCTTCTTGTGGTTTGTGTTTTAATCTTGTTCTTCATTGCTTATTTATATTACTTTTCTATTAATCTTGAATCACCTATAATCACCGGATTCCGCACGGTGATTATAGACTTTGATATCGCGTGAGGAGTTGAATTGATCCTTACAATTGGTATCAGAGCCAAGAAACGCAAGTTTCGAGGCTCTCGCGATATCAGCTTCAAGGTTTTGGTAAACTAACGATTTGAGTTTTTGGTGGTTTTACAGCTTTTAGCACATTCGGAAGTATTATTTTTTTTTTTGCAGTTTTGGACGCAAGACAGAAGTTTCTCGTGGTGATTTATTCGTGTTTCAGTACTTTTCGTCCCAACTCATAAGCTTTTCGACCGCCCTCCCGATCGAGAAGTCCATTCTGTCGCTTTCCTGTGATCGAGAAAGACCCTTCGTGTCTTTTCGATCAGTTGATCTCAGTCGAAAAGTCCCCTCTTGTGACTTTTCGATCAGTCGCCCCGTAATCGAGAAGTCCCCTTTGTGACTTCTCGACCATTCATCTCGATCGGAAAGTCCCCCCTGTGACTTTTCGATCAGCTTCTCGATTCAATCGAAAAGTCCACTCTGAGACTTTTTGATCCAACTCTGCTTTTCGATAGAGAAATGTACTTATCGACCAAGAAATTGTCCGATCGAAAAGTACTTTTCGATCAGCCTCTCCTCGGACAGAAAACCTCTTTTCGACCCAACCAATTTCTGAACGTAGACCACTCTTTTAGATCCAACCCATGTCCGACCGAAAACCCACTTTCCGATCGAAAACCCACTTTTCGGTCCAAATTCTTTTTGCGGAAAAAACACTATTTCGCATAGTTTCACTAAAACGGACGTAACTTGGGCCTCGTTTGGAGTTAAAAGCTCAAATTTTAACACGACGTTCGTTTGGATTTAAAACGTCAAAGTTCAAACTATAAATGTTCGTGTCAAACAAAACTTAATTCAATCAATCAAAAACATTTAAAGTATGCATATCAATCATCATACATCAAGACTAGTGACAATTCCATCTTTATCGCCCGTTCACCAAAATACATATATATTCATTCACTAGGTTAGTAACCCGTGTAATACACGGACTGAATAGAGAGTAATAATATTTGATAAATATAAAAGAAAAAGATAATGATCAAGAAATTGAAAATTATGATTGATATAAAATTCTTATAACATTTATTATTTTATTATGTTTGATAAGTAGTTGATTACTTTCCATAAAAGACTAAAATTATTGAGTAAATTAATAGAATCTACATTAATTTCATCAAACTTTTAAAATAAAGTTATAGTTTTGATAAAATTGGTAATATATCTTAATTGATGATTACTAAATTGGTAATTTATTGTGAGATTGACATGTGGCGTTGATGATGTGGACCATTTATAAATGAGACATTTGGCAAAAATTTTATTGCTTTATTAGGATTAAGATATCCGTTCAAATTTCTAAAACTTTATTTCCAAACCATCTTGTCGTTTCAACACTAACAAATATTCGTTGGACTCCTTTGGATCAACCCATCTGGCCCAACATGGGTTTACGGCCCGGATAAAGCTTTTCGGCCCAATAACGGTTCTCGGCCCATAGGGCTACAGCCGGCCCAATTAAAATTTTACCCAACCGGAGGCCCGACCCGATCCATCTATTCGACCCAACACTTTTTGCTGACCCGACCCTTGGCTTAGACTGATCCGATGGCCCAGTCCGGCCTAACAGACCCAGTTCGGCCCAGAATACCTTCGGCCCAACCGACCCATTAGTCGCAAAACTTTCATTCCTTATTTTTTCTTCGGCCCAACAATTTTTCCTTAGCCCATTCCCTCTAGCTCGGACCATCACCTTTCTTTCTTTTTCTCCGGTTCGATCCAAGTTCGAACCCGGCTCCCATTGATTTCCTTTTTTCTATCCTTTTCGGTTGAACCAAAAACCCATCACCCACTTTTCTTTTCTTTTGGTTTCCTTTCTCTTCCATACGGTCTCAACCCAACCAAACTAACATACTCACTAGATACTTTTAGTGATAAATCACATGCCTAATTTTCTCTAGATCCTCACCTATCTATTATTCCTAGATTCCTTGACATTGTTTCATGATATTAGACAAAGTTGTCTAATAAGGTACAATCAAGATTCTTAATCCTTGGGTAAAACTATTAACCAACGAGTGTTGTCACCTAATTACCTACCCATGTATGCTTGATATGGGACCAAAGTGCCTCATGTAGTACAAGCAAGATTATGATCCATGGGGTAATAGGTTTAACCACCCAAAACATGACATAACTTGTTCTTCCTTTCCTCCCTTCCATTTTGAACGGTTTTGGAGCTTAAAAGCACCACCATCCCTCGACAAATTAGCCACATTTCAATCACAAGTAAAGCGGGTTCAAACCCTCTCTCATTCTTCTTCCTTTCCTTGGTTCGAACCAACCTAAACCGAGCCCCTAATCGGTTTTCAAAACCATGGACCACAAGGCCCTCCTAACAAACTTAAATAATCAAACCCTTAACCATTTTTAGCTCACAAACTCATTCACTTTCTCTCCGTATCTCTTCCTCCCTCTCGGCTACCATCAAAACTGTCCACCGTCACCATCAATTCTCATTATTTGTAAGGGAATAATTTGTGGCTTGTGTATCAAATTATCCTTTGGCGGATTATTTTGAAGGCCTATGTGTTAGAATAGGTGAAAGTTAGATGGGTTATGGGTTTACTAGGTTACTGGGCCATTTTAGATGTGTTTGGGCTCAATTAGAATGAGTTTAAGGGGAGTTTTGTGGGCCTTTAAGGTCCAATACAGAAATTAGTGAGGATTTAGGGTTTTTAGGATGACTTGTTCTCCAAGATGGAGAATCCCTATAAAAGGGAAACCCTCCTCACATTAATAGGCTGCTGGTTTTGTTGGTTGTTGGCTCTAGTGTTCTTGAAGTGTAATTCACGAAATTCTCCTTAGATAATTTCGATTCTTGTGTTGCAATCGAAGGTGGTTATTCAAGTGTTTTCTTCTTGTGGTTTGTGTTTTAATCTTGTTCTTCATTGCTTATTTATATTACTTTTCTATTAATCTTGAATCACCTATAATCACCGGATTCCGCACGGTGATTATAGACTTTGATATCGCGTGAGGAGTTGAATTGATCCTTACAATTGGTATCAGAGCCAAGAAACGCAAGTTTCGAGGCTCTCGCGATATCAGCTTCAAGGTTTTGGTAAACTAACGATTTGAGTTTTTGGTGGTTTTACAGCTTTTAGCACATTCGGAAGTATTTTTTTTTTTTTGCAGTTTTGGACGCAAGACAGAAGTTTCTCGTGGTGATTTATTCGTGTTTCAGTACTTTTCGTCCCAACTCATAAGCTTTTCGACCGCCCTCCCGATCGAGAAGTCCATTCTGTCGCTTTCCTGTGATCGAGAAAGACCCTTCGTGTCTTTTCGATCAGTTGATCTCAGTCGAAAAGTCCCCTCTTGTGACTTTTCGATCAGTCGCCCCGTAATCGAGAAGTCCCCTTTGTGACTTCTCGACCATTCATCTCGATCGGAAAGTCCCCCCTGTGACTTTTCGATCAGCTTCTCGATTCAATCGAAAAGTCCACTCTGAGACTTTTTGATCCAACTCTGCTTTTCGATAGAGAAATGTACTTATCGACCAAGAAATTGTCCGATCGAAAAGTACTTTTCGATCAGCCTCTCCTCGGACAGAAAACCTCTTTTCGACCCAACCAATTTCTGAACGTAGACCACTCTTTTAGATCCAACCCATGTCCGACCGAAAACCCACTTTCCGATCGAAAACCCACTTTTCGGTCCAAATTCTTTTTGCGGAAAAAACACTATTTCGCATAGTTTCACTAAAACGGACGTAACTTGGGCCTCGTTTGGAGTTAAAAGCTCAAATTTTAACACGACGTTCGTTTGGATTTAAAACGTCAAAGTTCAAACTATAAATGTTCGTGTCAAACAAAACTTAATTCAATCAATCAAAAACATTTAAAGTATGCATATCAATCATCATACATCAAGACTAGTGACAATTCCATCTTTATCGCCCGTTCACCAAAATACATATATATTCATTCACTAGGTTAGTAACCCGTGTAATACACGGACTGAATAGAGAGTAATAATATTTGATAAATATAAAAGAAAAAGATAATGATCAAGAAATTGAAAATTATGATTGATATAAAATTCTTATAACATTTATTATTTTATTATGTTTGATAAGTAGTTGATTACTTTCCATAAAAGACTAAAATTATTGAGTAAATTAATAGAATCTACATTAATTTCATCAAACTTTTAAAATAAAGTTATAGTTTTGATAAAATTGGTAATATATCTTAATTGATGATTACTAAATTGGTAATTTATTGTGAGATTGACATGTGGCGTTGATGATGTGGACCATTTATAAATGAGACATTTGGCAAAAATTTTATTGCTTTATTAGGATTAAGATATCCGTTCAAATTTCTAAAACTTTATTTCCAAACCATCTTGTCGTTTCAACACTAACAAATATTCGTTGGACTCCTTTGGATCAACCCATCTGGCCCAACATGGGTTTACGGCCCGGATAAAGCTTTTCGGCCCAATAACGGTTCTCGGCCCATAGGGCTACAGCCGGCCCAATTAAAATTTTACCCAACCGGAGGCCCGACCCGATCCATCTATTCGACCCAACACTTTTTGCTGACCCGACCCTTGGCTTAGACTGATCCGATGGCCCAGTCCGGCCTAACAGACCCAGTTCGGCCCAGAATACCTTCGGCCCAACCGACCCATTAGTCGCAAAACTTTCATTCCTTATTTTTTCTTCGGCCCAACAATTTTTCCTTAGCCCATTCCCTCTAGCTCGGACCATCACCTTTCTTTCTTTTTCTCCGGTTCGATCCAAGTTCGAACCCGGCTCCCATTGATTTCCTTTTTTCTATCCTTTTCGGTTGAACCAAAAACCCATCACCCACTTTTCTTTTCTTTTGGTTTCCTTTCTCTTCCATTCGGTCTCAACCCAACCAAACTAACATACTCACTAGATACTTTTAGTGATAAATCACATGCCTAATTTTCTCTAGATCCTCACCTATCTATTATTCCTAGATTCCTTGACATTGTTTCATGATATTAGACAAAGTTGTCTAATAAGGTACAATCAAGATTCTTAATCCTTGGGTAAAACTATTAACCAACGAGTGTTGTCACCTAATTACCTACCCATGTATGCTTGATATGGGACCAAAGTGCCTCATGTAGTACAAGCAAGATTATGATCCATGGGGTAATAGGTTTAACCACCCAAAACATGACATAACTTGTTCTTCCTTTCCTCCCTTCCATTTTGAACGGTTTTGGAGCTTAAAAGCACCACCATCCCTCGACAAATTAGCCACATTTCAATCACAAGTAAAGCGGGTTCAAACCCTCTCTCATTCTTCTTCCTTTCCTTGGTTCGAACCAACCTAAACCGAGCCCCTAATCGGTTTTCAAAACCATGGACCACAAGGCCCTCCTAACAAACTTAAATAATCAAACCCTTAACCATTTTTAGCTCACAAACTCATTCACTTTCTCTCCGTATCTCTTCCTCCCTCTCGGCTACCATCAAAACTGTCCACCGTCACCATCAATTCTCATTATTTGTAAGGGAATAATTTGTGGCTTGTGTATCAAATTATCCTTTGGCGGATTATTTTGAAGGCCTATGTGTTAGAATAGGTGAAAGTTAGATGGGTTATGGGTTTACTAGGTTACTGGGCCATTTTAGATGTGTTTGGGCTCAATTAGAATGAGTTTAAGGGGAGTTTTGTGGGCCTTTAAGGTCCAATACAGAAATTAGTGAGGATTTAGGGTTTTTAGGATGACTTGTTCTCCAAGATGGAGAATCCCTATAAAAGGGAAACCCTCCTCACATTAATAGGCTGCTGGTTTTGTTGGTTGTTGGCTCTAGTGTTCTTGAAGTGTAATTCACGAAATTCTCCTTAGATAATTTCGATTCTTGTGTTGCAATCGAAGGTGGTTATTCAAGTGTTTTCTTCTTGTGGTTTGTGTTTTAATCTTGTTCTTCATTGCTTATTTATATTACTTTTCTATTAATCTTGAATCACCTATAATCACCGGATTCCGCACGGTGATTATAGACTTTGATATCGCGTGAGGAGTTGAATTGATCCTTACAATTGGTATCAGAGCCAAGAAACGCAAGTTTCGAGGCTCTCGCGATATCAGCTTCAAGGTTTTGGTAAACTAACGATTTGAGTTTTTGGTGGTTTTACAGCTTTTAGCACATTCGGAAGTATTTTTTTTTTTTTGCAGTTTTGGACGCAAGACAGAAGTTTCTCGTGGTGATTTATTCGTGTTTCAGTACTTTTCGTCCCAACTCATAAGCTTTTCGACCGCCCTCCCGATCGAGAAGTCCATTCTGTCGCTTTCCTGTGATCGAGAAAGACCCTTCGTGTCTTTTCGATCAGTTGATCTCAGTCGAAAAGTCCCCTCTTGTGACTTTTCGATCAGTCGCCCCGTAATCGAGAAGTCCCCTTTGTGACTTCTCGACCATTCATCTCGATCGGAAAGTCCCCCCTGTGACTTTTCGATCAGCTTCTCGATTCAATCGAAAAGTCCACTCTGAGACTTTTTGATCCAACTCTGCTTTTCGATAGAGAAATGTACTTATCGACCAAGAAATTGTCCGATCGAAAAGTACTTTTCGATCAGCCTCTCCTCGGACAGAAAACCTCTTTTCGACCCAACCAATTTCTGAACGTAGACCACTCTTTTAGATCCAACCCATGTCCGACCGAAAACCCACTTTCCGATCGAAAACCCACTTTTCGGTCCAAATTCTTTTTGCGGAAAAAACACTATTTCGCATAGTTTCACTAAAACGGACGTAACTTGGGCCTCGTTTGGAGTTAAAAGCTCAAATTTTAACACGACGTTCGTTTGGATTTAAAACGTCAAAGTTCAAACTATAAATGTTCGTGTCAAACAAAACTTAATTCAATCAATCAAAAACATTTAAAGTATGCATATCAATCATCATACATCAAGACTAGTGACAATTCCATCTTTCTTTATCGCCCGTTCACCAAAATACATATATATTCATTCACTAGGTTAGTAACCCGTGTAATACACGGACTGAATAGAGAGTAATAATATTTGATAAATATAAAGGAAAAAGATAATGATCAAGAAATTGAAAATTATGATTGATATAAAATTCTTATAACATTTATTATTTTATTATGTTTGATAAGTAGTTGATTACTTTCCATAAAAGACTAAAATTATTGAGTAAATTAATAGAATCTACATTAATTTCATCAAACTTTTAAAATAAAGTTATTGTTTTGATAAAATTGGTAATATATCTTAATTGATGATTACTAAATTGGTAATTTATTGTGAGATTGACATGTGGCGTTGATGATGTGGACCATTTATAAATGAGACATTTGGCAAAAATTTTATTGCTTTATTAGGATTAAGATATCCGTTCAAATTTCTAAAACTTTATTTCCAAACCATCTTGTCGTTTCAACACTAACAAATATTCGTTGGACTCCTTTGGATCAACCCATCTGGCCCAACATGGGTTTACGGCCCGGATAAAGCTTTTCGGCCCAATAACGGTTCTCGGCCCATAGGGCTACAGCCGGCCCAATTAAAATTTTACCCAACCGGAGGCCCGACCCGATCCATCTATTCGACCCAACACTTTTTGCTGACCCGACCCTTGGCTTAGACTGATCCGATGGCCCAGTCCGGCCTAACAGACCCAGTTCGGCCCAGAATACCTTCGGCCCAACCGACCCATTAGTCGCAAAACTTTCATTCCTTATTTTTTCTTCGGCCCAACAATTTTTCCTTAGCCCATTCCCTCTAGCTCGGACCATCACCTTTCTTTCTTTTTCTCCGGTTCGATCCAAGTTCGAACCCGGCTCCCATTGATTTCCTTTTTTCTATCCTTTTCGGTTGAACCAAAAACCCATCACCCACTTTTCTTTTCTTTTGGTTTCCTTTCTCTTCCATTCGGTCTCAACCCAACCAAACTAACATACTCACTAGATACTTTTAGTGATAAATCACATGCCTAATTTTCTCTAGATCCTCACCTATCTATTATTCCTAGATTCCTTGACATTGTTTCATGATATTAGACAAAGTTGTCTAATAAGGTACAATCAAGATTCTTAATCCTTGGGTAAAACTATTAACCAACGAGTGTTGTCACCTAATTACCTACCCATGTATGCTTGATATGGGACCAAAGTGTCTCATGTAGTACAAGCAAGATTATGATCCATGGGGTAATAGGTTTAACCACCCAAAACATGACATAACTTGTTCCCCCTTTCCTCCCTTCCATTTTGAACGGTTTTGGAGCTTAAAAGCACCACCATCCCTTGACAAATTAGCCACATTTCAATCACAAGTAAAGCGGGTTCAAACCCTCTCTCATTCTTCTTCCTTTCCTTGGTTCGAACCAACCTAAACCGAGCCCCTAATCGGTTTTCAAAACCATGGACCACAAGGCCCTCCTAACAAACTTAAATAATCAAACCCTTAACCATTTTTAGCTCACAAACTCATTCACTTTCTCTCCGTATCTCTTCCTCCCTCTCGGCTACCATCAAAACTGTCCACCGTCACCATCAATTCTCATTATTTGTAAGGGAATAATTTGTGGCTTGTGTATCAAATTATCCTTTGGCGGATTATTTTGAAGGCCTATGTGTTAGAATAGGTGAAAGTTAGATGGGTTATGGGTTTACTAGGTTACTGGGCCATTTTAGATGTGTTTGGGCTCAATTAGAATGAGTTTAAGGGGAGTTTTGTGGGCCTTTAAGGTCCAATACAGAAATTAGTGAGGATTTAGGGTTTTTAGGATGACTTGTTCTCCAAGATGGAGAATCCCTATAAAAGGGAAACCCTCCTCACATTAATAGGCTGCTGGTTTTGTTGGTTGTTGGCTCTAGTGTTCTTGAAGTGTAATTCACGAAATTCTCCTTAGATAATTTCGATTCTTGTGTTGCAATCGAAGGTGGTTATTCAAGTGTTTTCTTCTTGTGGTTTGTGTTTTAATCTTGTTCTTCATTGCTTATTTATATTACTTTTCTATTAATCTTGAATCACCTATAATCACCGGATTCCGCACGGTGATTATAGACTTTGATATCGCGTGAGGAGTTGAATTGATCCTTACAATTGGTATCAGAGCCAAGAAACGCAAGTTTCGAGGCTCTCGCGATATCAGCTTCAAGGTTTTGGTAAACTAACGATTTGAGTTTTTGGTGGTTTTACAGCTTTTAGCACATTCGGAAGTATTTTTTTTTTTTTGCAGTTTTGGACGCAAGACAGAAGTTTCTCGTGGTGATTTATTCGTGTTTCAGTACTTTTCGTCCCAACTCATAAGCTTTTCGACCGCCCTCCCGATCGAGAAGTCCATTCTGTCGCTTTCCTGTGATCGAGAAAGACCCTTCGTGTCTTTTCGATCAGTTGATCTCAGTCGAAAAGTCCCCTCTTGTGACTTTTCGATCAGTCGCCCCGTAATCGAGAAGTCCCCTTTGTGACTTCTCGACCATTCATCTCGATCGGAAAGTCCCCCCTGTGACTTTTCGATCAGCTTCTCGATTCAATCGAAAAGTCCACTCTGAGACTTTTTGATCCAACTCTGCTTTTCGATAGAGAAATGTACTTATCGACCAAGAAATTGTCCGATCGAAAAGTACTTTTCGATCAGCCTCTCCTCGGACAGAAAACCTCTTTTCGACCCAACCAATTTCTGAACGTAGACCACTCTTTTAGATCCAACCCATGTCCGACCGAAAACCCACTTTCCGATCGAAAACCCACTTTTCGGTCCAAATTCTTTTTGCGGCAAAAACACTATTTCGCATAGTTTCACTAAAACGGACGTAACTTGGGCCTCGTTTGGAGTTAAAAGCTCAAATTTTAACACGACGTTCGTTTGGATTTAAAACGTCAAAGTTCAAACTATAAATGTTCGTGTCAAACAAAACTTAATTCAATCAATCAAAAACATTTAAAGTATGCATATCAATCATCATACATCAAGACTAGTGACAATTCCATCTTTATCGCCCGTTCACCAAAATACATATATATTCATTCACTAGGTTAGTAACCCGTGTAATACACGGACTGAATAGAGAGTAATAATATTTGATAAATATAAAGGAAAAAGATAATGATCAAGAAATTGAAAATTATGATTGATATAAAATTCTTATAACATTTATTATTTTATTATGTTTGATAAGTAGTTGATTACTTTCCATAAAAGACTAAAATTATTGAGTAAATTAATAGAATCTACATTAATTTCATCAAACTTTTAAAATAAAGTTATTGTTTTGATAAAATTGGTAATATATCTTAATTGATGATTACTAAATTGGTAATTTATTGTGAGATTGACATGTGGCGTTGATGATGTGGACCATTTATAAATGAGACATTTGGCAAAAATTTTATTGCTTTATTAGGATTAAGATATCCGTTCAAATTTCTAAAACTTTATTTCCAAACCATCTTGTCGTTTCAACACTAACAAATATTCGTTGGACTCCTTTGGATCAACCCATCTGGCCCAACATGGGTTTACGGCCCGGATAAAGCTTTTCGGCCCAATAACGGTTCTCGGCCCATAGGGCTACAGCCGGCCCAATTAAAATTTTACCCAACCGGAGGCCCGACCCGATCCATCTATTCGACCCAACACTTTTTGCTGACCCGACCCTTGGCTTAGACTGATCCGATGGCCCAGTCCGGCCTAACAGACCCAGTTCGGCCCAGAATACCTTCGGCCCAACCGACCCATTAGTCGCAAAACTTTCATTCCTTATTTTTTCTTCGGCCCAACAATTTTTCCTTAGCCCATTCCCTCTAGCTCGGACCATCACCTTTCTTTCTTTTTCTCCGGTTCGATCCAAGTTCGAACCCGGCTCCCATTGATTTTCCTTTTTTTCTATCCTTTTCGGTTGAACCAAAAATCCATCACCCACTTTTCTTTTCTTTTGGTTTGCTTTCTCTTCCATACGGTCTCAACCCAACCAAACTAACATACTCACTAGATACTTTTAGTGATAAATCACATGCCTAATTTTCTCTAGATCCTCACCTATCTATTATTCCTAGATTCCTTGACATTGTTTCATGATATTAGACAAAGTTGTCTAATAAGGTACAATCAAGATTCTTAATCCTTGGGTAAAACTATTAACCAACGAGTGTTGTCACCTAATTACCTACCCATGTATGCTTAATATGGGACCAAAGTGTCTCATGTAGTACAAGCAAGATTATGATCCATGGGGTAATAGGTTTAACCACCCAAAACATGACATAACTTGTTCCCCCTTTCCTCCCTTCCATTTTGAACGGTTTTGGAGCTTAAAAGCACCACCATCCCTTGACAAATTAGCCACATTTCAATCACAAGTAAAGCGGGTTCAAACCCTCTCTCATTCTTCTTCCTTTCCTTGGTTCGAACCAACCTAAACCGAGCCCCTAATCGGTTTTCAAAACCATGGACCACAAGGCCCTCCTAACAAACTTAAATAATCAAACCCTTAACCATTTTTAGCTCACAAACTCATTCACTTTCTCTCCGTATCTCTTCCTCCCTCTCGGCTACCATCAAAACTGTCCACCGTCACCATCAATTCTCATTATTTGTAAGGGAATAATTTGTGGCTTGTGTATCAAATTATCCTTTGGCGGATTATTTTGAAGGCCTATGTGTTAGAATAGGTGAAAGTTAGATGGGTTATGGGTTTACTAGGTTACTGGGCCATTTTAGATGTGTTTGGGCTCAATTAGAATGAGTTTAAGGGGAGTTTTGTGGGCCTTTAAGGTCCAATACAGAAATTAGTGAGGATTTAGGGTTTTTAGGATGACTTGTTCTCCAAGATGGAGAATCCCTATAAAAGGGAAACCCTCCTCACATTAATAGGCTGCTGGTTTTGTTGGTTGTTGGCTCTAGTGTTCTTGAAGTGTAATTCACGAAATTCTCCTTAGATAATTTCGATTCTTGTGTTGCAATCGAAGGTGGTTATTCAAGTGTTTTCTTCTTGTGGTTTGTGTTTTAATCTTGTTCTTCATTGCTTATTTATATTACTTTTCTATTAATCTTGAATCACCTATAATCACCGGATTCCGCACGGTGATTATAGACTTTGATATCGCGTGAGGAGTTGAATTGATCCTTACAATTGGTATCAGAGCCAAGAAACGCAAGTTTCGAGGCTCTCGCGATATCAGCTTCAAGGTTTTGGTAAACTAACGATTTGAGTTTTTGGTGGTTTTACAGCTTTTAGCACATTCGGAAGTATTATTTTTTTTTTGCAGTTTTGGACGCAAGACAGAAGTTTCTCGTGGTGATTTATTCGTGTTTCAGTACTTTTCGTCCCAACTCATAAGCTTTTCGACCGCCCTCCCGATCGAGAAGTCCATTCTGTCGCTTTCCTGTGATCGAGAAAGACCCTTCGTGTCTTTTCGATCAGTTGATCTCAGTCGAAAAGTCCCCTCTTGTGACTTTTCGATCAGTCGCCCCGTAATCGAGAAGTCCCCTTTGTGACTTCTCGACCATTCATCTCGATCGGAAAGTCCCCCCTGTGACTTTTCGATCAGCTTCTCGATTCAATCGAAAAGTCCACTCTGAGACTTTTTGATCCAACTCTGCTTTTCGATAGAGAAATGTACTTATCGACCAAGAAATTGTCCGATCGAAAAGTACTTTTCGATCAGCCTCTCCTCGGACAGAAAACCTCTTTTCGACCCAACCAATTTCTGAACGTAGACCACTCTTTTAGATCCAACCCATGTCCGACCGAAAACCCACTTTCCGATCGAAAACCCACTTTTCGGTCCAAATTCTTTTTGCGGAAAAAACACTATTTCGCATAGTTTCACTAAAACGGACGTAACTTGGGCCTCGTTTGGAGTTAAAAGCTCAAATTTTAACACGACGTTCGTTTGGATTTAAAACGTCAAAGTTCAAACTATAAATGTTCGTGTCAAACAAAACTTAATTCAATCAATCAAAAACATTTAAAGTATGCATATCAATCATCATACATCAAGACTAGTGACAATTCCATCTTTATCGCCCGTTCACCAAAATACATATATATTCATTCACTAGGTTAGTAACCCGTGTAATACACGGACTGAATAGAGAGTAATAATATTTGATAAATATAAAGGAAAAAGATAATGATCAAGAAATTGAAAATTATGATTGATATAAAATTCTTATAACATTTATTATTTTATTATGTTTGATAAGTAGTTGATTACTTTCCATAAAAGACTAAAATTATTGAGTAAATTAATAGAATCTACATTAATTTCATCAAACTTTTAAAATAAAGTTATTGTTTTGATAAAATTGGTAATATATCTTAATTGATGATTACTAAATTGGTAATTTATTGTGAGATTGACATGTGGCGTTGATGATGTGGACCATTTATAAATGAGACATTTGGCAAAAATTTTATTGCTTTATTAGGATTAAGATATCCGTTCAAATTTCTAAAACTTTATTTCCAAACCATCTTGTCGTTTCAACACTAACAAATATTCGTTGGACTCCTTTGGATCAACCCATCTGGCCCAACATGGGTTTACGGCCCGGATAAAGCTTTTCGGCCCAATAACGGTTCTCGGCCCATAGGGCTACAGCCGGCCCAATTAAAATTTTACCCAACCGGAGGCCCGACCCGATCCATCTATTCGACCCAACACTTTTTTCTGACCCGACCCTTGGCTTAGACTGATCCGATGGCCCAGTCCGGCCTAACAGACCCAGTTCGGCCCAGAATACCTTCGGCCCAACCGACCCATTAGTCGCAAAACTTTCATTCCTTATTTTTTCTTCGGCCCAACAATTTTTCCTTAGCCCATTCCCTCTAGCTCGGACCATCACCTTTCTTTCTTTTTCTCCGGTTCGATCCAAGTTCGAACCCGGCTCCCATTATTTTCCTTTTTTTCTATCCTTTTCGGTTGAACCAAAAATCCATCACCCACTTTTCTTTTCTTTTGGTTTGCTTTCTCTTCCATACGGTCTCAACCCAACCAAACTAACATACTCACTAGATACTTTTAGTGATAGATCACATGCCTAATTTTCTCTAGATCCTCACCTATCTATTATTCCTAGATTCCTTGACATTGTTTCATGATATTAGACAAAGTTGTCTAATAAGGTACAATCAAGATTCTTAATCCTTGGGTAAAACTATTAACCAACGAGTGTTGTCACCTAATTACCTACCCATGTATGCTTAATATGGGACCAAAGTGTCTCATGTAGTACAAGCAAGATTATGATCCATGGGGTAATAGGTTTAACCACCCAAAACATGACATAACTTGTTCCCCCTTTCCTCCCTTCCATTTTGAACGGTTTTGGAGCTTAAAAGCACCACCATCCCTTGACAAATTAGCCACATTTCAATCACAAGTAAAGCGGGTTCAAACCCTCTCTCATTCTTCTTCCTTTCCTTGGTTCGAACCAACCTAAACCGAGCCCCTAATCGGTTTTCAAAACCATGGACCACAAGGCCCTCCTAACAAACTTAAATAATCAAACCCTTAACCATTTTTAGCTCACAAACTCATTCACTTTCTCTCCGCATCTCTTCCTCCCTCTCGGCTACCATCAAAACTGTCCACCGTCACCATCAATTCTCATTATTTGTAAGGGAATAATTTGTGGCTTGTGTATCAAATTATCCTTTGGCGGATTATTTTGAAGGCCTATGTGTTAGAATAGGTGAAAGTTAGATGGGTTATGGGTTTACTAGGTTACTGGGCCATTTTAGATGTGTTTGGGCTCAATTAGAATGAGTTTAAGGGGAGTTTTGTGGGCCTTTAAGGTCCAATACAGAAATTAGTGAGGATTTAGGGTTTTTAGGATGACTTGTTCTCCAAGATGGAGAATCCCTATAAAAGGGAAACCCTCCTCACATTAATAGGCTGCTGGTTTTGTTGGTTGTTGGCTCTAGTGTTCTTGAAGTGTAATTCACGAAATTCTCCTTAGATAATTTCGATTCTTGTGTTGCAATCGAAGGTGGTTATTCAAGTGTTTTCTTCTTGTGGTTTGTGTTTTAATCTTGTTCTTCATTGCTTATTTATATTACTTTTCTATTAATCTTGAATCACCTATAATCACCGGATTCCGCACGGTGATTATAGACTTTGATATCGCGTGAGGAGTTGAATTGATCCTTACAATTGGTATCAGAGCCAAGAAACGCAAGTTTCGAGGCTCTCGCGATATCAGCTTCAAGGTTTTGGTAAACTAACGATTTGAGTTTTTGGTGGTTTTACAGCTTTTAGCACATTCGGAAGTATTATTTTTTTTTTTTTTTGCAGTTTTGGACGCAAGACAGAAGTTTCTCGTGGTGATTTATTCGTGTTTCAGTACTTTTCGTCCCAACTCATAAGCTTTTCGACCGCCCTCCAGATCGAGAAGTCCATTATGTCGCTTTCCTGTGATCGAGAAAGACCCTTCGTGTCTTTTCGATCAGTTGATCTCAGTCGAAAAGTCCCCTCTTGTGACTTTTCGATCAGTCGCCCCGTAATCGAGAAGTCCCCTTTGTGACTTCTCGACCATTCATCTCGATCGGAAAGTCCCCCCTGTGACTTTTCGATCAGCTTCTCGATTCAATCGAAAAGTCCACTCTGAGACTTTTTGATCCAACTCTGCTTTTCGATAGAGAAATGTACTTATCGACCAAGAAATTGTCCGATCGAAAAGTACTTTTCGATCAGCCTCTCCTCGGACAGAAAACCTCTTTTCGACCCAACCAATTTCTGAACGTAGACCACTCTTTTAGATCCAACCCATGTCCGACCGAAAACCCACTTTCCGATCGAAAACCCACTTTTCGGTCCAAATTCTTTTTGCGTCAAAAACACTATTTCGCATAGTTTCACTAAAACGGACGTAACTTGGGCCTCGTTTGGAGTTAAAAGCTCAAATTTTAACACGACGTTCATTTGGATTTAAAACGTCAAAGTTCAAACTATAAATGTTCGTGTCAAACAAAACTTAATTCAATCAATCAAAAACATTTAAATTATGCATATCAATCATCATACATCAAGACTAGTGACAATTCCATCTTTATCGCCCGTTCACCAAAATACATATATATTCATTCACTAGGTTAGTAACCCGTGTAATACACGGACTGAATAGAGAGTAATAATATTTGATAAATATAAAAGAAAAAGATAATGATCAAGAAATTGAAAATTATGATTGATATAAAATTCTTATAACATTTATTATTTTATTATGTTTGATAAGTAGTTGATTACTTTCCATAAAAGACTAAAATTATTGAGTAAATTAATAGAATCTACATTAATTTCATCAAACTTTTAAAATAAAGTTATAGTTTTGATAAAATTGATAATATATCTTAATTGATGATTACTAAATTGGTAATTTATTGTGAGATTGACATGTGGCGTTGATGATGTGGACCATTTATAAATGAGACATTTGGCAAAAATTTTATTGCTTTATTAGGATTAAGATATCCGTTCAAATTTCTAAAACTTTATTTCCAAACCATCTTGTCGTTTCAACACTAACAAATATTCGTTGGACTCCTTTGGATCAACCCATCTGGCCCAACATGGGTTTACGGCCCGGATAAAGCTTTTCGGCCCAATAACGGTTCTCGGCCCATAGGGTTACAGCCGGCCCAATTAATATTTTACCCAACCGGAGGCCCGACCCGATCCATCTATTCGACCCAACACTTTTTGCTGACCCGACCCTTGGCTTAGACTGATCCGATGGCCCAGTCCGGCCTAACAGACCCAGTTCGGCCCAGAATACCTTCGGCCCAACCGACCCATTAGTCCCAAAACTTTCATTCCTTATTTTTTCTTCGGCCCAACAATTTTTCTTTAGCCCATTCCCTCTAGTTCGGACCATCACCTTTCTTTCTTTTTCTCCGGTTCGATCCAAGTTCGAACCCGGCTCCCATTGATTTCCTTTTTTTCTATCCTTTTCGGTTGAACAAAAAATCCATCACCCACTTTTCTTTTCTTTTGGTTTGCTTTCTCTTCCATACGGTCTCAACCCAACCAAACTAACATACTCACTAGATACTTTTAGTGATAAATCACATGCCTAATTTTCTCTAGATCCTCACCTATGTATTATTCCTAGATTCCTTGACATTGTTTCATGATATTAGACAAAGTTGTCTAATAAGGTACAATCAAGATTCTTAATCCTTGGGTAAAACTATTAACCAACGAGTGTTGTCACCTAATTACCTACCCATGTATGCTTAATATGGGACCAAAGTGTCTCATGTAGTACAAGCAAGATTATGATCCATGGGGTAATAGGTTTAACCACCCAAAACATGACATAACTTGTTCCCCCTTTCCTCCCTTCCATTTTGAACGGTTTTGGAGCTTAAAAGCACCACCATCCCTTGACAAATTAGCCACATTTCAATCACAAGTAAAGCGGGTTCAAACCCTCTCTCATTCTTCTTCCTTTCCTTGGTTCGAACCAACCTAAACCGAGCCCCTAATCGGTTTTCAAAACCATGGACCACAAGGCCCTCCTAACAAACTTAAATAATCAAACCCTTAACCATTTTTAGCTCACAAACTCATTCACTTTCTCTCCGTATCTCTTCCTCCCTCTCGGCTACCATCAAAACTGTCCACCGTCACCATCAATTCTCATTATTTGTAAGGGAATAATTTGTGGCTTGTGTATCAAATTATCCTTTGGCGGATTATTTTGAAGGCCTATGTGTTAGAATAGGTGAAAATTAGATGGGTTCTGGGTATATTAGGTCACTGGGCCATTTTAGATGTGTTTGGGCTCAATTAGAATGAGTTTAAGGGGAGTTTGTGGGCCTTTAAGGTCCAATACAGAAATTAGTGAGGATTCAGGGTTTTTAGGATGACTTGTTCTCCAAGATGGAGAATCCCTATAAAAGGGAAACCCTCCCCACATTAATAGGCTGTTGGTTTTGTTGGTTGTTGGCTCTAGTGTTCTTGAAGTGTAATTCACGAAATTCTCCTTAGATAATTTTGATTCTTGTGTTGCAATCGAAGGTGGTTATTCAAGTGTTTTCTTCTTGTGGTTTGTGTTTTAATATTGTTCTTCATTGCTTATTTATATTACTTTTCGATTAATCTTGAATCACCTATAATCACTGGATTCCGCACGGTGATTATAGACTTTGATATCACGTGAGGAGTTGAATTGATCCTTACAATTGGTATCAGAGCCAAGAAACGCAAGTTTCGAGGCTCTCGCAATATCAGATTCAAGGTTTTGGTAAACTAACGATTTGTGTTTTTTGTGGTTGTACAGCTTTTAGCACATTCGGAAGTATTTGTTTTGCAGGTTTGGACGCAAGACAGAAGTTTCTCGTGGTGATTTGTTCGTGTTTCAGTACTTTTCGACCCAACTCATAAGCTTTTCGATCGCCCTCCTGATCGAAAAGTCCATTCTGTCGCTTTCCTGTGATCGAGAAAGACCTTTCGTGTCTTTTCGATCAGTCGCCGCGTAATCGAGAAGTCCCCTTTGTGACTTCTCGATCAGTCATCTCGATTGGAAAGTCCCCCTGTGAGTTTACGATCAACTTCTCGATTCAATCGAAAAGTCCCTTCTGAGACTTTTCGATCCAACTCTGCTTTTCGATCGAGAAGTGTACTTTTCGACCAAGATATTGTCCGATCGAAGAGTACTTTTAGATCAGCCTCTCCTCGGACAGAAAACCTCTTTTTGACCCAACCAATTTATGACCGTAAACCTCTCTTTTCGATCCAACCCTTTTCCGACCGAAAACCCACTTTCCGATCGAAAACCCACTTTTCGGTCCAAATCCTTTTTGCGGCAAAAACACTATTTCGTACTGTTTCACTAAAACGGACGTAACTTGGGCCTCGTTTGGAGTTAGAAGCTCAAATTCTAACACGACGATCGTTTGGATTTAAAACGTGAAAGTTTAAACTATTAATGTTCATGTCGAACAAAACTTAATTCAATCAATCGAAAACATTTATAGTATGCATATCAATCATCATACATCAAGACTAGTGACAATTTCATCTCGTTTAATTCAAACAATATTCTTTTATCGCCCGTTTACCAAAATACTTATATATTCATTCCTATCTATTTAAATTTCAAAAACTTTATTTCCAAACCATCTTGACGTTTCAACACTAACAAATATTCGTTGGACTCCTTTGGAACAACCCATCTGGCCCAACATGGGTTTACGGCCTGGATAAAGCTTTTCGGCCCAATAACGGTTCTCGGCCCATGGGGCTACAACCGGCCCAATTAATATTTTACCCAACCGGAGGCCCGACCCGGTCCATCTATTCGACCCAAAATTTTTTGCTGACCCGACCCTTGGCCTAGACTGATCTGATGGCCCAGTCCGGCCTAACAGGCCTAGTTCGGCCCGAATACCTTAGGCCCAACCGACCAATTTGGCACAAAACTTTCCTTCCGTATTTTTTTCTTCGGCCCAACAATTTTTCTTAGCCCATTTCCTCTAGCTTGGACCATCACCTTTCTTTCTTTTTCTCCGGTTCGATCCAAGTTCGAACCCGGCTCCCATTGATTTCCTTTTTTCTATCCTTTTCGGTTGAACCAAAAACCCATCACCCACTTTTCTTTTCTTTTGGTTTCCTTTCTCTTCCATTCGGTCTCAACCCAACCAAACTAACAACTCACTAGATACTTTTAGTGATAAATCACATGTCTAATTTTCTCTAGATCCTCACCTATGTATTGTTCCTAGATACCTTGACATTATTTCATGATATTAGACAAAGTTGTCTAATAAGGTACAACCAAGATTCTTAATCCTTGGGATAAAACTATTAACCAACAAGTGTTGTTACCTAACTACCTACCCATGTATGCTTGATATGGGACCAAAGTGTCTCATGTAGTACAAACAAGATTATGATCCATGGGGTAATAGGTTTAACCACCCAAAACATGTCATAACTTGTTCCCCCTTTCCTCCCTTCCATTTTGAAAGGTTTTGGAGCTTAAAAGCACCACCATCGCTTGACAAATTAGCCACATTTCAATCACAAGTAAAGTGGGTTCAAGCCCTATCTCATTCTTCTTCCTTTCCTTGGTTCGAACCAACCTAAATCGAGCCCCTAATCGGTTGTCAAAACCATGGACCACAAGGCCCTCAAATACTTTCTCTCCGTATCTCTTCCTCCCTCTCTGCTACCATCAAAATTGTCCACCGTCACCATCAATTCTCATCATTTATAAGGGAATAATTTATGGCTTGTGTATTAATTTATCCTTTGGTGGATTATTTTGAAGGCCTATGTGTTAGAATAGTTGAAAATTAGATGGGTTATGGGTATATTAGGTCACTGTGCCATTTTAGATGTGTTTGGGCTCAATTAGAATGAGTTTTAAGGGGAGTTTTGTGGGCCTTTAAGGTCCAATACGGAAATTAGTGACGATTTAGGGTTTTTAGGATGACTTGTTCTCTAAGATGGAGAATCCCTATAAAAGGGAAAACCTCCCCACATTAATAGGCTGCTGGTTTTGTTGGTTGTTGGCTCTAGTGTTCTTGAAGTGTAATTCACGAAATTCTCTTTAGAGAATTTTGATTCTTGTGTTGCAATCGAAGGTGGTTATTGTGGTTTGTGTTTTAATATTGTTCTTCATTGCTTATTTATATTACTTTTCGATTAATCTTGAATCACCTATAATTACTGGATTCCGCACGGTGATTATAGACTTTGATATCACGTGAGGAGTTGAATTGATCCTTACAATTGGTATCAGAGCCAAGAAACGCAAGTTTCGAGGCTCTCGCAATATCAGATTCAAGGTTTTGGTAAACTAACGATTTGTGTTTTTTGTGGTTGTACAGCTTTTAGCACATTCGGAAGTATTTGTTTTGCAGGTTTGGACGCAAGACAGAAGTTTCTCGTGGTGATTTGTTCGTGTTTCAGTACTTTTCGACCCAACTCATAAGCTTTTCGATCGCCCTCCTGATCGAAAAGTCCATTCTGTCGCTTTCCTGTGATCGAGAAAGACCTTTCGTGTCTTTTCGATCAGTCGCCGCGTAATCGAGAAGTCCCCTTTGTGACTTCTCGATCAGTCATCTCGATTGGAAAGTCCCCCTGTGAGTTTACGATCAACTTCTCGATTCAATCGAAAAGTCCCTTCTGAGACTTTTCGATCCAACTCTGCTTTTCGATCGAGAAGTGTACTTTTCGACCAAGATATTGTCCGATCGAAGAGTACTTTTAGATCAGCCTCTCCTCGGACAGAAAACCTCTTTTTGACACAACCAATTTATGACCGTAAACCTCTCTTTTCGATCCAACCCTTTTCCGACCGAAAACCCACTTTCCGATCGAAAACCCACTTTTCGGTCCAAATCCTTTTTGCGGCAAAAACACTATTTCGTACTGTTTCACTAAAACGGACGTAACTTGGGCCTCGTTTGGAGTTAGAAGCTCAAATTCTAACACGACGATCGTTTGGATTTAAAACGTGAAAGTTTAAACTATTAATGTTCATGTCGAACAAAACTTAATTCAATCAATCGAAAACATTTATAGTATGCATATCAATCATCATACATCAAGACTAGTGACAATTTCATCTCGTTTAATTCAAACAATATTCTTTTATCGCCCGTTTACCAAAATACTTATATATTCATTCCTATCTGTTTAAATTTCAAAAACTTTATTTCCAAACCATCTTGACGTTTCAACACTAACAAATATTCGTTGGACTCCTTTGGAACAACCCATCTGGCCCAACATGGGTTTACGGCCTGGATAAAGCTTTTCGGCCCAATAACGGTTCTCGGCCCATGGGGCTACAACCGGCCCAATTAATATTTTACCCAACCGGAGGCCCGACCCGGTCCATCTATTCGACCCAAAATTTTTTGCTGACCCGACCCTTGGCCTAGACTGATCCGATGGCCCAGTCCGGCCTAACAGGCCTAGTTCGGCCCGAATACCTTAGGCCCAACCGACCAATTTGGCACAAAACTTTCCTTCCGTATTTTTTTCTTCGGCCCAACAATTTTTCTTAGCCCATTTCCTCTAGCTTGGACCATCACCTTTCTTTCTTTTTCTCCGGTTCGATCCAAGTTCGAACCCGGCTCCCATTGATTTCCTTTTTTCTATCCTTTTCGGTTGAACCAAAAACCCATCACCCACTTTTCTTTTCTTTTGGTTTCCTTTCTCTTCCATTCGGTCTCAACCCAACCAAACTAACAACTCACTAGATACTTTTAGTGATAAATCACATGCCTAATTTTCTCTAGATCCTCACCTATGTATTGTTCCTAGATACCTTGACATTATTTCATGATATTAGACAAAGTTGTCTAATAAGGTACAACCAAGATTCTTAATCCTTGGGATAAAACTATTAACCAACAAGTGTTGTTACCTAACTACCTACCCATGTATGCTTGATATGGGACCAAAGTGTCTCATGTAGTACAAACAAGATTATGATCCATGGGGTAATAGGTTTAACCACCCAAAACATGTCATAACTTGTTCCCCCTTTCCTCCCTTCCATTTTGAAAGGTTTTGGAGCTTAAAAGCACCACCATCGCTTGACAAATTAGCCACATTTCAATCACAAGTAAAGTGGGTTCAAGCCCTATCTCATTCTTCTTCCTTTCCTTGGTTCGAACCAACCTAAATCGAGCCCCTAATCGGTTGTCAAAACCATGGACCACAAGGCCCTCAAATACTTTCTCTCCGTATCTCTTCCTCCCTCTCTGCTACCATCAAAATTGTCCACCGTCACCATCAATTCTCATCATTTATAAGGGAATAATTTGTGGCTTGTGTATTAATTTATCCTTTGGTGGATTATTTTGAAGGCCTATGTGTTAGAATAGTTGAAAATTAGATGGGTTATGGGTATATTAGGTCACTGTGCCATTTTAGATGTGTTTGGGCTCAATTAGAATGAGTTTTAAGGGGAGTTTTGTGGGCCTTTAAGGTCCAATACGGAAATTAGTGACGATTTAGGGTTTTTAGGATGACTTGTTCTCTAAGATGGAGAATCCCTATAAAAGGGAAAACCTCCCCACATTAATAGGCTGCTGGTTTTGTTGGTTGTTGGCTCTAGTGTTCTTGAAGTGTAATTCACGAAATTCTCTTTAGAGAATTTTGATTCTTGTGTTGCAATCGAAGGTGGTTATTGTGGTTTGTGTTTTAATATTGTTCTTCATTGCTTATTTATATTACTTTTCGATTAATCTTGAATCACCTATAATTACTGGATTCCGCACGGTGATTATAGACTTTGATATCACGTGAGGAGTTGAATTGATCCTTACAATTGGTATCAGAGCCAAGAAACGCAAGTTTCGAGGCTCTCGCAATATCAGATTCAAGGTTTTGGTAAACTAACGATTTGTGTTTTTTGTGGTTGTACAGCTTTTAGCACATTCGGAAGTATTTGTTTTGCAGGTTTGGACGCAAGACAGAAGTTTCTCGTGGTGATTTGTTCGTGTTTCAGTACTTTTCGACCCAACTCATAAGCTTTTCGATCGCCCTCCTGATCGAAAAGTCCATTCTGTCGCTTTCCTGTGATCGAGAAAGACCTTTCGTGTCTTTTCGATCAGTCATCTCGATTGGAAAGTCCCCCTGTGAGTTTACGATCAACTTCTCGATTCAATCGAAAAGTCCCTTCTGAGACTTTTCGATCCAATTCTGCTTTTCGATCGAGAAGTGTACTTTTCGACCAAGATATTGTCCGATCGAAGAGTACTTTTAGATCAGCCTCTCCTCGGACAGAAAACCTCTTTTTGACCCAACCAATTTATGACCGTAAACCTCTCTTTTCGATCCAACCCTTTTCCGACCGAAAACCCACTTTCCGATCGAAAACCCACTTTTCGGTCCAAATCCTTTTTGCGGCAAAAACACTATTTCGTACTGTTTCACTAAAACGGACGTAACTTGGGCCTCGTTTGGAGTTAGAAGCTCAAATTCTAACACGACGATCGTTTGGATTTAAAACGTGAAAGTTTAAACTATTAATGTTCATATCGAACAAAACTTAATTCAATCAATCGAAAACATTTATAGTATGCATATCAATCATCATACATCAAGACTAGTGACAATTTCATCTCGTTTAATTCAAACAATATTCTTTTATCGCCCGTTTACCAAAATACTTATATATTCATTCCTATCTGTTTAAATTTCAAAAACTTTATTTCCAAACCATCTTGACGTTTCAACACTAACAAATATTCGTTGGACTCCTTTGGAACAACCCATCTGGCCCAACATGGGTTTACGGCCTGGATAAAGCTTTTCGGCCCAATAACGGTTCTCGGCCCATGGGGCTACAACCGGCCCAATTAATATTTTACCCAACCGGAGGCCCGACCCGGTCCATCTATTCGACCCAAAATTTTTTGCTGACCCGACCCTTGGCCTAGACTGATCCGATGGCCCAGTCCGGCCTAACAGGCCTAGTTCGGCCCGAATACCTTAGGCCCAACCGACCAATTTGGCACAAAACTTTCCTTCCGTATTTTTTTCTTCGGCCCAACAATTTTTCTTAGCCCATTTCCTCTAGCTTGGACCATCACCTTTCTTTCTTTTTCTCCGGTTCGATCCAAGTTCGAACCCGGCTCCCATTGATTTCCTTTTTTCTATCCTTTTCGGTTGAACCAAAAACCCATCACCCACTTTTCTTTTCTTTTGGTTTCCTTTCTCTTCCATTCGGTCTCAACCCAACCAAACTAACAACTCACTAGATACTTTTAGTGATAAATCACATGCCTAATTTTCTCTAGATCCTCACCTATGTATTGTTCCTAGATACCTTGACATTATTTCATGATATTAGACAAAGTTGTCTAATAAGGTACAACCAAGATTCTTAATCCTTGGGATAAAACTATTAACCAACAAGTGTTGTTACCTAACTACCTACCCATGTATGCTTGATATGGGACCAAAGTGTCTCATGTAGTACAAACAAGATTATGATCCATGGGGTAATAGGTTTAACCACCCAAAACATGTCATAACTTGTTCCCCCTTTCCTCCCTTCCATTTTGAAAGGTTTTGGAGCTTAAAAGCACCACCATCGCTTGACAAATTAGCCACATTTCAATCACAAGTAAAGTGGGTTCAAGCCCTATCTCATTCTTCTTCCTTTCCTTGGTTCGAACCAACCTAAATCGAGCCCCTAATCGGTTGTCAAAACCATGGACCACAAGGCCCTCAAATACTTTCTCTCCGTATCTCTTCCTCCCTCTCTGCTACCATCAAAATTGTCCACCGTCACCATCAATTCTCATCATTTATAAGGGAATAATTTGTGGCTTGTGTATTAATTTATCCTTTGGTGGATTATTTTGAAGGCCTATGTGTTAGAATAGTTGAAAATTAGATGGGTTATGGGTATATTAGGTCACTGTGCCATTTTAGATGTGTTTGGGCTCAATTAGAATGAGTTTTAAGGGGAGTTTTGTGGGCCTTTAAGGTCCAATACGGAAATTAGTGACGATTTAGGGTTTTTAGGATGACTTGTTCTCTAAGATGGAGAATCCCTATAAAAGGGAAAACCTCCCCACATTAATAGGCTGCTGGTTTTGTTGGTTGTTGGCTCTAGTGTTCTTGAAGTGTAATTCACGAAATTCTCTTTAGAGAATTTTGATTCTTGTGTTGCAATCGAAGGTGGTTATTGTGGTTTGTGTTTTAATATTGTTCTTCATTGCTTATTTATATTACTTTTCGATTAATCTTGAATCACCTATAATCACTGGATTCCGCACGGTGATTATAGACTTTGATATCACGTGAGGAGTTGAATTGATCCTTACAATTGGTATCAGAGCCAAGAAACGCAAGTTTCGAGGCTCTCGCAATATCAGATTCAAGGTTTTGGTAAACTAACGATTTGTGTTTTTTGTGGTTGTACAGCTTTTAGCACATTCGGAAGTATTTGTTTTGCAGGTTTGGACGCAAGACAGAAGTTTCTTGTGGTGATTTGTTCGTGTTTCAGTACTTTTCGACCCAACTCATAAGCTTTTCGATCGCCCTCCTGATCGAAAAGTCCATTCTGTCGCTTTCCTGTGATCGAGAAAGACCTTTCGTGTCTTTTCGATCAGTCGCCGCGTAATCGAGAAGTCCCCTTTGTGACTTCTCGATCAGTCATCTCGATTGGAAAGTCCCCCTGTGAGTTTACGATCAACTTCTCGATTCAATCGAAAAGTCCCTTCTGAGACTTTTCGATCCAACTCTGCTTTTCGATCGAGAAGTGTACTTTTCGACCAAGATATTGTCCGATCGAAGAGTACTTTTAGATCAGCCTCTCCTCGGACAGAAAACCTCTTTTTGACCCAACCAATTTATGACCGTAAACCTCTCTTTTCGATCCAACCCTTTTCCGACCGAAAACCCACTTTCCGATCGAAAACCCACTTTTCGGTCCAAATCCTTTTTGCGGCAAAAACACTATTTCGTACTGTTTCACTAAAACGGACGTAACTTGGGCCTCGTTTGGAGTTAGAAGCTCAAATTCTAACACGACGATCGTTTGGATTTAAAACGTGAATGTTTAAACTATTAATGTTCATGTCGAACAAAACTTAATTCAATCAATCGAAAACATTTATAGTATGCATATCAATCATCATACATCAAGACTAGTGACAATTTCATCTCGTTTAATTCAAACAATATTCTTTTATCGCCCGTTTACCAAAATACTTATATATTCATTCCTATCTGTTTAAATTTCAAAAACTTTATTTCCAAACCATCTTGACGTTTCAACACTAACAAATATTCGTTGGACTCCTTTGGAACAACCCATCTGGCCCAACATGGGTTTACGGCCTGGATAAAGCTTTTCGGCCCAATAACGGTTCTCGGCCCATGGGGCTACAACCGGCCCAATTAATATTTTACCCAACCGGAGGCCCGACCCGGTCCATCTATTCGACCCAAAATTTTTTGCTGACCCGACCCTTGGCCTAGACTGATCCGATGGCCCAGTCCGGCCTAACAGGCCTAGTTCGGCCCGAATACCTTAGGCCCAACCGACCAATTTGGCACAAAACTTTCCTTCCGTATTTTTTTCTTCGGCCCAACAATTTTTCTTAGCCCATTTCCTCTAGCTTGGACCATCACCTTTCTTTCTTTTTCTCCGGTTCGATCCAAGTTCGAACCCGGCTCCCATTGATTTCCTTTTTTCTATCCTTTTCGGTTGAACCAAAAACCCATCACCCACTTTTCTTTTCTTTTGGTTTCCTTTCTCTTCCATTCGGTCTCAACCCAACCAAACTAACAACTCACTAGATACTTTTAGTGATAAATCACATGCCTAATTTTCTCTAGATCCTCACCTATGTATTGTTCCTAGATACCTTGACATTATTTCATGATATTAGACAAAGTTGTCTAATAAGGTACAACCAAGATTCTTAATCCTTGGGATAAAACTATTAACCAACAAGTGTTGTTACCTAACTACCTACCCATGTATGCTTGATATGGGACCAAAGTGTCTCATGTAGTACAAACAAGATTATGATCCATGGGGTAATAGGTTTAACCACCCAAAACATGTCATAACTTGTTCCCCCTTTCCTCCCTTCCATTTTGAAAGGTTTTGGAGCTTAAAAGCACCACCATCGCTTGACAAATTAGCCACATTTCAATCACAAGTAAAGTGGGTTCAAGCCCTATCTCATTCTTCTTCCTTTCCTTGGTTCGAACCAACCTAAATCGAGCCCCTAATCGGTTGTCAAAACCATGGACCACAAGGCCCTCAAATACTTTCTCTCCGTATCTCTTCCTCCCTCTCTGCTACCATCAAAATTGTCCACCGTCACCATCAATTCTCATCATTTATAAGGGAATAATTTGTGGCTTGTGTATTAATTTATCCTTTAGTGGATTATTTTGAAGGCCTATGTGTTAGAATAGTTGAAAATTAGATGGGTTATGGGTATATTAGGTCACTGTGCCATTTTATATGTGTTTGGGCTCAATTAGAATGAGTTTTAAGGGGAGTTTTGTGGGCCTTTAAGGTCCAATACGGAAATTAGTGACGATTTAGGGTTTTTAGGATGACTTGTTCTCTAAGATGGAGAATCCCTATAAAAGGGAAAACCTCCCCACATTAATAGGCTGCTGGTTTTGTTGGTTGTTGGCTCTAGTGTTCTTGAAGTGTAATTCACGAAATTCTCTTTAGAGAATTTTGATTCTTGTGTTGCAATCGAAGGTGGTTATTGTGGTTTGTGTTTTAATATTGTTCTTCATTGCTTATTTATATTACTTTTCGATTAATCTTGAATCACCTATAATCACCGGATTCCGCACGGTGATTATACACTTTGATATCGCGTGAGGAGTTGAATTGATCCTTACAATTGGTATCAGAGCCAAGAAACGCAAGTTTCGAGGCTCTCGCGATATCAGATTCAAGGTTGGTGGTTTTACAGCTTTTAGCACATTCGGAAGTATTTTTTTGCAGGGTTGGACGCAAGACAGAAGTTTCTCGTGGTGATTTGTTCGTGTTTCTGTACTTTTCGACCCAACTCATAAGCTTTTCGATTACCCTCCTGATCGAAAAGTCCATTCTGTCGCTTTCCTGTGATCGAGAAAGACCCCTAGTGTCTTTTCGATCAGTTGATCTCAGTCGAAAAGTCCCCTTTTGTGACTTTTTGATCAGTCGCGCCATAATCCAGAAGTCCCCTTTGTGACTTCTCGATCAGTCATCTCGATCGGAAAGTCCCCCTGTGACTTTTCGATCAGCTTCTCGATTCAATCGAAAAGTCCCCTCTGAGACTTTTCGATCCAAATCTGCTTTTCGATCGAGAAGTCTACTTTTCGACAAAGAAATTGTCCGATGAAAAGTACTTTTCGATCAGCCTCTCCTCGGACAGAAAACCTCTTTTCGACCCAACCAATTTCTGACCGTAAACCTCTCTTTTTGATCCAACCCTTATCCGACCGAAAACCCACTTTCCGATCGAAAACACACTTTTCGGTCCAAATCCTTTTTGCGGCAAAAACACTATTTCATACTGTTTCACTATAACGGACGTAACTTGGGCCTCGTTTGGAGTTAGAAGCTCAAATTTTAACACGACGTTCGTTTGGATTTAAAACGTCAAAGTTCAAACTATTAATGTTCGTGTCGAACAAAACTTAATTCAATCAATCAAAAACATTTAAAGTATGCATATCAATCATCATACATCAAGACTAGTGACAATTCCATCTCGTTCAATTCAAACAATATTCGTTTTATTGCCCGTTTACCAAAATACATATATATTCATTCCTATCCGTTCAAATTTCAAAAACTTTATTTCCAAACCATCTTGACATTTCAACACTAACAAATATTCGTTGGACTCCTTTGGAACAACCCATCTAGCCCAATAACGGTTCTCGGCCCATAGGGCTACAACCAACCCAATTTATATTTTACCCAACCGGAGGCCCGACCCGATCCATCTATTTGACCCAACAGTTTTTGTTGACCCGACCCTTGGCCTAGACTGATCCGATGGCCCCATCCGGCCTAACAGGTCCAGTTCGGCCCAGAATACCTTAGGCCCAACCGACCAATTTGGCCCAAAACTTTCTTTTCTTATTTTCTTCTTCGGCCCAACAATTTTTCCTTAGCCCATTCCCTCTAGCTCGAACCATCACCTTTCTTTCTTTTTCTCCGGTTCGATCCAAGTTCGAACCCGGCTCCCATTGATTTCCTTTTTTCTATCCTTTTCGGTTGAACCAAAAACCCATCACCCACTTTTCTTTTCTTTTGGTTTCCTTTCTCTTCCATTCGGTCTCAACCCAACCAAACTAACAACTCACTAGATACTTTTAGTGATAAATCACATGCCTAATTTTCTCTAGATCCTCACCTATGTATTGTTCCTAGATACCTTGACATTATTTCATGATATTAGACAAAGTTGTCTAATAAGGTACAACCAAGATTCTTAATCCTTGGGATAAAACTATTAACCAACAAGTGTTGTTACCTAACTACCTACCCATGTATGCTTGATATGGGACCAAAGTGTCTCATGTAGTACAAACAAGATTATGATCCATGGGGTAATAGGTTTAACCACCCAAAACATGTCATAACTTGTTCCCCCTTTCCTCCCTTCCATTTTGAAAGGTTTTGGAGCTTAAAAGCACCACCATCGCTTGACAAATTAGCCACATTTCAATCACAAGTAAAGTGGGTTCAAGCCCTCTCTCATTCTTCTTCCTTTCCTTGGTTCGAACCAACCTAAATCGAGCCCCTAATCGGTTGTCAAAACCATGGACCACAAGGCCCTCAAATACTTTCTCTCCATATCTCTTCCTCCCTCTCAGCTACCATCAAAATTGTCCACCGTCACCATCAGTTCTCATCATTTATAAGGGAATAATTTGTGGCTTGTGTATTAATTTATCCTTTGGTTGATTATTTTGAAGGCCTATGTGTTAGAATAGTTGAAAATTAGATGGGTTATGGGTATATTAGGTCACTGTGCCATTTAAGATGTGTTTGGGCTCAATTAGAATGAGTTTTTAGGGGAGTTTTGTGGGCCTTTAAGGTCCAATACGGAAATTAGTGACGATTTAGGGTATTTAGGATGACTTGTTCTCTAAGATGGAGAATCCCTATAAAAGGGAAAACCTCCCCACATTAATAGGCTGCTGGTTTTGTTGGTTGTTGGCTCTAGTGTTCTTGAAGTGTAATTCACGAAATTCTCTTTAGAGAATTTTGATTCTTGTGTTGCAATCGAAGGTGGTTATTGTGGTTTGTGTTTTAATATTGTTCTTCATTGCATATTTATATTACTTTTCGATTAATCTTGAATCACCTATAATCACCGGATTCCGCACGGTGATTATAGACTTTGATATCGCGTGAGGAGTTGAATTGATCCTTACAATTGGTATCAGAGCCAAGAAACGCAAGTTTCGAGGCTCTCGCGATATCAGATTCAAGGTTGGTGGTTTTACAGCTTTTAGCACATTCGGAAGTATTTTTTTGCAGGTTTGGACGCAGGACAGAAGTTTCTCGTGGTGATTTGTTCGTGTTTCAGTACTTTTCGACCCAACTCATAAGCTTTTCGATCACCCTCCTGATCGAAAAGTCCATTCTGTCGCTTTCCTGTGATCGAGAAAGACCCCTAGTGTCTTTTCGATCAGTTGATCTCAGTCGAAAAGTCCCCTTTTGTGACTTTTTGATCAGTCGCGCCATAATCCAGAAGTCCCCTTTGTGACTTCTCGATCAGTCATCTCGATCGGAAAGTCCCCCTGTGACTTTTCGATCAGCTTCTCGATTCAATCGAAAAGTCCCCTCTTAGACTTTTCGATCCAACTCTGCTTTTCGATCGAGAAGTCTACTTTTCGACAAAGAAATTGTCCGATGAAAAGTACTTTTCGATCAGCCTCTCCTCGGACAGAAAACCTCTTTTCGACCCAACCAATTTCTGACCGTAAACCTCTCTTTTTGATCCAACCCTTATCCGACCGAAAACCCACTTTCCGATCGAAAACACACTTTTCGGTCCAAATCCTTTTTGCGGCAAAAACACTATTTCATACTATTTCACTATAACGGACGTATCTTGGGCCTCGTTTGGAGTTAGAAGCTCAAATTTTAACACGACGTTCGTTTGGATTTAAAACGTCAAAGTTCAAACTATTAATGTTCGTGTCGAACAAAACTTAATTCAATCAATCAAAAACATTTAAAGTATGCATATCAATCATCATACATCAAGACTAGTGACAATTCCATCTCGTTCAATTCAAACAATATTCATTTTATTGCCCGTTTACCAAAATACATATATATTCATTCCAATCCGTTCAAATTTCAAAAACTTTATTTCCAAACCATCTTGACATTTCAACACTAACAAATATTCGTTGGACTCCTTTGGAACAACCCATCTAGCCCAATAACGGTTCTCGGCCCATAGGGCTACAACCAACCCAATTTATATTTTACCCAACCGGAGGCCCGACCCGATCCATCTATTTGACCCAACAGTTTTTGTTGACCCGACCCTTGGCCTAGACTGATCCGATGGCCCCATCCGGCCTAACAGGTCCAGTTCGGCCCAGAATACCTTAGGCCCAACCGACCAATTTGGCCCAAAACTTTCTTTTCTTATTTTCTTCTTCGGCCCAACAATTTTTCCTTAGCCCATTCCCTCTAGCTCGAACCATCACCTTTCTTTCTTTTTCTCCGGTTCGATCCAAGTTCGAACCCGGCTCCCATTGATTTCCTTTTTTCTATCCTTTTCGGTTGAACCAAAAACCCATCACCCACTTTTCTTTTCTTTTGGTTTCCTTTCTCTTCCATTCGGTCTCAACCCAACCAAACTAACAACTCACTAGATACTTTTAGTGATAAATCACATGCCTAATTTTCTCTAGATCCTCACCTATGTATTGTTCCTAGATACCTTGACATTATTTCATGATATTAGACAAAGTTGTCTAATAAGGTACAACCAAGATTCTTAATCCTTGGGATAAAACTATTAACCAACAAGTGTTGTTACCTAACTACCTACCCATGTATGCTTGATATGGGACCAAAGTGTCTCATGTAGTACAAACAAGATTATGATCCATGGGGTAATAGGTTTAACCACCCAAAACATGTCATAACTTGTTCCCCCTTTCCTCCCTTCCATTTTGAAAGGTTTTGGAGCTTAAAAGCACCACCATCGCTTGACAAATTAGCCACATTTCAATCACAAGTAAAGTGGGTTCAAGCCCTCTCTCATTCTTCTTCCTTTCCTTGGTTCGAACCAACCTAAATCGAGCCCCTAATCGGTTGTCAAAACCATGGACCACAAGGCCCTCAAATACTTTCTCTCCATATCTCTTCCTCCCTCTCAGCTACCATCAAAATTGTCCACCGTCACCATCAGTTCTCATCATTTATAAGGGAATAATTTGTGGCTTGTGTATTAATTTATCCTTTGGTTGATTATTTTGAAGGCCTATGTGTTAGAATAGTTGAAAATTAGATGGGTTATGGGTATATTAGGTCACTGTGCCATTTAAGATGTGTTTGGGCTCAATTAGAATGAGTTTTTAGGGGAGTTTTGTGGGCCTTTAAGGTCCAATACGGAAATTAGTGACGATTTAGGGTATTTAGGATGACTTGTTCTCTAAGATGGAGAATCCCTATAAAAGGGAAAACCTCCCCACATTAATAGGCTGCTGGTTTTGTTGGTTGTTGGCTCTAGTGTTCTTGAAGTGTAATTCACGAAATTCTCTTTAGAGAATTTTGATTCTTGTGTTGCAATCGAAGGTGGTTATTGTGGTTTGTGTTTTAATATTGTTCTTCATTGCATATTTATATTACTTTTCGATTAATCTTGAATCACCTATAATCACCGGATTCCGCACGGTGATTATAGACTTTGATATCGCGTGAGGAGTTGAATTGATCCTTACAATTGGTATCAGAGCCAAGAAACGCAAGTTTCGAGGCTCTCGCGATATCAGATTCAAGGTTGGTGGTTTTACAGCTTTTAGCACATTCGGAAGTATTTTTTTGCAGGTTTGGACGCAAGACAGAAGTTTCTCGTGGTGATTTGTTCGTGTTTCAGTACTTTTCGACCCAACTCATAAGCTTTTCGATCACCCTCCTGATCGAAAAGTCCATTCTGTCGCTTTCCTGTGATCGAGAAAGACCCCTAGTGTCTTTTCGATCAGTTGATCTCAGTCGAAAAGTCCCCTTTTGTGACTTTTTGATCAGTCGCGCCATAATCCAGAAGTCCCCTTTGTGACTTCTCGATCAGTCATCTCGATCGGAAAGCCCCCCTGTGACTTTTCGATAAGCTTCTCCATTCAATCGAAAAGTCCCCTCTGAGACTTTTCGATCCAACTCTGCTTTTCGATCGAGAAGTCTACTTTTCGACAAAGAAATTGTCCGATGAAAAGTACTTTTCGATCAGCCTCTCCTCGGACAGAAAACCTCTTTTCGACCCAACCAATTTCTGACCGTAAACCTCTCTTTTTGATCCAACCCTTATCCGACCGAAAACCCACTTTCCGATCGAAAACACACTTTTCGGTCCAAATCCTTTTTGCGGCAAAAACACTATTTCATATTGTTTCACTATAACGGACGTAACTTGGGCCTCGTTTGGAGTTAGAAGCTCAAATTTTAACACGACGTTCGTTTGGATTTAAAACGTCAAAGTTCAAACTATTAATGTTCGTGTCGAACAAAACTTAATTCAATCAATCAAAAACATTTAAAGTATGCATATCAATCATCATACATCAAGACTAGTGACAATTCCATCTCGTTCAATTCAAACAATATTCGTTTTATTGCCCGTTTACCAAAATACATATATATTCATTCCTATCCGTTCAAATTTCAAAAACTTTATTTCCAAACCATCTTGACATTTCAACACTAACAAATATTCGTTGGACTCCTTTGGAACAACCCATCTAGCCCAATAACGGTTCTCGGCCCATAGGGCTACAACCAACCCAATTTATATTTTACCCAACCGGAGGCCCGACCCGATCCATCTATTTGACCCAACAGTTTTTGTTGACCCGACCCTTGGCCTAGACTGATCCGATGGCCCCATCCGGCCTAACAGGTCCAGTTCGGCCCAGAATACCTTAGGCCCAACCGACCAATTTGGCCCAAAACTTTCTTTTCTTATTTTCTTCTTCGGCCCAACAATTTTTCCTTAGCCCATTCCCTCTAGCTCGAACCATCACCTTTCTTTCTTTTTCTCCGGTTCGATCCAAGTTCGAACCCGGCTCCCATTGATTTCCTTTTTTCTATCCTTTTCGGTTGAACCAAAAACCCATCACCCACTTTTCTTTTCTTTTGGTTTCCTTTCTCTTCCATTCGGTCTCAACCCAACCAAACTAACAACTCACTAGATACTTTTAGTGATAAATCACATGCCTAATTTTCTCTAGATCCTCACCTATGTATTGTTCCTAGATACCTTGACATTATTTCATGATATTAGACAAAGTTGTCTAATAACGTACAACCAAGATTCTTAATCCTTGGGATAAAACTATTAACCAACAAGTGTTGTTACCTAACTACCTACCCATGTATGCTTGATATGGGACCAAAGTGTCTCATGTAGTACAAACAAGATTATGATCCATGGGGTAATAGGTTTAACCACCCAAAACATGTCATAACTTGTTCCCCCTTTCCTCCCTTCCATTTTGAAAGGTTTTGGAGCTTAAAAGCACCACCATCGCTTGACAAATTAGCCACATTTCAATCACAAGTAAAGTGGGTTCAAGCCCTTTCTCATTCTTCTTCCTTTCCTTGGTTCGAACCAACCTAAATCGAGCCCCTAATCGGTTGTCAAAACCATGGACCACAACGCCCTCCTAACCAACTTAATTAATCAAACCCTTAACAATTTTTAGTTCACAAGCTCATTCACTTTCTCTCCGTATCTCTTCCTCCCTCTCGGCTACCATCAAAACTGTCCATCGTCACCATCAATTCTCATCAGTTGTAAGGGAATAATTTGTGGTTTGTGTATTAAATTATCCTTTGGCAGATTATTTTGAAGGCCTATGTATTAGAATAGGTTAAAATTAGATGGGTTATGGGTATATTAGGTCACTGTGCCATTTTAGATGTGTTTGGGCTAATTAGAATGAGTTTAAGGGGAGTTTTGTGGGCCTTTAAGGTCCAATACGGAAATTTGTGAGGATTTAGGGTTTTTAGGATGACTTGTTCTCCAAGATGGAGAATCCCTATAAAAGGGAACCCCCCCCCCCCGTCACATTAATAGGATGCTGGTTTTGTTGGTTGTTGGCTCTAGTGTTCTTGAAGTGTAATTCACGAAATTCTCCTTAGAGAATTTTGATACTTGTGTTTCAATCGAAGGTGGTTATTGTGGTTTGTGTTTTAATCTTGTTCTTCATTGCTTATTTATATTACTTTTCGATTAATCTTGAATCACCTATAATCACCGGATTCCGCACGGTGATTATTGACTTTGATATCGCGTGAGGAGTTGAATTGATCCTTATAATTGGTATCAGAGCCAAGAAACGCAAGTTTCGAGGCTCTCGCGATATCAGATTCAAGGTTTTGGTAAACTAACGATTTGAGTTTTTGTTAGTTTTACAGCTTTTAGCACATTCGGGAATATTTTTTTTTTGTAGGTTTGGACGCAAGACAGAAGTTTCTCGTGGTTATTTGTTCGTGTTTCATTACTTTTCGACCCAACTCATAAGCTTTTCGATCGCCCTCCTGATCGAAAAGTCCATTATGTCGCTTTCCTATGATCGAGAAAGACCCCTTGTGTCTTTTCGATCAGTTAATCTCAGTCGAAAAGTCCTCTTTTGTGACTTTTCGATCAGTCGCCCCGTAATCGAGAAGTCCCCTTTGTGACTTCTCGATCAGTCATATCGATCGGAAAGTCCCCCTGTGACTTTTCGATCAGCTTCTCGATTCAATCGAAAAGTCCCCTCTGAGACTTTTTGATCCAACTCTGCTTTTCGATCGAGAAGTGTACTTTTCGACCAAGAAATTGTCCGATCGAAAAGTACTTTTCGATCAGCCTCTCCTCGGACAGAAAACCTCTTTTCGACCCCAACCAATTTCTGACCGTAAACCTCTCTTTTCGATCCAACCCTTGTCCGACCGAAAACCCACTTTCCGATCGAAAACCCACTTTTCGGTCCAAATCCTTTTTGCGGCAAAAACACTATTTCGCATAGTTTCACTAAAACGGACGTAACTTGGGCCTCCTTTGTAGTTAAAAGCTCAAATTTTAACACGACGTTCGTTTGGATTTAAAACGTCAAAGTTCAAGCTATAAATGTTCGTGTCAAACAAAACTTAATTCAATCAATCAAAAACATTTAAAGTATGCATATCAATCATCATACATCAAGACTAGTGACATCCATCTCGTTCAATTCAAACAATATTCGTTTTATCGCCCGTTCACCAAAATACATACATATTCATTCCTATCCGTTCAAATTTCAAAAACTTTATTTCCAAACCATCTTGACGTTTCAACACTAACAAATATTCGTTGGATTCCTTTGGATCAACCCATCTGGCCCAACATGGGTTTACGGCCCAGATAAATCTTTTCGGCCCAATAACGGTTCTCGGCCCATAGGGCTACAACCGGCCCAATTAATATTTTACCCAACCGGAGGCCTGACCCGATCTTCTATTCGACCCAACACTTTTTGCTGACCCGAACCTTGGCCTAGACTGATCCGATGGCCCAGTCTGGCCTAACAGGCCCATTTCGGCCAAGAATACCTTCGGCCCAACCGACCAATTTGGCCCAAAACTTTCCTTTCTTATTTTTTTCTTCGGCCGAATTTTTTTTCCTTAGCCCATTCCCTCTAGCACGGACCATCACCTTTCTTTCTTTTTCTCCGGTTCGATCCAAGTTCGAACCCGGCTCCCATTGATTTCCTTTTTTCTATCCTTTTTCGGTTGAACCAAAAACCCATCACCCACTTTTCTTTTCTTTTGGTTTCCTTTCTCTTCCATTCGGTTCAGGCTAACCAAAGTAACAACTCACTAGATACTTTTAGTGATAAATCACATGCCTAATTTTCTCTAGATCCTCACCTATGTATTGTTCCTATATTCCTTAACATTGTTTCATGATATTAGACAAAGTTTTCTAATAAGTTACAATCAAGATTCTTAATCCATGGGATAAAACTATTAACCAACAAGTGTTGTCACCTAATTACCTACCCATGTATGCTTGATATGGGACCAAAGTCTCTCATGTAGTACAAGCAAGATTATGATCCATGGGGTAATGGGTTTAACCACCCAAAACATGTCATAACTTGTTCCCCCTTTCCTCACTTCCATTTTGAACGGTTTTGGAGCTTAAAAGCACCACCATCCCTTGACAAATTAGCCACATTTCAATCACAAGTAAAGTGGGTTCAAGCCCTCTCTCATTCTTCTTCCTTTCCTTGGTTCGAACCAACCTAAACCGAGCCCCTAATCGGTTTTCAAAACCATGGACTACAAGGCCCTCCTAACCAACTTAAATAATCAAACCCTTAACCATTTTTAGTTCACAAACTCATTCACTTTCTCTCCGTATCTCTTCCACCCTCTCAGCTACCATCAAAACTGTCCACCGTCACCATCATTTCTCATTAGTTGTAAGGGAATAATTTGTGGCTTGTGTATTAAATTATCCTTTGGCGAATTATTTTGAAGGCCTATGTATTAGAATAGGTTAAAATTAGATGGGTTATGGGTATATTAGGTCACTGAGCCATTTTAGATGTGTTTGGGCTCAATTAGAATGAGTTTAAGGGGAGTTTTGTGGGCCTTTAAGGTCTAATACGGAAATTTGTGAGGATTTAGGGTTTTTAGGATGACTTGTTCTCCAAGATGGAGAATCACTAAAAAAGGGACCCCCCCCCCCCACATTAATAGGATGCTGGTTTTGTTGGTTGTTGGCTCTAGTGTTCTTGAAGTGTAATTCACGAAATTCTCCTTAGAGAATTTCGATTCTTATGTTGCAATCGAAGGTGGTTATTGTGGTTTGTGTTTTAATCTTGTTCTTCATTGCTTATTTATATAACTTTTCGCTTAATCTTGAATCACCTATAATCACCGGCTTCCGCACGGTGATTATTGACTTTGATATCGCATGAGGAGTTGAATTGATCCTTACAATTGGTATCAGAGCCAAGAAACGCAAGTTTCGAGGCTCTCGCGATATCAGATTCAAGGTTTTGGTAAACTAACGATTTGAGTTTTTGGTGGTTTTACAGCTTTTAGCACATTCGGGAGTATTGTTTTTGCAGGTTTGGACGCAAGACAGAAGTTTCTCGTGGTGATTTGTTCGTGTTTCATTACTTTTCGACCCAACTCATAAGCTTTTCGATCGCCCTCCTGATCGAAAAGTCCATTCTGTCGCTTTCCTGTGATCGAGAAAGACCCCTCGTGTCTTTTCGATCAGTTGATATCAGTCACAAAGTCCCCTTTTGTGACTTTTCGATCAGTCGCCCCGTAATCGAGAAGTCCCCTTTGTGACTTCTCAATCAGTCATCTCGATCGGAAAGTCCCCCTGTGACTTTTCGATCAGCTTCTCGATTCAATCGAAAAGTCCCCTCTGAGACTTTCGATCCAACTCTGCTTTTCGATCGAGAAGTGTACTTTTCGACCAAGAAATTGTCTGATCGAAAAGTACTTTTCGATCAGCCTCTCCTCGGACAGAATACCTCTTTTCGACCCCAACCAATTTTTGACCGTAAACCTCTATTTTTGATCCAACCCTTGTCCGACTGAAAACCCACTTTCCGATCGAAAACACACTTTTCGGTCCAAATCCTTTTTGCTGCAAAAACACTATTTCGTACTGTTTCACTATAACGGACGTAACTTGGGCCTCGTTTGGAGTTAGAAACTCAAATTTTAACACGACGTTCGTTTGGATTTAAAACGTCAATGTTCAAACTATTAATGTTCGTGTCGAACAAAACTTAATTCAATCAATCAAAAACATTTAAAGTATGCTTATCAATCATCATACATCAAGACTAGTGACAATTCCATCTCGTTCAATTCAAACAATATTCGTTTTATCGCCCGTTCACCAAAATACATATATATTCTTTCCTATCCGTTCAAATTTCAAAAACTTTATTTCCAAACCATCTTGACGTTTCAACACTAACAAATATTCGTTGGACTCCTTTGGATCAACCCATCTGGCCCAACATGGGTTTACGGCCCAAATAAATCTTTTCGGCCCAATAACGGTTCTCGGCCCATAGGGCTATAACCGGCCCAATTAATATTTTACCCAACCGGAGGCCCGACCCGATCCATCTATTCGACCCAACACTTTTTGCTGACCCGACCCTTGGCCTAGACTGATCTGATGGCCCAGTCTGGCCTAACAGGCCCATTTCGGCCCAGAATACCTTCGGCCCAACCGACCAATTTGACCCAAAACTTTCCTTCCTTATTTTTTTCTTCGGCCCAAAAATTTTTCCTTAGCCCATTCCCTCTAGCTCGGACCATCACCTTTCTTTCTTTTTCTCCGGTTCGATCCAAGTTCGAACCCGGCTCCAATTGATTTCCTTTTTTCTATCCTTTTTCGGTTGAACCAAAAACCCATCACCCACTTTTCTTTTCTTTTGGTTTCCTTTCTCTTCCATTCGGTTCAAGCTAACCAAACTAACAACTCACTAGATACTTTTAGTGATAAATCACATGCCTAATTTTCTCTAGATCCTCACCTATGTATTGTTCCTAGATTCCTTAACATTGTTTCATGATATTAGACAAAGTTTTCTAATAAGGTACAAATCAAGATTCTTAATCCATGGGATAAAACTATTAACCAACAAGTGTTTTCACCTAATTACCTACCCATGTATGCTTGATATGGGACCAAAGTCTCTCATGTAGTACAAGCAAGATTATGATCCATGGGGTAATGGGTTTAACCACCCAAAACATGTCATAACTTGTTCCCCCTTTCCTGACTTCCATTTTGAACGGTTTTGGAGCTTAAAAGCACCACCATCCCTTGACAAATTAGCCACATTTCAATCACAAGTAAAGTGGGTTCAAGCCCTCTCTCATTCTTCTTCCTTTCCTTGGTTCGAACCAACCAAAACCGAGCCCCTAATCGGTTTTCAAAACCATGGACTACAAGGCCCTCCTAACCAACTTAAATAATCAAACCCTTGACCATTTTTAGTTCACAAACTCATTCACTTTCTCTCCGTATCTCTTCCACCCTCTCAGCTACCATCAAAACTGTCCACCGTCACCATCAATTCTCATTAGTTGTAAGGGAATAATTTGTGGCTTGTGTATTAAATTATCCTTTGGCGAATTATTTTGAAGGCCTATGTATTAGAATAGGTTAAAATTAGATGGGTTATGGGTATATTAGGTCACTGGGCCATTTTAGATGTGTTTGGGCTCAATTAGAATGAGTTTAAGGGGAGTTTTGTTGGCCTTTAAGGTCTAATACGGAAATTTGTGAGGATTTAGGGTTTTTAGGATGACTTGTTCTCCAAGATGGAGAATCCCTATAAAAAGGAACCCCCCCCCCCACATTAATAGGATGCTGGTTTTGTTGGTTGTTGGCTCTAGTGTTCTTGAAGTGTAATTCACGAAATTCTCCTTAGAGAATTTCGATTCTTGTGTTGCAATCGAAGGTGGTTATTGTGGTTTGTGTTTTAATCTTGTTCTTCATTGCTCATTTATATTACTTTTCGCTTAATCTTGAATCACCTATAATCACCGGATTCCGCACAGTGATTATTGACTTTGATATCGCGTGAGGAGTTGAATTGATCCTTACAATTGGTATCAGAGCCAAGAAACGCAAGTTTCGAGGCTCTCGCGATATCAGATTCAAGGTTTTGGTAAACTAACGATTTGAGTTTTTGGTGGTTTTACAGCTTTTAGCACATTCGGCAGTATTGTTTTTGCAGGTTTGGACGCAAGACATAAGTTTCTCGTGGTGATTTGTTCATGTTTCATTACTTTTCGACCCAACTCATAAGCTTTTTGATCGCCACCCTGAACGAAAAGTCCATTATGTCGCTTTCCTGTGTTCGAGAAAGACCCCTCGTGTCTTTTCGATCAGTTGATATCAGTCGAAAAGTCCCCTTTTGTGACTTTTCGATCAGTCGCTCCGTAATCGAGAAGTCCCCTTTGTGAGTTCTCGATCAGTCATCTCGATCGGAAAGTCCCCCTGTGAGTTTTCGATCAGCTTCTCGATTCAATCGAAAAGTCCCCTCTGAGAATTTTCGATCCAACTCTGCTTTTCGATCGAGAAGTGTACTTTTCGACCAAGAAATTGTCCGATCGAAAAGTACTTTACGATCAGCCTCTCCTCGGACAGAAAACCTCTTTTCAACACAACAAATTTCTGACCGTAAACCTCTCTTTTCGATCCAACCCTTGTCCGACCGAAAACCCAATTTCCGATCGAAAACACACTTTTCGGTCCAAATCCTTTTTGCTGCAAAAACACTATTTCGTACTTTTTCACAATAACGGACGTAACTTTGGCCTCCTTTGGAGTTAGAAGCTCAAATTTTAACACGACGTTCGTTTGGATTTAAAACGTCAAAGTTCAAACTATTAATGTTCGTGTCGAACAAAACTTAATTCAATCAATCAAAAACATTTAAAGTATGCATATCAATCATCATACATCAAGACTAGTGACAATTCCATCTCGTTCAATTCAAACAATATTCGTTTTATCGCACGTTCACCAAAATACATATATATTCATTCGTACCCGTTCAAATTTCTAAAACTTTATTCCCAAACCATCTTGTCATTTCAACACTAACAAATATTCGTTGGACTCCTTTGTATCAACCCATCTGGCCCAACATGGGTTTACAGCCCGGATAAAGCTTGTCGGCCCAATAACGGTTCTCGGCCCATAGGGCTACAACCGGCCCAATTAAAATTTTACCCAACCGGATGCCCGACCCGATCCATCTATTCGACCCAACACTTTTTGCTGACCCGACCCTTGGCCTAGACTGATCCGATGGCCCAGTCTGGCCTAACAAGCCCAGTTCGGCCCAGAATACCTTCAACCCAACCGACCCATTTGGCCCAAAACTTTCCTTCCTTATTTTTTTCTTCGGCCCAACAATTTTTCCTTAGCCCATTCCCTTTAGCTCGGACCATCACCTTTCTTTCTTTTTCTCCGGTTCGAACCCGGCTCCCATTGATTTCCTTTTTTCTATCCTTTTTGGTTGAACCAAAAACCCATCACCCACTTTTCTTTTCTTTTGGTATCCTTTCTCTTCCATTCGGTCTCAACCCAACCAAACTAACAACTCACTAGATACTTATAGATTCCTTGACATTGTTTCATGATATTAGACAAAGTTGTCTAATAAGGTACCCATGTATGATTGATATGGGACCAAAGTATCTCATGTAGTACAAGCAAGATTATGATCCATGGGGTAAAAGGTTTAATCACCCAAAACATGTCTTTACTTGTTCCCCCTTTCCTCCCTTCCATTTTGAACGGTTTTGGAGCTTAAAAGCACCACCATCTCTTGATAAATTAGCCACATTACAATCATATGTTAAGTGGGTTCAAGCCCTCTCTCATTCTTCTTCCTTTCCTTGGTTCGAACCAACCTAAACCGAGCCCCTATTTGGTTGTCAAAACCATGGACCACAAGGCCCTCCTAACCAACTTAAATAATCAAACCCTTAACCATTTTTAGTTTTCACTTTGTCTCTGTATCTCTTCCTCCCTCTCGGCTACCATCAAAACTGTCCACCGTCACCATCAATTCTCATCATTTGTAAGGGAATAATTTGTGGCTTGTGTATTAAATTATCCTTTAGCGGATTATTTTGAAGGCCTATGTGCTAGAATAGGTGAAAATTAGATGGGTTATGGGTATATTAGGTCACTGTGCCATTTTAGATGTGTTTGGGCTCAATTAGAATGAGTTTAAGGGGAATTATGTGGGCCTTTAAGGTCGAACCCGGCTCCCATTGATTTCCTTTTTTCTATTCTTTTCGGTTGAACCAAAAACCCATCACCCACTTTTCTTTTCTTAATATTATATTGTAGACGCTTGCTAGGCTACAATCAGTTCATATTTGTCAGTCCATCATCATATCAAGTGAGTTTCACGACCCCTTTTACTTATTTCTGTTTTCTAAACTATGGGGGAGAATTCAATGAATGCCACTTCAAATTCATTTTGGTATGATATTATTGATAGCTATAACATATACTGATTGCATGTTCTCTTCATACTATCCCAATCTGTGTAATCATGTTGATTCATGTTATATGCCTAAATTCCCACTATTAATTGAATTCAATTAGTTCATTCAAAACGATAGCTTGTGAATAGATCTATTTGGTTTGGCGACCCTACCCTGACTTGGTCGCTCCATTCTTGACTCCACGGTTATAGTCAAGGGGTACATTAGTTATTCAGGTCATTCTGTGTACTTGGGATAGGACACTAGGAGTGGGTAAACAGTTAGTTTTGAATTCAAGGTTCATGCTTGATCTTTACAACCATAGCATCAACTACATAATATCATGACGGCCATAAAACCTGTGAACTCACCAACAATTCTGTTGACCTTTTAAAATTTTTGAATTCTCAGGTGATTAAGGATGCAATTCAATGTTTTCTCTGTATAGATCCTGCTTGTCTTATATCATGGTCTGCTTGCCGCGTGTTCATGCATTTCATTTGAAGATTTAGTCACATTAAACCTTAGGGTTTTTATGTTTATAAATCTCACGACATTGTCTTTTGAAACCTAAACTTGTATACACCACTACTACTGTTTCTGAAAATGCGTGAGCATCGGATCGTCTACTCGATCTAGCTAATCGGACATCGAAACGTAATTAACCGATTGTTTTATTGATCAAACGAGAACAATTACAATCAGTAAACACTCAGAATCAAACTCAGAGAAACACACTCAGAAACACACACTTAAGAGATCTCGCACGCTCAGAACTACTAAACACAAAGACCAAACAACTATATATACACGACTGGCCGAACTCCCTCCGAACCCCAGGTTCGGCCGGTCCGAACTTCAGGTTCGGACCAGGTTCGGCCAACCCTAAATTGGCTTGAACTCGGTCTTCGTTCGATACTTCACACGACGCACATTTCAGGTATCAACAAACTCCCCCTCGTCGTGTGCAGTATCCTCCTCTAATTTCTTCAACATCATCAAAACTGTATCTTCAATCAAACTCCCCCTCAAGTTAAGATCTCGTTCGTCCAATGAGATGAATCTTCGAACAAACTCCTCCTCAACTCGATCGTAGCTCAATCTTGAATACTTGATGACATTCTGTAAATCTCTGGTCTTTATCAACAGCTTCAGAAGACTTGAAATTGATGATATCTTGCACTACAGCATCCTGCATCAAACTTAAAAAATCTTGGCGCAAAACGTCTCTTTGAGACTCCAAGATATGATTTTGGAAAAATGATTTGTATCACATGTTGATCAGATCGAAAATAAAGCAGAAACAAAATCTTTTTGGCTTTTTGAAAATTTATATTAAAACACACCAAAAAACTTTTTGTACTTTTCTTGATATGAAATGAAATCGTAATACAGAATCAGACACTATTTTTGGTATGAGAAAGATCACTATACGGGATCATATTGGTCATAACGCACTGAACTACACTTCAATTTCAATTAATTGAAGCACACAAGTCATGCCGATTGCCGGTATAATTTGTCCATCTTAAGCTCAAACAAAATCATACTCATAACATCTGGATATGTTAGGGTATTGATTAGATTTGCATTGACCAGTGTACCCCACACTCTCAGACATATTCAGACATTTTCTGTTTTTCTTTCTTTTCCATTTGTGTGATAGCATTTGTGAAATATCACATCGCATAGAATTTTTCATGATACAGTCAACTGTGTTCCATGCAAAAAGAAATAAAAACGTTAAATCGTCTACCTTAAGGTCGATCTTTCGATACGCAGATAAGGCCTCGGATTTAACAAAATAAAGAAAATAAAACAAGTTGAAGTTGTATAACTCAACAACAATCAGGTCGGTACTCCCGTACACGCAGAGAAAGTCCGATGAGTTATACGAAACACCAAAGAAAATAAAGCAGAACGTCAAACGAACAACAATCAGGTCGGTCTTTCGACACGCAGAGAAAGTCCGATCGTTTGACAAAATAAAGAAAATCAAACAAGTTTAAATCTTTGCAAAATGAACGCATGTGTACACAGTGACTTCTCATTACTCTTTTCACACTTATTTTTCTTTTTGTGTCATGAAATACGCATCAAGATGTTATCCACATGGTCAAGCATTAGTATTTAGTGTATATCACATCTGAATACTTTCTGATTTGTCGAACCTACCAAGCACATCAAACAATGATCTTATGGCTCTTTCATCTACTCTGTCCATGAGTCAGATACGTATGCCAATGTACCATCATCTCCCAATGATCAATTTCTCACCATTTTATATTATGCATGTATTCACCTTCCTTCCTTATATATTTTGCATGTATTCACCTTCTTTCCATGACATGCTCAATTACTCCCCCTTACTCACAATTCTCCCCCTTAAAATGAAAACTCTATTTTTGGATTTTCATTTTACACAAAAACAAGACTCTATTTTTGGCTTTTTGGAGAAAACCTTGCAAACAAATAAAATTGATCAATCAACACGGATATTTTGCAGTGTTAAAATTCAGAAAATTTTGCATGTTAGAAAGATATAGCATGAAACTTAAATTAAGCAGAATACTCCTCCATCAACAACTTTTCAATCGTCGATAGGTCTTCTAGAAGTACCTGCACACTGGTCAAACTGATTAGTTCACAAATGACCCGAAGCGGATTGCTTCTGGTCGACCAGTGTCCTGGTTTTGCTTTGAAACCACTTTAGGTTTCCATTCTTGGTGTTTTGGTAATTCAGTTTTTGACGAAGCAGGCATAGGTGACTGTGATGATGAACCTACATCATGAGCTTTTGAAAACATTGAAACAAAACGTTTTTGTTTATGATAAAATGTAGGCTCAACTTCATCAAAAACTCTGCGTTGGTCATCGAAGAACTTAGTATTGGCAGATTTACCAAAAACTGATTTCTTTTGAAACCTTGAATTGGATTCAACAGGAAGTGAACAATCTTTTGCCATGTGCCCTCTTTGACGGCAAACATAACATAAACGTGTGGATTTGTCCCACTTTTGATGTACCTGTGACGAACACACATGAATATCTCTAACATGATCAGAAATAGAATCATATACCTGATGACGATGATCATGCACCCATTTAGAAGTTGGGCTACGAGATTGAGAACTTGCAGATGAAATATCAGCTTTCACAAAAACTTCTGAAATCTTCCGAGCATCAACGCAATGAAGAGGAAATTCTTTGTCAGAAAACAATTGATCAGAACCCTTGAGTTTATAAAACCGCTCGGGTTGAACCTTGTCTGCTTTAAAGACATTCTTCTTTACTTGCTTCAGTTTAAGTTTCTTCAAACTCTGTGCTTCAGATGCTGGAACCTTCTCAACTCGAACCTTCTTTTCATGAAATCCCAGACCAACTTGTTTACTAGATATCATCTCCTCAGAATTTGAACTCTGATGTCCATTCTTAGCCAATCTTGTGAATTCTGCTTTCATATCAGTGATTTTCTTCTGATCATAGAAAATAGTCTCATCAATTTCAGGTTGAGACTGAATCTTTTCACTTGATGTAGCCGATTTCTCATTATCAGCAGAGAACGAACCCGAAACAAACTTCGGTGCTGGAGGAATTTCAGATTTCAAAACCTTTTTCTTGTTCTTCTTGTTTTTCTTCTTCTGCACAACCTTTGCTTCTTCAGAAGTAGCAGATGAAGTCTTTGAATAGTCAACATCCTCAACATGTTCCTTCACTTCTTTGAAAGCTTCCTTGATATGAGCAGGAGGTGATGCAGTTTTATCAAACATTCTTTCAAAATTTGCATCATTTGCTAAGAAGCTTGTGAAAACTTGAGAATTTGAAACGTTGTTGAGAAGTCTTTTAGCATCAAGAACTTGAATTTTGAGATCAGAAATTTGCTGTTGAGCTTCTGCAAATTCCTTTTCTTTAGCAATCAAACGCTTGGCAACTTTGTGAGTTTCAAATTTTTGTAAGCGAAGATTATCAAGTCCTTCATGTAACTCCTTCTTCAGTTTAACTTCATTTCTCTTTTGAATTTCCAGATTTGCAGTTTGCACCTTATTAACTCTAATCAACTCCCGCTTCTCATCCAACAACTTTTCCATATCAACTTGATATGCTTTAATTTTAGCATCAGATTCTTCAACTCTCTTAGTAAGCAGATCAAGCTTGGCCTTGGATTTGACAAACAAATTCTGGAAATCATTCGCTGCATCTTCTGCCTCTTCCTTCCATTTCTTCACTTCTTGCATCAATTCATCCTTTTCTTCACAAATCTCAGCTTTTGAAGTTTCAACACTTTTCTTATCTTGCTTCAAAACATCTATAACTTCATTCAACATTTTGATTTCAGTTACCAAGCCCTCATTCTTCAAAACCAACTCTGTTTCATGTTCTTTAGAAATTTTCAATTCAGAATTAATCACATCAAATGCCGCAGACAATTGTTGAACCTTCTTCATCAACAAAGCATTTTCCTTCATCAGACTTTCCAAGTTTTCAGCAGATTCATAAGAACTTGGAATTGAACTAGTATCAGAACTAGTATCCGAACAATAATCTTCTTGTAAATCATGAGTAACTATTAAAGCTGATGAATCATATCCAAAATGTTTACCCCAATCAATAGCACCATCTTTTTGAACTGTCAAAGCTGTTGTCTTGCCTGTGTTACTTGTAGATGGTTGAGTAAAACCAGGTTTGGATGATTGTGGAGTATCAGATTTCTGTTGACATTCTTTGGCAAAATGTCCAAGTTGTTGACATTTATAACACTTTAACTTTGACTTGTCGAAACCCAATTTGTCACCAGAAATACGTCTTCCATGTTTCTTAAAAAACCTCTTTGACCGTTGACATAACATAGCATATTGCCAAGAAACATCCAATTCAGTCAATTGATCATCATCAAGTTCATCAAGGTCCTCACTAGTTAACTTTGCATCAGCAACATTTTTGAGAATCAAACCAAAAGATGATGAAATCAATGCAGAAATCATTTTGGCACAATCCTCCGTTGATTCAGCCGAGAAAGCACTTTGAGTTGAAATATTCGGAATTGTGAAATTGCAACCTCTTGAAGAATTATTATCAGAATTTCCTGAAGCTCCAACTAGAAAAGCAACACTTGGTGCAGAATTTAAATTTGGTTTAGCTTTAGCATTCATGCTTGCTGAATTTTCACCATGATACAATTCCGGGTTCTGTAAAGTAACACTTGACTTTTTGTTGTTTAACATTTCCATTTCCCGAGCATGAAGTTTTCCAGTAAGCTCGTGAAATGTTAAAGCAGAATAATCCTTGTCATGAGTGAGTAGCAAAACATAATTTTCCCACTTTTCAGGTAAAGCTTCCATGATCTTTTCCTTTAAATCCGCATCAGATTTTTCAATTCCAACAACCTTCAATTCACTAATCAAATGTGAAAATCTTGAAACTAGAGCAGTGATGTTTTCATTGTCATAATTCTGAAAATTATCGAATTCTTTGGTTAAAACTTTCTTTGGACTCTTCTTATAATCAGCATTCCCTTCACATCGTGCGGATAGAGCATCCCATAATTGCTTAGATTTCTTGCAAGTGCTAAATTGATGAAGTAATTCAGTAGGTAAAGCCATAGTAAGATAACCATAAACTTTCTTTTCAAGCTCATAACTTTTTCTTTCAGCATCATCAAAATCTTCAATTTCCTTAGATTCTCCATCCTCTTTTGGTTTTTCATACAATTTCCTAATTGGAATCCATAAGTCAATATTATTTGTGCTGATATACGCTGAAAATCGTTTCTTCCAATTCTGATAATCTTCTAGTTTCAACAATTTGGGAACTTTCTGACTTGTTCCGATTTAATTGTCATAATTCATCATGGTCTGCATAGCACTTTGCATTGAGGCAAAAGCTTGAAATTCCGACATTGTTGAAAAATTTGAAAAATTCTGATCTGTCCGAACTGGTCCGAACCTCACCGAACTACCTCCGATCTCTCGCCGAACCTCAATCACCCCGAAGATCCTCCGATTCTAGTCCGAACTCTCACCGAACGATCTCCGAACCTATAAAGACTCCGAACTAGACCGATCTGCCACCGAACTCTCGCCGAACACCTCCGAGCTACCTCCGAACCTCAAGTTCGGGGCAGTTACTCCGAACGTATCCAGTACCCTCCGAACCTCGAAGCCATTTTCCGAAAACTCGCAAAAACGAACTGATTTTGACAAAACTCGATATGGTGGATCAGAATATTCGATAGAAAACGGTTTAGGAACAATTTTTGCACAAAACACACGTCAGAAATGATAGAAAACACGTAATGAAGCTCGAGAAAACTTCAAAAACGCTCAATAATCCGAAAATAGCAACCACAGATCAGTAGAGTGAACCAGAAAGCTCTGATACCACTTGAAAATGCGTGAGCATCGGATCGTCTACTCGATCTAGCTAATCGGACATCGAAACGTAATTAACCGATTGTTTTATTGATCAAACGAGAACAATTACAATCAGTAAACACTCAGAATCAAACTCAGAGAAACACACTCAGAAACACACACTTAAGAGATCTCGCACGCTCAGAACTACTAAACACAAAGACCAAACAACTATATATACACGACTGGCCGAACTCCCTCCGAACCCCAGGTTCGGCCGGTCCGAACTTCAGGTTCGGACCAGGTTCGGCCAACCCTAAATTGGCTTGAACTCGGTCTTCGTTCGATACTTCACACGACGCACATTTCAGGTATCAACAGTTTCCGCAGCCACTGTTTTAAATATTTAAATAAATGTTTAAGACTTATGTTTTTGAAAGACAAATGATTTAACTAAACGTTCACTTAGATGTCAATCATTCATAATCATGACCATGATGCCAAATCAGTCACACGCCTACGTTCAGCCGTTTCTGGGGTTTGACAGACATGGTATCAGAGCCATGGTTATAGTGAATTAGAATGCATCAGTCCGCACCTAGTCTATAACCTAAGCTCTGCATCATCCATTCGTGTGTGTGTGCATTCATGCATTGCCTTGTATGTGTGCTAACTTGCAAACTGTTCTGTCTGCTTATTCCAGTAATTGCCTATATGAATATAGTATATATATTATTGCTATAACTTGGAATTTGTCACATCACGTCACACATGGAGAATGTCAGGGTACCTTCTGACCTGAAGCCAGAATTTGAGTATACGCCATCGCCGCCAGTTTATGTTCGTGCGTCCTCGGAAAATACTCCTTCGCCACCGGTGCCTGAGACGACTGTTGTTGAGGACTCACCTGACCGCCCTCACATAGGAAGGCATTAGAGCCCATTGTTTCTGATGACGAGAGCGATGATAACTCGGAGGAATCCATCCCTGATGCGGTTATTCCACAGGCGGCTATCTTATCTGCTCCGGAGACACTTTTCGTGTCCCTATCGCCCCTGTTGTGAATCCTTCCACTATTCGATCTCCGTCTTTCCATTCGTTTCATCTTCTTCCACTAGTCCTAGGATGATGTACTCTCCTAAGAAGCCTGTCGTTCAGTACCATCATCGTCAATTTGCTACTTATGCACCCAATGATGAGCTTGCTCTCAAAAGGCAGCGAGTATCTGATTCCCCTGTTCTTCTTTCTGTTCATGAGGTTAGAGAGTCATCTGCCTCTGTTTCTGATTTCCTATCCGTCTGGCCAACCTTGTTTTCATCCATTCTCATTTATCCAGGCATGACAATGCCATTCGTCAGTTGATTTCTGAGTTCGTTCTTTGTTGGATCATGGTACTATTTAGACTCTCGAGTCCCATCTTTCGGCGATCGAGGACCGTTTTGTCATTGCTGGTTTCGCAACAGACTCTTTGCACGCTCAAATGACGAATGTCTCCAATTCTATTTCCATCACTTTGCTGATGTTAGGGCCTTCCCAGAGACGTATGCTTGCTATCGAGGAGAGCATCTTGCTATTTCAAACATTCATGTCCACTATTGCACATGTCGCTTGAATATTCCTATGCCAGCTTTCCCCGAGATGCCCGTACCAGCGTGCTACCAGAAGAATGCTACCGTATTCTTAGCTTAATTAATGTATGGAAACTGTTATGAATTTTGACAATTGGAGTTGTGCCCCCGCATTCTGAAAGAATGTTTTGTATACTCATACTAAACTTGTTGCATTGTCAATATTGATGTTTTCTAAAACGGACGTAACTTGGGCCTCGTTTGGAGTTAGAAGCTCAAATTTTAACACGACGTTCGTGAGAACGAGCCCCAGAATTACCCCAGACTAACATCTAGGGGAGCTCGTTGACATCCAAATTCCACTCCAAAGGCCTCCATTTTTCAGTTTTAAGTTTTTGACACTATTCTTTGAATAGTGATTTTGCCGTTTTACCAGATTTGCTCTAAAGTTGCATACAAAGAAGTTTATGGCACTCATTCTACCAGGTACCACTTCATGCACCAACAACACTGAGGTATGTTCTAACCCAAAATGCCAAATTACATTTAATGAATCTCAAGACTGGCAACGTAAGTTTATTAATGAAACCTTAAATCGTGAATTATCTGATAGAGACCTGCGAGAGTACAAAGGTAGGAGTGAAATATTAAGTGAAAAATTAGTAGCTGCCAAAGTCGATATTAAGAATCTTCAAAGACAATTGAGTGATAAAACTGCATATCTTAGAATTGCTAATAAAGAAATTGATACATTAAAATCAGAGGTTGAACAACTTAAAGCCAAATTAGAAACATCACAAACTAAAGTTGAACGAAATGATAAGATTGTGTCAGAAATGATGAAGGCTAGCTCTCTTTTCTACAACACAAATGCTCGAATGCGACATCTCAAAGCCAACTCTGGTTTGGGTCTCAGTACTGAGGTAAAAGATGAAACATCCACTCATACAGTACCGATGCCATTGATGCATGAAATGATCCCAGACTATGAATGTCCAAAGACCTCTTTAGAAGCTAAGGCTGAAATAGAAAAGAAACTTGCTGCATGCCCCATTAAAATTTCTGCTCATGTTTCTAACACTACTAACGGTTCTACTTGTTGTACAGATAAAGGTAATAAAGAAGCAGGGGTAGTGGATAGCAAGGAGTCTTCTGAGAGTTTCAGTTTTAATGATTTTCACAAAAAAATTAATCTTGAAAAACTTGAATCGTCTGTTCAGTCTGAGTCCACAACTTCTGTGTCTGTTTTGTTTGTAAAATCGTCTGCTTGTGGTGTGTTTACTTTTGGTAAATGTGATGCTAAACCTATGAAACCCTTAAAAACTGTTAAAATTTTAAGAAGGGGTAAGGGACCACAGGTTGTTGGTCCCAAATCCACAAGTGATGTGAAAGTTTCTGAGAATAAGATTAATAATCCTATCCAAAATGTGCAGAAAGTACGGGACACCAGACCCCATGACTTTGTCCCGTACCCAGAAGTTAATTCGGCATATGACCAATTTAATCCTATACAGCGGGAGTGCATCTTGACCACAAAGCCACATGGTAAGGCCCTTTGGGTCCCCAAAAATTGTTCAAAACCAACTTGGATATCCACTGGGCGTAACCAACCACAGGCTCCGGCATACCCAAAGAAACAATCTTGCCATGTCTGTGGTAGACCAGGACATGTGGCAAGAAACTGTTTATACCGGCCTTTTGAACCCTATTATCCTAAAAGGGTTCCTCAGAGACTCAGTCCAAGGACTCAAAAACAAAGTGACCCAAATCCAAGGCCCAGTCCATCAAAACCCAAGGTGCAGAAACAAGCACCTCAGAGTCATAAAGTTCAGCAGAAACCCAAGGCTTCTAAGCAACGGCTAAAGACCGCTTTTAAAGAAAACAAAGCATCTCAGAAATCGGTCAAAACAGCTTGGAAACCAAAATCTATTGAATCCCCAAAACCTGTTTTCAAAACTATTTCAAAATCGGCCATCCATCCAAATCCAATTGCTTCAACTAAAATGAACGGTTGGAGGAAGGATGACAGGTGGAATGTTTCAAAAGTTGTGAACTTGTCTTTCAAGCCTACTGGAGTGTATAAGAAACACTCCAAACAATTTCAAGACTTAAGAGTTCAAAATTTGAATAAGAACCACAATGGCCTGGGTACTTATGGCTAACTGATCTCTCACGATGTGCAGGAACAGTCAAGGAGGACTTTCATTAACTTTGTTTGTTTGTGATAGTGATTATTCCAGACATGGGATAGGAGGCATCTCTCTACTACATGACATGGAGATTTCAATGGAGGGTATGTTTCCTTGTGAGAGGTAAAACAGAATCAACAGAAAAAGGTAACACTGTCTTAATTGTTTGTTTCTTGGCAAATTTGATGTGAAATATGATTGTGCATGAAACAAAACCCAGTTCTGAAAATTTTCAAAAGAAAAACTTTGAAGGTTAGCTTGGCCAATTTTAGTACTTATTTAGTGATGTGTCAGTGTGTGCTTAAAAAAATAATAAAAAAAAGGGGTGTGTTGTTATTAAGAATCAAAAAGCAAGGGGAAGAATAGAAAAGATAGAATAGTTAATAGTTGACCCCTCAAAAATTGTGTTTTTTAATTTTTAATCTTTTGTTTGTTTGCTTGAGAAGGTGGGAAGTGAAATAATTTCCGTTTTAGAGATGGCTGACTCGCGTAAGGCAGATATGAAAGACATGATCCATGGTTATATGCTGGTAGGCGCGATTCTTAAATCTGAAAAGGTATGCGTTACACACTTGAAGATAACGTATGGCAGTTTGTTGGGTAACAACACTTAGGTTATTTGCATTTCTATTTGACTGCATGTTCAAGTTCCCGATACACACGCTTGTCTCCAAGAGTGTGAAATTGAGCTTAAAAAGTCGGTGTCCCCTCTGCTTTGCGTGAGCAATAACCTGGGGATGCTTCGCGTGTATGTAAGGCTCTCATTTGCTTTGCGTGAGCAATGACCTGGAGTTGTCCATGCGTACGTGCTTACTGATCACCTTAAATAATATATGCAATTAAAAAGAAAAAAAATTGCATGTATACACCCAAAAGATGCCAAAGAGCACAAGAAAAGAGACCCTCAAGAGTCCAAAACCCTCAGCCTTTTTCACTGATGAGAGCATTATTAAAAATGTTTCTAAAATTCAGTTGACTTTGTATATTATACCCAAAAAATCTATGTGATCTATTATTTCTCTTCTCAACCAAGTCTTGAGCTCAGTTTCAAACTTCTGGTTCATGTTGTGAAAATATGTGGTAGGGAATTTATATGCTTGATAGTATGTAATAACATGTACCTAGGATTTGTTGAAACCCTCTTACTGTTCATAATTAATGCACCTTAAAAGATAATAAAGTGACGAACAGCCTGATAAAGAAAAGGGTTTGAGTTTAAAGTGGATCGGTATATTGGCAATTACCTGGATGTGTTCGAGTAACAGAAGCTGAAAAGGGTTCCTCGATCAGATTCATACGGTTTGATCCCAACTAAAACCTTCTCGTTTAGAAGGTTGGTATGTTTGTTTTATCTTTTATTTTCTTTTGAGTTATCTTAAGTTTTTGTTGTTTATTTTTTCAAATCATGGCCAGGTTAATTTAAAGGTTTTAATATATTTTTGTGGGTTTTCATGCATGAATGTATCACCCCTCTAGAATCTCAGGGGGAGATAATGTGAAGAGTCCTTGGGTTCAAGGACTCTGTTGATGAAAGCAATGATGCTCAGGGGAAATTTGTTGGTTCAAGAAAAGCTTCCAAATATTTGAGAAGACACTGTTCACATGTTAAGGGGAAGCTAAATGCCGACAGTTCAAGATCTACAATCATGGATATCAAGATAGAGGTTTTCAAAATCTTCTGAAGTTAATGGCAAGTCAAGACAGTTACTGATGATTCAGTAAGAGCTCAACATTTTTCAAGCAGAAGCAAGTTTTTTTTGAGAATCCTCCTCTCATTATTTGTTTATCATTTGAAGACCAAGCTGATGCTGATTGAGAGAACACTCCCGAAAGTTTTCGTTGTTGCCCAATGAAGAGTGTTAAAGAAAAGAATCTTCATCAACCCATGCTCAAGCCAAGGCAAATATTGCAAGTCTGAAGATTGAAAGAATAAGACATTTAATATCACAAGCCAAGGGGAAGATTGTAAGGGAATAATTTGTGGCTTGTGTATTAAATTATCCTTTGGGGGATTATTTTGAAGGCCTATGTGTTAGAATAGGTGAAAATTAGATGGGTTATGGGTATATTAGGTCACTCGGCCATTTTAGATGTGTTTGGGCTCAATTAGAATGAGTTTAAGGGGAGTTTTGTGGGCCTTTAAGGTCCAATACGAAAATTAGTGAGGATTTAGGGTTTTTAGGATGACTTGTTTGTAAGGACCGATTTTCACTACAAGAATCTCGATCTTAAACGAGAACGAGGGTTCGGATTCGAAAAACCCATAGAAGAAGGAGACGATGATCGATGGAGATGAATCTAGGAAATCATACAAGAAAGATGTTGAATTAGTCGAATGATTTCATTGAACCGAATGATTTGTTATAAGAAATCATGACAAACACTCTGTCTCTAGAAATCCATGACTCACTCTACAAGAAATCATTATCTCTACATTTTGAGCTCCTTTTTTCTTGTAATGACACCCTCACTATATATATAGTGAGGGTGACTAATAACAGAAAACATAAATGAATAAAAATTACAAGAAAAGAAAATAACATAAATATTAATTAAATCAAAGTTGATTTAATTAATCTGAAGCTTGACTTGCTCGAACCGATCTTTTGTTGACTTTTACGTTGGCCGTTAACCCAAACGGTTTACTTTTCCAGAAAACGGTCTTCGGTCCAATCTGCAAGCCTCAAGCATCACAACCCAGTCTTTGAATCAATTCACATGGATTCTTCAGTCGAATCCTTCGGTAAACAGATTTGATGGCGTCAATCACATAGATTTTTGTTCCAATATATTCCCCCTTGACTGATGCTTTCAAATCTGTTTAATTGCTGAAGAATCGCTCTGTCATACATCTTCAATGAGAAACTGATAAACCGGAGACAATCTGTTGTAGAAGTTCCCCCTCTGAATAAGCTTCTTCTGTTCTTGTTTCTCCAGTTGAGAGCCAAGTGCTGTAGTTCACTCGGTTCACGCGGTCGGGTACAATACTAGAGACACTCTAAGACAAAGACTTAACCTAGAATATCGAACCCTAGAGACACTCTAAGACAAAGACTTAACCTAGACCTAGAAAATGGAAATACTGAGTAATTTGAGTTTTGATTTGAGATTTGATTTGAATTAAAATTAACTAAAATTAACTAACTACGCAACCAACGAACGGACAGCAGGAAACCTAAGAACAACCTTCAGAACAGAGAAAGATACCACCTAGACTCTGAATCCTAATCACTAATGACAACTTCATTCGGCTATGACTAATCTAATGGTGGCTAGTTCACCTTTTAAGTCCTTCCTAGCAGGCAATCCTAACGCTCGAACAGGAGTTCACCTTTCGGGTACATCCAACCTCAACTAAACCTAGCCACCCTCGAAACAATCTAAGGCACCCTAAGCTAGCAGGAGCTACCATGAATTACTATGACAAACAAGATTTAGCAAGCTACCTAATTTCCTAGGGCATCCCTCTTCCGATGGCGATGTGATCCTATTCCACTAAGCAACCCAACTAACCTACCTAATTATCACCTTCCGGCTTGTCTAATTAGGGCAGCAAATTGCAATCAAGTAAATAAACATTAACCAATGCAATAGTTCAAGACGTCTCCTAAACTACTCTATCGTAACCAACCCTAAAGCTAGCTACTTTAGACAAATTACCTAGACCGAAAGACATTCAAAGGCAAAAAGTGCATTAATCAACAACTATAAACCCAATCAACAATTCACATATGCATTCAATCATAGCAACCATGGAATTTAATAGAAAAGCTCATCAATCAATTAGTCATAAAACCGAACAAAGTAATCAAAAGATCAAAATCATCAATACGAGTCTAGGTGGCTCTAAGAGTTTAGCCAACAATCATGTCAAGTACGGGAATCATCATAAAAATCAGAACTTTAAATCCTAACATGATAAAATCTAAGAATTCAATGAGAATAAATGAACCCGTTAATGATTTGGGGATGAAAAAGTGGTCCACCGTTGAATTCCCTCTGATTCCTAGCTCCCTCTGCTCTTGAAATCGCCCCTGGATCGTCCTCTGCCGTCTGGAAGTCGAATTCCCTCGAATTGAACCCTAAAACTGATTTTATAGTCGAATTACTTCTTTTGCGGGTTTTGAGGCTGCAAGCGTATCGCTTGCTGACCTACTTTCTCCAGGCGATACGCCTGGAGCTCATTACACGACAATTTAGTCAGTCAAACCGACTTTAAGCTCCGTTGACTTTCTCCTCACGCGCGTATCGCCTACCATGCATCAGGTTCCAGGCGATACGCCTGGACCTTCTTGTTCAGCTCTTTTCCTTCTTTTCTTGTTCCATCTTCTCACTTTCTACTCGTGGCCTCGGGAACTTCACCAAAACTGCAAAACTTACATAAAAACTATAAAAAGGACTCAAAGACACAACTTAAGTAAAACAAACTAAAACTAATGCAAACCGACTCAATTCAACTCAAATATAAACATAAAAGACCTCGGAAATGAGATGTGTTTGCAACACATCACCTCTACGATCGCACACACGACACACCAATGCTATGTGCTAGCAACCGATCACGAACTCCTCTTGATGTAGGCTTGGTCGAACCACACAAGAATCGAAACCCCCCTTGGGTTTTCTTGTTGCCGAATTCGAGATAGTAGAGAGAGAGAGAATTAGGGTTTGCACCTTTATCAGATAAATGCAACCAGCACCTAAACCTTAAACCAAGATGGTCTATTTATAGGTTTAGAGGAACTTGATAAGTAAGTTAGGGCTTGGGATAGGCATAACCGAATTTCGGCCTTAAGGCTTATCCCAAAGCCTTTCCCTAATCTTAATCCAATTACAACTCTCTCTAATTACAACTAACACCCTCTGTTAACAATTAACTATCAGTTTTTAACGAAACCTCGTTAAATGTTCGTGATAAATATTAATTAACTTTTAATTAATATTAATACATTTGGTGTCGAGACGTGTGAGCCCGTAGGCTTAAATAATTTCCAGACATACGGTTACTATTACATGATCATATCCCTACAGCTCCCACTTGAGCTTGCAATAGTAAAGGTAATAACATTGGTTAGCGTCTAGCAACACGCCAATGCTCCCAGAAATATTTAAGTACAGTTTCTCAAAGTGTATTTAAATGGTACAGTCATTTACTATCCCTTTGTTACCGATACCGTGTTAAATATGAATATGGATCAAAGTCATTCCATACTTTAACGATTATGTTTCTCATTCTCACAACTAATTTAAGATTACCAAATTGCAAATCGAGACATCTCTAGATTTCATTTGGGCACGGCCATGCAAACATCTTAATTAGTCCAATGAGGGGCCCAGTGGTATCTTCTTCAGCACAAAGCTGAAGGAACAAATCCTCTTGACTACATGTGTCAAGTCACATACTTCACTACACTTACTGAAAATAGCCCTTTTGTACTACCTTATTCAGGATAGTTAGACCTATATCAAGTAGGTGCAATCCATACATGCATGACCTGCTTGTATCTCAAGTCTAAGGATAAGCAAAGCAACCATTTACGAATTTCACTTAATGACGCCGATCCATAAAGTAATAATTCGTTAGTGGGTCAGTCCAGTATGCATCCAATGAATACCATGTGAGTTTGGTGGGACCATCCTAACCAATCACTCAGATTTTGTCTTAGTTTAACTATATTCCCATATAGTTAATCGACAATGGACAATTTAGAATACTTGACAAGTACTCAAGGATTAAACATGCAAATATAAGACACAATTTACTATTAAATGAAATCAAACATATCAAGTACTTTATTTCATTATATTAATAGAAATTGTTTAACATCCCTTATCCAAATACCGAACATCAGACATACATGATTTAACTAGCTAATTTAAGTCCCATGCCCTCGGCATGCCTTTCAAGCTTCGGCCTCGACAAAGCTTTTGTGAAAGGATCAGCTAAGTTAATATCTGTGTGAACTTTGAGTAATTTGATTTCACCTAGTTCGATCTGCTCACGAACATAGTGATATCTCCTTGCATAGTGCCTGCCGCCCTTCTGAACTCCGGATTCTTTGGCGATGACTAATGCACCCGAGTTATCGCAGTACATGTCAATAGGCAAGTTACTTGTGGGGACAACGTCAAGCCCACTAATAAACTTCCTTATCCAGACAGCCTCCATTGCAGCTTCCGAAGCAGCAATGTACTCAGACTCTGTTGCAGACATAGCAACTGTGGTTTGTTTCTTGCTTTTCCAATCCACAGCGCCTCCATTCATAACGAAGACGTACCCAGACTGAGACTTCGTGTCATCTCTATCAGTCGGAAATCCAGCATCACAGTATCCAGTCACTTTGAGCTCTTGATCTGGATTTCCCCCATATACCAAAAACAAATCTCTAGTAGCCCGCAGGTACTTGAGAATGGTCTTAACAGCAGTCCAGTGACTTTCACCTGGATTCTGTTGATAACGGCTAACGATATTCTGCGCAAACGCTATATCAGGTCTAGTGCATCTCACCGCATACATTATAGAGCCTACAGCCGAAGCATAAGGGACTCTCTGCATACGCTTCACCTCATCAGGTGTGGAAGCACCTTGTTTGACCGACAGACCAAGTCCTTCCTGCATAGGTACTATACCACGCTTGGAATTCTCCATCTTCAATCGCTTCAAGATCTTATCAATATAAGCACTTTGACTTAGTCCAATCAACCGCTTAGTTCTATCTCTATAGATCTTGATTCCAAGAGTGAATGCTGCTTCTCCCAAGTCTTTCATGGCAAAACACTTTCCAAGGTGGGATTTTACATCTTGCAACATTGGAATGTGTTTTCCTATAATCAATATGTCATCTACATATAAGACAAGGAAAGTAACATTACTCCCACTAGCTTTGCGATATACACATGGCTCATCGGGATTCTGAACGAAACCAAACTTTTTGATTTCTTCATCAAACCGTTTATTCCAACTCCTCGATGCTTGCTTTAGTCCATAAATGGACCTTTGAAGCTTGCATACTTGGTTGGGATGTTTTGGATCAATGAACCCTTCAGGTTGATCCATATAGACTTCTTCATCCAAGTAACCATTTAAGAAGGCAGTCTTAACATCCATTTTCCATATTTCAAAGTCATAGTACGCTGCTATGGCTAAGAGGATCCTAATAGCTCTAATGTCTGCTACTGGTGAAAAGGTCTCCTCATAGTCAACGCCAAAACATTGAGTATAACCTTTCGCCACGAGACGAGCTTTATAGGTGTGTACATTTCCATCCATGTCGGTCTTCTTCTTGAAGAGCCATTTACTCCCAACGGTTCTTGCGTTAGGAGGAAGATCAACCAGGGTCCAAACGTGGTTATCTTGCATGGATTTCATTTCCACGTTCGCAACTTCAAGCCATTTGTCAGATTCCGGATCTGATAATGCAGCTTTGAAGTCCGGAGGCTCATCGAGATCTCCTGATACGTTATCCTCGGATTCGACTAGACCAATCCATCTATCCGGATTACGTACGACCCTTTCGGATCTACGAAGTGGAATCGCAACATCATCGACTTGAGGTTCATCACTTTGAACATTTCCCCCCCCCCCCAAGTTGATGATTGCTAGTTGTTTCAGAA